>JAWZYT010002035.1:12500-465114 GCA_034508575.1 Petrolisthes manimaculis | reverse complement strand
CCAACATTACCACCACCACCACCACCTCCACCACCAAATATAATACATACATGCAATTTTTTTCCACACCGTCATTTGCGAATATATGATAGTTAAATGGACGGCAATTCTTTTTTACTGGCACGCTTAGTCATTCCTTTTCTGACGCGCGACACTTTTAAAAGCATTTAATGTTCGCCAAAATGAACCCTGCATCAGGTAGGTAGGTAGGTAGGTAGGTAGGTAGATAGGTAGGTAGGTAGGTAGATAGGTAGATAGGTAGGTAGGTAGGTAGGTAGGTAGGTAGGTAGGTAGGTAGATAGGTAGGTAGGTAGGTAGGTTACAGATAGGATATTGATGTTTGTTGTCTGTTTTCGTGGCTGTCATTTCACACACATTTTCATTTTTCATTTTGTTTTATCTTCCTTCCTTTTCACCAACAACACTTTACTTATGGGACCCTGTGATATATATATAGTCAGAAAATTGGAGGTAATAAGGAAGGAGGAGTGTGTTTCGTGGCATAGTCAGGAGGAATCAGAAGAAACCTCTAAATATTTCCATACACGATCACATAGGGTCCTTAATAATAATATAATACATAGAATATAATATTATAATTAATGAGTACTTGTCTGTATTAATGCTACCACTAATAATGTAGGAGTATAATTTTGTCAAGGCATAATTACTGCATTTATATTTATTTTCTACATTTATTTTCTGCATACTGTATAAATTCAGATTCTATTTCCTAACATCAAACTATCAATCACCCTTGTCATGAGGAAGGAAGGAAGGAAAGAAGACAAGTTGTTATTTTTAGAAAGTTACACACTGGTAAATGGGAGGTGATTTTCTTGTTGGTGAATCCATGGAAGGTCTCTGATTCCTCCAAACTATGCCACGAAACAGATCCCCTACTATATATATTATAGTAACATGAAGGTGGTGTGTTTCCTGGCATAGCTTGGAGGAATCAGTAGCCCTCCAACTTACCAATATGAGAATCTCTCCTTAATATAAAAGTGACGAAAGAAAAATGGAAAGAAGTGGAAGGGAAGGGTAGGGGAAGGAAGGAACATGTAAGAGGGGTATAGAAGATATTAAGAGTAAGGATGGTAGAAGGATATAGGAAGGGAAGGGAAGGGAATTATGGTTTGAAAGAAGAGAGGAAGAGCGGGGAAGAAGAGAGGAAATTAAGCGATAAATGGAAGGGTTGGGTTTTGAAATATTAGGATAATGAGAGAGAGAGAGAGAGAGAGAGAGAGAGAGAGAGAGAGAGAGAGAAAGAAAGAGAGAATACCTTACGACACACCTCTTTAAAAGCATAATGATGAACCTACGAACAGCTGTAAGTTAGCATAATAATTATATCATGGCTCTCCCAAACCATTCTGCTACATACGTAATCATTACCTCGGTGTCTCTCTCTCTCTCTCTCTCTCTCTCTCTCTCTCTCTCTCTCTCTCTCTCTCTCTCTCTCTCTCTCTCTCTCTCTCTCTCTCTCCTATAGTGTACAGTTGCGGACAATACTCTCTATGCAGCCCCATTACTTTAACCTCAGTCCACCAACACAGTCAGTCTCCAGATGCATGAAAAACACACACACACACACACACACACACACACACACAAACACACACACACACACACACACACACACACACACACACACACACTACACACACACACACACACACACACACACACACCACACACACACACACACACACACACACGTGAACCAGAACATAGCATAAAGAAAAAGTACAAGAGAGAGAAAGTGAAAGAGACTAGAAAGTGAAAGGAAGAAGGAAGGAAGGAAGGAACAGAAAGTAGAAATATAATAGATATACAAGAATAACAGGAAAAGAGAAAAAAAGAATGAGAAAGAGAAGAGAAGAGATAGAAAGAAGATATGGACAGAGAGGAAGGAAAATACGAATCAAGATAAAATATGAAAGAAAATTAGATAAACAAAAAGAGTAATGGAAAGAGAATAAAACAAAAGAATATGAACAGAGAAGAACAAAGGAAGGAAGGAAGAAAGGAAGGACAAAAATAAAAATAACAGTATATAGAAACGAAGGAAATTACGAACGAATCAAGGAATAATATGAAAGAAAATGAGATAAACAGAATGAGAAAAAATAGGGAAAGACAATAGAACAAAATTATAATAGAAGGACAGAAAGGAAGGACAGTGAAAAAAACCCAGTACGCATAAAGAAACGAAGGAAAATACAAAAAAAAAAAAAAAAAATAGGAATACAATAATATGAAAGTCAATATATTTTTTTTCCTATCATTCCTTCAGTATTGTAAAAGAGGTCCATGGGTTATTTATTATTTATTGATGGTGGCTACTGATTTATCCACACCTACGTCACGAAACAGACTATATATATATACTTCGACTACAGAGGGTGTTTTGTGGTATAGTCTGGAGCAATCGATAGCCTCCACAACTTAGTCAAATAGCCCCCCTGTCAAAGTGTGTGTGTGTGTGTTGTGTTGTGTTGTGTTGTCTTGTGTGTGTTGTTGTGTTGTGTTGTGTTGTATTGTGTGTTTGTGTGTTTGTGTGTGCACAGGATGGTTAATAGTGTTGTTATTGTTGTTGTTGCTGTTGTTGTTGTTGTTGTGTGTATGTGTGGCACTGGATGGTTAATAGTGTTGTTGTTGTTGTTGTTGTTGTTGTGTGTGTGTGTGAGAGAGAGAGAGAGTAAAGTAGAGAGTAGAGAGAATGGGACACAAGCAAATACACATACAGAGAGAGAGAGAGAGAGAGAGAGGAGAGAGAGAGAGAGAGAGGAGAGAGAGAGAGAGAGAGTCCATTAGTTCACCATTACAGTCTCCCTCCCTCTCTCTCTCTCTGACCCCAGGGGAACGCTCTAACGGGATCAAACGCTCTCTCTCTCTCTCTCTCTCTCTCTCTCTCTCTCTCTCTCTCTCTCTGAACGTGTGTTTTGTTTGTGTCCCATGGTCTATACTCTCTTATCTACTCTCTCTCTCTTCTCTCTCTCTCTCTCTCTCTCTCTCTCTCTCTCTCTCTCTCTCTCTCAATACAATGATAATAACATCTGATTTCTTGTCATTAATAACTAAGGCATTTCCATATCTACAAAGGGAGAGAGAGAGAGAGAGAGAGAGAGAGAGAGAGAGAGAGAGAGAGAGAGAGAGAGTGTGTGTGTGTACGAATAAATCTAAAAGTTTGACCTCTATAATGTAACCTTGACCAACCTCACCAATACTACCAACATAATGTATATTCCTATATCATAAAGTTCAGTGAAGGAAATTACAACAACCTGTGTATAATGTATGTAATATTGGAGATTACTGAATATGTCTTCTTAAGGGAGTGGAATATATAGTGTTGGTAAATCAAGAGCAATTGATTCCTCCAATTTATTCCATTCAATAGACCACCATTAATGTTTATATTCTGTTCATGTTTCCTAGCATACTTTGGAGGATTCAAGGGTGTCTGGTTTCTAAGATGCCGTATTAAAATGTATCACTGAGTAGCCGAGGCAGCAAGTGTTGAAGGCTGGCAATGACTGGAGTACACAATAGTCTCTTGCTAATCTGAAAGTCAGCAATGTCTGCAAGTACCAAGAATAAAAAGGAGCAATAGTGGCATGTCAGATTTCAAGTGATTCTATCCACACCATCCATGAAATGCAATAATAACACTAACTATAATAATAATAACTAATAATAACTAATAATAACTAAAAATAATAACTAATAACTATATTCTAGAATTTGACCCAGTAAGATATAATTTTACACATTTCCTCACATGACAATTTTATTATTTATAGTTTTTCCACAAGTTCTATGCATAAAGTCTAATGTTCCGTGTCTCGGCAGGTGTGGTTCCAGAATCGACGAGCCAAATACCGAAAGCAGGAGAAGCAGCTGCAGAAGGCACTAGCGGGCACGCCTTCAGTCCTGCCCACATGTAACCGGTGCCATGATGCGAAACATGTACCCCAGTGCCACGCGAGGCTACCAACCCTACCCCAGTCACAATGCCATCTCTACCTTTAATACTATGAACAGATACCCACAGGTAAAGTATAAACAGGAAAAGTATAAACAGCTCATGTAAACAGTACAAATACACACACAGGTAAAGTATAAAGAGGTCATGTAAACAGTACAGATACACACACAGGTAAAGTATAAAGAGGTCGTGTAAACAGTACAAATACACACACAGGTAAAGTATAAAGAGGTCATGTAAACAGTACAGATACACACACAGGTAAGGTATATACAGGAAAAGTATAAACAGGTCATGTAAACAGTACAGAAACACACACAGGTAAAGTATAAACAGGTCATGTAAACAGTTCAGATATACACACAGGTAAGGTACAAACAAGTCATGTAAACAGTTCAGATACATACACATATAAGTATGGTACACCTACACATATACCATGCAAGTAGATGAGGTTAATACAAAATAGGTGTATATGCATAGTTTAAATGACCCTATGTTCCTTATACTTCTCCCCCTTAGCATGACCGATATATTCCATTCAAGGCCACTTCTACTATATACAATCATCATTTGGATATGGGCTCATTATTTATTCCCATGACCTCGCCTGGGCAACTAACCTCACCCTTGTTGTCGTCTTTTCCATGATTTTTTTTTATAAACTTCGATACTGTACCTCCCAATATTATCGTTAATTTTTTTTTGTACAATCTGCCACACCAAACGATGTTATTTGACATGTGTTGCGTGTGATTGCAAAAAGTTGTGGTCATTTCGCCATCCTTCGTACCACATATTATTAGCGATATTACAAACCTCAATATTAAGTCCAAGTTTAACCAAAGCTGTCTTCATAGTAATCAAAGTTTACCCGCAATATGTGTGAATATAAATGGTAAGTTCACTGTACTAGCAACTGTATATATAAATGATAAAACGCTTAGTGTAAAAAAAAATCATTATAATAACCAGAAAAGCATTTAATGGAGTACAGTCACGACCACTAATACATAAAATATTAAATTTACCAACAAACTAACTGCAATGGATATCTTATTTTGTATTTATCAACTATCTCTCTCTAGGTATTCAAAACACACCTCAATACTTATTAATACTCGTGACTGTACATAATTATTTTTCCACCAACACCAAATAAAGTCTACGGTCGGAGCTACCCACGTTTCACTTTCATTCATATTATTAGATAAAAGTCTATCGAACCATTCTTGACCTTGACCCCTGCCTGACCTACATTGACCCACCAAAACTGAGTCATTTCATTGTATCATAAATGTCCAATAATTCTCTGAGGTTCGATCGGTCAGTCTGTGAGGTTTGATTCGTGTGTAAGTTTTGAGTCAAGTTCATAACCAATAAATCAACCCATTAACCAAGAAGGGTAAAAACAGAACCTATATATAATCCACAGACTATAATTACGAGTTGGTATAATTTTAATAACATGTTTGTGGTATTTATAATCTAATATTATGACCTATAAACTTAATATTATAACTTAAATAGATAATAGTGATTTTGTGGTAATGGTTTTGTACTATACCATATTATAGTTATTTATAGTTTGAATTGAGATCCTCTTATTAAAGTATTATAATGCTTCAGTAATGATAATAGTTAATGAAATATTGATGCGGTGATGGGGTGCATATTAACTAGTGTGTGTGTGCGTGTGTGTGTTAAGGTAATATTATATGTCTCTCTCTCTCTCTCTCTCTCTCTCTCTCTCTCTCTCTCTCTCTCTCTCTCTCTCTCTCTCTCATACAGATATTTGATAAGGTAATTTTATTCCATGTTATACTCTCTCTCTTTCACTCTCTCTTTTATACAGATACTTGTTAAGGTAACTTTATACTATGCCATACTCTCTCTCTCTCTCTCTCTCTCTCTCTCTCTCTCTCTCTCTCTCTCTCTCTCTCTCTAACGTGTGTGTATGTGTTCCAGATGTCTTCAGGGTCGTATCCAGGGATGGCACAACCCTTCTCCATGACTCACCCCACCTCCAACATGGCCGCCATGAGACAGGACTCTATGAGTAAGTTGCCATACAGCGTTGATGTCATGAAGTAACCAAAGGCATATGACATAATTATACAGCTGACACACACACACACACACACACACACACACACACACACACACACACACACGGCAGTTGACATAGTGAATAAGGAAATGTTAGCAAAGTAAAATGACACAGAAATGAGATTACATCCATAAACGGTTAACATGACATGGAAATGCAAGTATCATGACATGGAAAATGCAATTAATTTGACACGGAAATGCAAGTAACATGACAGAAATGTAAGTAATATGATACGGTAATGCAAGTAACATGACGTGGAAATGCAAGTAACTAAACATGGAAATGCTGTATATGTAACAATGACACGTATATACCGTTACCATTAACACACGCGGTTGATATGATACGGAAATGTAGTTACCCTATATTAATTTGACATGACACGAAGATGCAATTACCCTACAGTTTAATTTGACACGATTATGCAGTAGCCTATAAAACACTTGACACAGAACAGCAGCTACCATAATAATAAATAATAATACTATATTATACGCTTGCATATCATTATAACAAGATACATCACCACCACACATACATAATAATATACATCACCACCCTCACCACCACAACAACCAATACAAATACATAACACACATACATCACCACCCTCACCATTTAAAACTACCACTATTACACTGCTTAACTACCAATATTTGTACCATACCCCCTTAACCATTATCAAAACCACAACTACCACTCTCAAACCAACTACCATCATAACTACCCACACCACTACCACAACTATATACAACCATCAACATTATTAACACTATTTCTATCACTGTAACTATTTAATTAAACTACTGCTACCATATAATATACCACAAACATTACTACTACTACCACCACTACCACTATTACAACTATCATTACTATCACTATACCACCAACACTACAACCACCACTACCACTACCACTATTACCACTACCAACCATCACCACCACAACCATCACCACCACCACCACCACTACCACTACCACTACCACTACCACTACCACCACTACTACCACCTCTACCACTACAACCACACTTGCTTCTTTCCTCATTCTTACGTCTATTTTTTGCGAAGAGAAATTTGTGGAAGAGAGAAAGAAAAGGAGGAGGAGGAGGAGGAGAAGAGGAAGATGGGGAGGGAAGGTACGAGGAGAGAGAAAGAGAGAAGGGAGAGAAGAAAAGAAAGAAGAAGAAGAAGAAGAAGAAGAGGAAGTGGAGGGACGGGAGGAGAGAAAAAGGTCGAAGGAAACTTTGGAGGTAACCGCTATTAAGCCTAACCTCTCTCTCTCCCTCTCTCTCTCTCTCTCTCTCTCTCTCTCTCTCTCTCTCTCTTATTTTTTCTGTCTTTCTCTTATTTGATTTAGCCTTGTTCTTAATTTTACTGTTTATCGACTATCTTTATTTTCTTGTTCTCTCTCTCTCTCTCTCTCTCTCTCTCTCTCTCTCTCTCTCTCTCTCTCTCTCTCTCTCTCATTCTTCACTTTTTCATTTATTTTTTTTCTTTTATTTTAATATTATCTTTATTCCTCGTTTTTCATGTTCTATATTTTTGCTGTTTATCGACTATGCAATCTTCTCTCTCTCTCTCTCTCTCTCTCTCTCTCTCTCTCTCTCTCTCTCTCTCTCTCTCTCTCTCTCTCTCTCTCTTCGAAGATTTTGCTGTTTATCGACTATCATATTATTTTTAGTTCCTCTCTCTCTCTCTCTCTCTCTCTCTCTCTCCAATAAGCCCCGCCCCCCTCGGAACCGTTACCATGACAACGACCGTTAGCTCCTCCCATTTTAACCGTCGCCGCTTTCAAACTGGACCTTGCGTTGTGATTGGCTGAGGGAAGGGTGAGGCCAGCCAATGGGAAGCCAGCTCTCATGACGGCTAGAGGACCCGGCAAACATTCGATTACAGAGTGACCGTGGGTTTTGGTACGGTGTGTGTGTGTGTGTATGTGTGTGTATGTGTGTGTATGCTTGAGTGATGCAACTGTGCATTAATGTGTGTGCATATAAATGTGTCTGTATATGCAAATTGCCTGTGTATATGTGTATGTGTGTATGTATGAATATGAGTGTAGAAAATTTATATGTATATATATATGTGTGTGTGTGTGTGTGTGTGTATGTGTGTGTATGAAAATATGTATGTGTTTGTAGATAATTTATATATGTGTGCATAGATAACTGTGTGTGTGTGTGTGTGTGTGTGTGTGTGTGTGTGTGTGTGTGTGTGTGTGTGTTTTGCATTAATTTCCGAGGATTTTACTTTTTTTTTTCTAAATGCACTTCATTATTATTGGGTAATGAAATTAGGCACTCAATATGCACACAAACTCACTCATACACACACACACACACACACACACACTGACACACATACAGGCATAAAATGTAATCACGAAGTTTATCACACACACACATACACACACACACACACACACACACTAATGCACAACGAGAGAGAGAGAGAGAGAGAGAGAGAGAGAGAGAGAGAGATTGGTTGTAATATATCTGTGAATGAGAGAGAGAGAGAGAGAGAGAGAGAGAGAGAGAGAGAGAGAGAGAGAGAGAGAGTGTGTGTGTGTGTGTGTGTGTGCAAGCGGCTTAACTATTCAATAATCTGTGTTAGTAATTTTGATTGTGTAGTGTATTGGTGTAAAATATAATATGAGTGTGTGTGTGTGTGTGTGTGTACATAGTAGGTGTATACCGAGTGTGTATATATGTATGTATGTATGTATGTATGTATGTATGTATGTATGTATGTATGTATGTATGAGTGTGCGTTCGTGTGTGCATAATGAAATCAACTAACATTAATGAAGTGCATTTTTGTTGACCCTGGTAAAAGCATGGTGGAATTATGCATATGAACACACACACACACACACACACACACACACTCACACACACACACACACACACACACACACACACACACACACACACACACACACACACTCACACACACACTCACACACACTCACACACACACACTCACACACACTCACACACACACACACTCACACACACACACACACACACACACACACACACACTCACACACACACTCACACTCACACACTCACACACACACACACACTCACACACACATACATATACCCAAATATTCACAATGGTACACAAATAAACACACAAAAACCTTTACACTTGCATTTTTATTCGTCATTGGACATAGGCATCATGAAATAATTTACCGAGGCCCAGACCATTGACAACCCAGAAGAATACAAACGTCACAACACTCCAACTGCCACCAAACCTCAGAGAGAGAGAGAGAGAATGTGTGTGTGTGTGTGTGTGTGTGTGTGTGTGTGTGTGTGTTTGTTTGTGTGTGTGTGTGTGTGTGTGTGTGTGTGTGTGTTTCTGTTTGAGTGTATGTGTGTGTGTTTGAGTGTGTGTGTGTGTGTGTGTGTGTGTGTGTGTGTGTGTGTACAAAACAGGACTGGGAATGGGAATAGCCTTGAATGATGCAGGAAGCTTGAAACAGTTCCCTAAGTTTGTTTGTTCCTTCTCTGGACATAATTATATACCGTACAAATGTTAACAAGAAACTATTATTCCCATACTCTTATTTGACTGTTTTCTTCATATACGTGTGGTGGATTCTAAAATTACACAAAAGGCAGATGCAGACTTTTAATTAATAATGTATTAATTAAAAGCTAGGAAGTGAATATATAGAAATGTCAACACTGAATACCAATGTGTTTTCCATTCTTAAATTGTTGGTGTGATCATTTCCCAGATTATTATTATCCAGTACATATAATGTGTTATGTTATCTGCATATATTATATACCCGTTACATTGGTAGTAGGTCACATATTACATGTCACTGAAACTGAAACCATTACAGGTGTACAAACTACAATGTCACGTTTTCCGTTACTCGTATAAGACAGTGCTTAGGATAGGTTGGTTACAATGTTGAAGTATTTCCAGGAAATATACACATCAATATTTCCGTAAATAAAACACGTTGTAACTGCTAAAATATTGTTTGAACATACATACAGTAATGGATATAATGTATGGTGACTTACCGTTCATTGTTTGTGTTGATTTCAATATATTGTTTGTACCTATACATACGGTACAATAATAGATGGAATGAATGTTGACTTGCCGTATATAGAATAATGTTCATTGTTTATGTTGATTCCAATATATTGTTCTAACCTACATACAATAATAGATGTAATAAATGGGTGACTTGCCGTAGAATAATGTTCATTGTTTATGTTGATCCCATTATATTGTTTGAACATATACATACAATAATAGATGTAATAAAGGGTGACTTGCCGTAGAGTAATGTTCATTGTTTGTGTTGATCCCAGCAGGTATGGCGGGGGACGAGGACTGGTACAAGAAGGGGTTAGCCGCCTCTCCTTGCTTCTCGGGACTGCAGGCGGGGGGTCCCGAGGAGGACTGGTACAAGAAGTCCCTAACAGCGCTCTCTATGAACACCTCCCACCACCACCACCACCCAAACTTACCGGCACCCATGCTCCAGTACCAGACATAGACGCTCACCTCAGGGTTCACGCTCCCAAGTCGGACCTAGACGCTCATCTGAGGTCACAGTCGTACCCGCACCTGACGTCACACGGTTCCGTCTCGGATATTGACGCTCACCTGAGGTCCTTAGCAGCCAGTCCACAGGGATACTCACACCTGGCGTCATTAGGAGCGGGTTCACAGACCACAAGTCACCATCTAAGGACTTTAGCGAGTAACCCACAGACCTCGCATCAGTTGAGGTCCCTAGCGACGTCTGGTAGTCCCCAGCCCCACCCCTCCCACCAGTCCCACCACCACGTCTACCCCTACTATTCCAGTTACTACCACTACTATTATGGCTATGCGGATAGTGGTTACGGTGGTAATGGTGGGACGGCGGGCAACCCTTCTATGGAGCATGGGTCTAGAATAGCAAGTACTCACACCCCTTCCTCATCTTCCTCGGCCTCCTCTTACCTCCAGACGGCCTCCTACCCCCTCGAGGTTGACCTGCAGGCTGCCGCTGGGTCCGAGTTTGGCCCTGAGAGTGCGAGCAGCAGCGCCAGCAGCGGTACCATCCGTAGACCAACAGAGATAGACTACCCAACCAGTCCTAACGGTAACCTTCAAGACTATGGATTAATGAGTGGCTTAATCCCTCCCGGTAATCCCAATGACGACACCAAACATTCCCTCCTGTATCCATCATCCCTCTCCTCGACACTACTGCCCCCGACCACGTCCCTTCCCTACACTTCAGTGGCTGATTATTCCCAGTTGGAAGGGGACTACAGCCAGGGGGGACTATATGATACCCCCACAGCCTCACAGGAAGCCCACGAGTACCCCACAGCACCCCAGGAGCCCCTCCCTACATCCCACGACGATATGACGACGACCCCCCACCAGGAGGCGACGCAGGAGCCACTCTCAGAAAATGAGGGAGATCTGATCCAAGAACCTCACTAACCTTCCCTGACCACTTGACCTGACCTGACCTAACCTAACCCAACCCAACCCATTTCATTACTCAACACCTTCCTCTCCAACATCCACCTCTTCCCTCCCCCAAATTTACAAGTTACTAAGAGATATTGACAACTAAATAAAAAACAAGTATCTTTAGGAAACATTAGCTATTATAACAAAATATAAATTGCCTCTTCCTGGAGTCCAATGTCTTGTGGGAAGTTTTTAGATAACCGCAACAGGGAAGTTTTCATTTTCTTTTTTGTACTTTTAATTCCTGAGGGATTCCACGACGACGCAATTTACTGAAAAAATGGACAACAAATGATTAAGAAATATCGTAAGTGAGAATTTTTTTTTCTGGGTAACTTATAAGCCAAGTTTTTCTACTCAACTGTGTGCTTTGTCAAGTTTCCCTTCAGTGTGTTTCATTCTCGTTTCTTGTCCCAATCATTTCCAAAGTCAAGGTTTAATAAATAATTATGTCGTCGTTTTATGGTCCCTGTGATGGTGTAGGAGACCTGATGGTGGCTTCTGATTCCTGCTGACTATGCCACGAAACAAGCTCCTTCAGTGTATAGGTGGTGTTTCATGGTAATGTTTGAAGGACTCACTAAACCTCCTATTTTCTGACGACATCACGGGGGTCCTTTAATTAACAGTCCAACTTCTCTTCCTTCTTCTTCTTCTGTCTTGTATCTTCTTCTATCCTGCACGTCTTGGTTTGTCATACATATTCTTCCTGTAAACAGTTATGGATGCTGATGTTGTTGTGTGTCGGGGAGTTAAATAGAGGCTACTGATTCCTCCAAACTGTGTATACCATTCTGCCCCGGGAGAACATCAACAACAACAACAACAACAACAACAACAACAACAACAACAACAACAACACCTATATTGAAGGAGTTGTGTTTCGTGGCATAACTGTCTGGATGAATCGGTATCCTTCAGCTCACTAACAACAACAACAACAATAACAACAATAATACACCTTTTCATTCCCATCATTTCACTTTTCTTGAATTTTGGCTTCAGTTTTCTGTCGCTATCCTCTCTGATTTCTCTGTGATTATTTATATATATACGGTATATTTTTTTTAACTCTGGCACGAGCGAGTCTTCAAGTTCCTCCGGGTGTTTCTTACTGTGAATGAAAAGATGATGAAATATAAAAACGACAAAAAATATCAACACAGATTGCTTGTAAGAATAACGAGTGTGTATTTATGAAGCTACAATGGAAAACTACATATATTAAATAAAAAGAAGAAAAAAAACATTCACTCGACGACCTACAGTAAACAAACGAGTGTCGCCACGAGTTTATAATATATATATATAAAAGAAAATAATACAGTGTACTACTAAACAGGAACAATTATATATATATATATATATATATATAGTATATGATAATGATAACATGAATCAGTTCAGTAATACATCTTATACTATATTACGTTCATCAGTAAATATAGTAAAATAAAATGTTATCAAAACTATAATTATACAGATGCGTGTGTGCGTAAATGTTTGTGTCAAAAAATGGAAAATTTCTTAGATTTAGTCAGTGTTTATGCTTGAGTGAAGAGGATGCTTGGCCAGTCCTACATTTATACATATATATATAGTGACCAAAAAAATATAAATCACTAAGATATTAATAAAAAAAAATTCATTGATCATTGATTTTTTTGAACGTCATGTGTAATCTATCAAAAAGAGTCCATGGTAAAAAAAACACAAAAAACAAAACAATTATCTTCACAACTTGAAAATTAATGCCTCCAGTACAATCGTGACTATAAAGTTGAAGCATCCTCTCCACGGCTAATATTATTGTTCCCTTATATACAAAACCCTGTGTATATATCTATTAATTTATCCTGGTGTTTTGGGAGGTGGACCAGTCGACTTGAAAGATACAACATTGCTATGGTCCTCCTTCTATTACCTTCCTTCCCTTCCCTTACCTTCTCCTTACCTTCTCCTCCCTCCCTCTCCCCCTCCCTCTCCTTTCCTTCTCCCCCCTCCCTCTCCACCCTACCTCTCCTTTCCTTCTCCCCCCTCCCTCTCCACCCTACCTCTATTTCCTTCTCCCCCCTCCCTCTCCCCCTCCCTCTCCTTTCCTTCTCCCCCCTCCCTCTCCACCCTACCTCTATTTCCTTCTCCCCCCTCCCCTCTCCTTTCCCTCTCCCCCTCACTCTCCTTTCCTTCTCCCCCCTCCCTCTACTTTTCCCTTTCCCCTCTCCCTCTCCTTTCCTTCTCCCCGTTCTCTCTCGTTTCCCTCTCCCCTCCTCAAGGCAGGCCCTCTCTCCCACTGAAAGCCCTCTCCCCTCCTCCTGTCCAGTTCTATCTCTTGTCTCTTCCCTCTCCATCATTCCCTCTCTCCCTTAATCTTCTCATCCTTCTTCTCCTTCTCTTTATCATCGCCTCCTCTTTTATCATCTCACTCGTCCCCTTCTTCCTCTATCTCACCTCACCTCACCTCACCTCACCTCATCTCATCATGTCACTCCATCACACCCCAACAACTCATTACCAAACATAAACCCTGGATAAATACAGTGAACTCCATAATGTTTTAATCATTTACACTGGCCACTAGGAATTATATCCACGAATACGTATCCAATATCAGGCAAGATTAAGATTAGAAAAGTAATTACTGTGTACCTTATGGATGAATGACAATAAGGTTTGTTCTCGTACATTATATACATACATACATATATCTCTGTTGGCCCAATGCTGTGGTCTGTTTTCTATCTTTGACGTGTTAGTATACATTTGAGCAAACCAGCTTAATTAAAGTTATTCCATATTAAAGTTTTCACATATTAAAGTAAATTATATAAAATATTCACAGACATCACTGTTCACAACTTCTGCTGCTCACATTCTCATATTTTACACATTCATTATGGTCCTATCTAGACAATAATTTATACACAAAACAGTAATCCCAAATACAAATAGACTTTAGCAATGGAGGATAATAATATACAAGTACTAGCAAACCTTAGCATAATTGAATATCATTTTAATAATATGAATAAAAAAATATATATATGAAACTAAAAATGCAACACGGTACTAAACTTAAGTCTGAAATCTATATAATTATTCATTTTCTTATTACACACATAAACACGTAATGTAGATGGAATAAACTGACATAGAAAAGTATACAGGACCATAGTATTACTGTCTCACTTTTATAGGTAAACAATAAACTGACACATAGAAAGCTATACAAGTACAGGGCCATAATTACAATCTCACCATGAAGGAAGTGTTGATATTTCATACTTACACATTCATTAATTCACCACCATATAATATTCAGGACCATGAGTACAGTCTCACTCTTATAAGTAAACAATAAATAGGTAAACAATAAATACGATACACAGGTACACAGAAAATTAAGCACATTGACTTGGTAATCATTCTCCCTTTAATTAAGACATCTTTCATTACATACATATATATTTTTTTTTTCTACATAATGTCATTTTTCCTTTAAAATATATATAATCTTTCATTTAGATAATCACAGTCATCCTTTCTTTATTTAAAAACAAATATTAATACTAATCTTCCCAGTACAATCCTCACCTGTATAATCAATCACCTGCCTTTGACAATCACCTGTTCTTCACAATCATTACATTTCATAACATTAGAGCTCCCTGATTCCTCCAAAATACTCCAGGAAACAAATAGGGTCAGATTAACAAAAGTATAATGGTGGGTTGCCTACATATGTTGCTTGGAATAGTTTAGGAGGAATCCGTTGTTCCTTATTTACTAACACTACTAATATTATTGCTATCGTCTTTATATTTACCTATCATCATCTTCTTCCCTCAGTCGTCATCTCTCTGTAGTGTATGTGTATCTAATCTTGTTTATTATAATATTCATCATTCATTTTCTTGGTCATCTTCATCTAAAAATCATCAGCCTTTCATTTCCTTCCTTTTCTCTCCCTGATCTTTATTTATTTATTTATTTATTTATTTATATACATTTAAGCTCCCTTCAACTCTTATCGATGTCTGTTTACTATTGTCATTCACTTTCCTTTCCTTAATTCCTCCCAATCATTCACAATTTCACATCCTTCATTGTCCCTTCTTCACTCTCTTTCACCCTCCTTCGCTCTCTCTCTCTCTCTCTCTCTCTCTCTCTCTCTCTCTCTCTCTCTCTCTCTCTCTCTCTCTCCCTTATCCTTATCTTCTTCCCTCTCTTTTTCCCTTCCCCTTTCTTTTCCCCTTCTCTTACCCCCTCCATTATCCCTTCCCTTCCCTTCCCTTCCCTAACACCCCTCCCTTCCCTTCCCTTCCCTAACACCCCTCCCTTCCTTCCCTAACACCTCCCCCTTCCCTACCCTAACACCTCAAACCTCCCTTTAACCCCTCCCTTTGCGCCCTCTAGTCAGCTGTTAGTGGTAAGGTTAACTAACTAACTAACTAACTTGCCGGGGTCGAGGTTCCAAGCCGCGGCACCCCACTGGTCTCATTTGTAAACCATGTGCAATAAAACTATCTGATTCAACCCAGGCACTAATAATATATCCTTTATACCTTCTATTATAATATTATGTCATGTAGTTATTAAGACTTACTGATCCTTTACACCTTCTTATAACCTATAGGCACTAATAATAATATATCCTTTACACCTTCTATTATAATATATGTCACGTAGCTATTAAGACTAACATAATTATCCTTTACACGTTCTTATAACCTAGGCACTAATAATAATAATAATAATAATAATAATCTTCTATTATGCCATGTAGCTACTAACACTTATCATATTCTTTACACCTTCTTATAGCCCAGGCACTAATAATAACATGTCATTTACAACTTCTTATATTTTAGCTGCTAAGACTTACATATTCTTTAAGGGGGAAGTACTGTACATTGTTGGTAAATCTGGAGCAAATGATTCCTCCAAACTATTAACTCCAAGCAACAGAATACTATTATATTTTGTTCATCTGGTCCTGTTTCCTGGCATATACTTTGGAGGAATCAAGGCACTCCATAATCTCCATCTATGCAGTGTAACAACAAAAGTGAATTTCCCCCTTAATTACACCTATTAATTATTATGACAGGTAAGACCAATACTAAATCTTTATCGCTCTCATATATTCCTCTATTAATTCAACTCAGGTATGACTAACATATCCTTAACACTTTATAATTTTAAGACTTACATATCTTTACCGTTCTCGTATTTTCCTTCTTCTATAATTCAACTCAAGTAACTAATATATTAACATATCCGTAACACCTTTTTATATGCCAGGTATAGACTAACTTATTCTTAACATCTTATTTCCTTCTATGATTCACACGAGGGATGACATAACATTTCCTTTACCACTTTCCTATTTACCTCTAACACTCTATACTTTCAACACGAAGCACTGAATTTAATAATATTACAATAACCTATACACCTTCCATAATAATGAGGTGGTCGAGATGAATGAGTATAATAAGGCTTTGAGGTGTATTGGAGGCTTGATAGTGACGTGTATAAATAAGGTGTCGTCATCTACTGTAATGCCACACCCAATAATCTCAGGTAAGGGCCTTGCAAGAGTCACGGGCTACTCACACCTTACAGGTTCAGGTAAAAAAAAAAAAAAAAAAATGTATCTCGCCATAATTATAGTCCCCCCCCCCCACCCACCCCAAGCCTGTCCCTTACTCCCGCACCCCCTTAATGAATCAGTTTTGAATCAGAGACCTCCCAATTCACCTACATAAGAATCTCACCTTAATTAAGTCTTATAATAATTGGTATTGAACTTTGGACACTGAAAACATCTTTTATTTTTATTTTTTATTATTTTTATTATTATTATTATTATTATTATATACTATACATGATTGGCCCAACACAAACGAGAACCCGAGCACTGATATGAAGAGTGTTAGGGGAATAATAATAATAATAATAATAATAATAATAATAATAATAATAATAATAAGGACTTGGTAGCCTCCAGATCGTCCGAAACACATGACTCCCTTAAATCTAAACATTCTATAGTACACAGGGTAAAGTTGGGCACTGTATAGGCTACATAATGCGTTCGGTGTGTTACAAAACTACATATAGTGGATATCAAGTTCAAATGCAAGTTCAAGTTAGAGGTCCCGCAGAGGGCAGCTCGTGGGCAGCATAATATGCGGGGGATTTAGGGATCCAGGGTAGGATTAGGAAGGGGGTTAGGATGCAGGCGGATTGGGTCAGGGACTGTGGGTTTAGGATTAGGATTGAGGAGGTAATGATTGGTGATCCTATTTCTAAACGTGTCAAGAGTGAGGCTATTAACTATATGAGATGGGAGATGATTCCACTCTTGGATGTTACGGCGAAAGAATGAGTGCCTAAATATATCAGTGCTTGTCTGGTATGTATATGGTATTTTAAGTTGTGGCTGCCTCTAGTGGATCGAATACTTGTAGAGTGTAGATATGTGTCTTTGTCTATGTCAACTAACTTGTTTGTGATTTTATATATCATCTGTTCTCTGTGTATTTGTCTTCGTGTTGCCAATGGGTCTAGATTCTAACTCCATGGTCTGCAATCACGTCTGGCCCATTTTGCAGTTTTGTTTTGTATGGACTCTAATTTTTTTATTATTATTGTAAGTGTGTTGGTCCCAGACGGTGTCGCAATACTCTAAGTGTGGCCGAACGAAAGTGTTGTAAGCAATAATTTTGATGTCTGTGTTACACCTGCTGAGGTTCCTGCGCAAGAACCCCAGGAACCTACTGGCTTTGGCCCTGATGCTACCTATGTGTGTGTTCCACCTCATGTCCGCTGAGAAGTGGACGCCCAAGTATTTGTGGGAAGGGACTGTGTTGAGGTTGGTGTTGTGTAGCTGGTATGTATATGGAATGGAATTATGGGCACGGGTAAAACGGATGTGATGGCATTTGTCTGGTCTAAATGTCATCTGCCACTTGACTTCCCAGTCTTCAAGTGCAGTTAGATAGTCCTGTAGTCGAAGGCAGTCATTCCTATCTTTGATTGGTCTGTAAACTAAGCTATCGTCTGCAAAGAGTCTAGTGGTAGAGGAAAGTGAGAGTGGGAGGTCATTAATGTATGAAAGGAAGAGAAGGGGGCCCAGGACAGTGCCCTGGGGTATCCAAGAGGTCACAGGAACAGGTGGAGACTGACTACCGTCCAGGGGCCGGATACTCAAACGTTTGTAACTTTAGGGCAGCCTCGCCGCCCTATCTGAATTAGGAAGCCCTATGTTACGAACATGTTAGTATATCCTATTTCATGTCCTAAGTTGGTATACTCAAAACTTTTTTAGGGCGTCCTATCCTGTTCCTAAGTACAGTAGTTAGGGAGTCCTAAATCTTCCCGGGTGCCCTCTGTCGTTCAGCCAATGAGGGTGGCGCTTTCAAGTGACTCGGACTTACTCCAGCCAATCAAAAGCAGGCTCGATCAGATGACAAAAGTAAACACAAAACAAAACACAACATTATGCGTATGCTTGGTAGAAATGTGTGTCGAAACTGTGGAGAGTAAGAGAGTAGTATCTACTGTGAAATAAGTGCCACCACCATCATGATTCATGACAGACAACAGTAGGACTTATGGGTGTTTCTGAAGAAAAGTTTAAAATGCCCAGATGTTGCAACAGTCCTAATTAGATTTGTCAAGTGGAGTTAGGTTAGGTTAGGTCTGGCAGGGTTCTTAATTTCTTCATGATAATTAGGTAAGAAATTAATAGACATCCAGAAATATGATGTAAAATTAATATAATTTTTTGGGTGGAGAAATAACAAATCAAGATTGAGCTAGACTAGAAAGAACTTAGAATTTGTAGTTTCAAATAATGAGACTGAGAGGAAGTAAGAAGGAGAGGAGGGACAGTTAATGGATTAAAAGGGAGTGGGTTAGATTTGAAGGGGTGCCAAAACCCCTTAAGTACTGTCCATATGGCATATCACCGCAGACAATACTTCTTTACGGTCCAAATTGAAGAGCAATTGCTTAATTAAACTAATGACTGGGAAAATAAATTATTATGCTGTGATTCCTTGAACTATTTAGTACTATTTCTCATGCAACACATAAGTCTCCTAATTAACTGTGCTTACACTACATACTTAATATTACTCGATTATTTGTGAGAATGGCACAAATTTTATTGTACAACCCATGTAAAGTAGCCAGAAAATTGGAGGTTAGCGAGTCCTTCAAACATTGCCACGAAACACACACACACCTACATTGAAGGAGCTTGTTTTGTGGCATACTCAGGAGGAATCAAAAGCCACCAGTCTGGCAGGTTCTTTTACCACATACAATTTAATATAAATTTACTGGTGTGTCTTCATTAGTGATCAAGTCAGGTTCAGAAAACGCTACATGGTTAGGGAGAATCATAACGAACCAAAAGACAAGTGTGTTTGAAACTACTAGTCATTATAATCCGTGTGGCAAACTACCGGCTTTAATCCCCCAGATAACGACCAAAACAAACAATTAACCGTAGGCCAGAAATGACTATATCCATGGTATTGACCAATGTATTCTTTAAACCTTGGTAATAGTACGATGGTTTGGTAACGGTACGAATGGCCCTGTTGTTTGTCTATGGACTGAGTCAAGCAGAGAGAGAGAGAGGAAGGTGAACTGAGCTCTTCATAAAACAAATAAACGGAAACTCATTCATATAAATAACTGTAAGTGATTTAAATTAGTGTTGAACACAAGGATGACCCCGAGTCGCTACAGAGGAAGGGGGAGAGGTGGAAATAGTGATAGGGGAGAAATAATGAACAAACAGGCCGGCAAGACGCATCAAAACAAACAGACATGGCGGCAATGGCATTGAATATTAGCGACAGTTAAGAAGAAACAGATTACTCTGAAAACGAAGAAGCATATCCAAGCCAACGAGGAAGGACCCAACATAAGAAAGGGAAACAAAAAAGAGAGATAAATCGATGCAAATGTGATAAAAAAGTTACTTCTAGTGATAAAGGATTGCTCAGTGATAAATGTAAACAATGGTTCCATATAGGATGTGTGAAGGTCACAGCAAAGAAATATGATGTGTAGTAAATGTAAGATACTTTTCAAGAAGGACATGGATAGGGAAGATGAGTTTGAGGAGAAGTATAGAGCTCTAAAGGAAGAGAATAAAAAATTGAAGACAGAAGTTCTGACAATAAAGGGGGAAATAATTGATGAGACTACTGATAAAATAATAGAGTTTGTTAGAGATACCCTAATGGCAGAACTTAAAGAAATGGTAAAAGGCTTAATTAAGGACAGATATATACCTGAAGAGAATGGTGTGAACCTAATGGGTAACACAGGTACAACTTACAGCGATATATATATGAAGAGTTAAAAGAAAAACAATATAGAGATAAGAGGAAAAATAACATTGTAATCTATAATTTGCAGGAGAGTCAAACAGAAACAGAACAGACAGATAAGGATTGATTGATGGGTATAATACCTCATTGGTTACGATACTTCCACTGCACAAAACTCCTATTATTTTTAAAGGTCCTGGGGCCGCAGGTATATTTATATACGGTACTCTCGATATTTATCACCTCGTTGAAAAAAGTAAGTTTACGACGTTACAGAATAGGCTTCGACATTGACTTCGACTGTCTTCCCCTATTTCCCTCCACCATGCCTTCTCTCCCTCCCTCCCTCCCTCCCCTACCGGTCATGCGCAGTGTTATGAGGACAGATTTAAGAGGGAAATGAGTTAACCTGTAGTTCTCTCATTCTTTGTCACTTCCAACCATTACGTTGGGATAAGTTTATAGTTTTGTTGTTGTCTGTTGCTACCCGTTTTTGCTACCACCACCCCCTCTCCCCCCTGCTGTTGTCTGTTGCTATGCTGGTTGCTACCCGCTTTTCCTACCCCCCTCCCTTCCCACACACCGCCCATGCCCATCATCCTAGTCTACCCCACCCCAGTATACCCTCCTACCCCTACCCATCATCCTTCATCAGTCCCAACCCCCTATCCCTCGTCCCTATTGCTTTTCCTCAATTAACTCCCCAATATCCCCTATCCCTCCTCCCCTACCTCGTTGCCACCCCTACCATTACTACCAATGCCAACCTACTGGACTACATTCTTTTTTTAGCATTTATCTCTCCCCTCCTTCCCTCTGGACTTCACATATTACCCCCTTTCCAACTACAAAATCATCGTTAATAACTGGTATTCACACACACTTGATAATTACAGAGGAAGTTCAGCCGGTGATACTAAAATACAAAATGTCTTCTGTCAGGCTGGCAACGAAGCCTGAGACGGAGGGAAGGAAGAGGGAGGGACTGGGGTATTGGGTGGCGTTGCGACCCTCCTTTCCTTAGGAATAATAATTATATTCTTTCTTCTCCAACTACAAAATCATTATTAATACCCCATTCATACACACTCGATATTTTCAGAGGAAGTTCCGCCGATGATACTAAATAAAAAGGTGGTGTCTTTAATCCTGATTGACAACGAAACAGATAGAGGGGGGACGGGGGAGGGGTTGGGAGCATTGGTTGGGAGGCTAGACCGAGGAGTGAGGGACCCACACTGTCCAGTTTGGCCTTATTCAGTATTGCCAGGTATGGGGAAATTTCTCTGGTTTGGGGAATTTTGAAGTCCACACAGGGAAATTATATCAAGATTGTTCAAGCGTAAACAGGGAAGTTTTTACCAGATGAAATACCAGACCATCAAAACAAGGAATTATTGTTACTAAAAGGTAAATTCTGACGTTGAGGAAATTTCGTTAAGCAGACCTGTTGGCAACATTGCACATAGCTGTCACGGGCTCACGGCCACAGCCGCCACAGGCCACAGGCCACACATGGACTTCATTAGCTTCGAGGAATTGGTGGAGGTAGGATGTGCTTTTGGTAAGCCTCTTCAATAACACCGGCTAGTTAATGTAAGTATACATTCTTATCTGGTGTATTTAGTTGTTTATACGTTTTTAAACATGATAATATGTTGCTTTGTCTAATATCTTGCTGTACAATTATAAAAACATCGTGTATATAATTGGAAGCCGGCTGGTTGATAGTCTACCCGAGGGTCACGTAGGCGTAATTAAATGTTCGACGGTTTAATCATATTCTGTGCTAAGCCCCTGAACCTATTCTCCTTTAATGACCACTTTTAAGATTATGGACATAAGAATTTGACATTTTTGCTGATTTAGTGTGTGGTTAGCATTACGTAAGTTAGCCGGTAAAGGATTCGTAATATTCCATGCTGGTGACCCAAGTATTCCAAAGTCAGTAAATTATATCCAACAATCTGTATTCATATCCACAAAATTCGTCTGGTAGTTCCATTATTACGATAGTTTTATAGTGGTCATCTAATTCCTTCAATAATACACTCGTGAGTCATTTTAGAGTTCAGTTTCTTTCGTTGGGGAGCTTGCAAACTAAAACTAACCACTATGGAGTCGGCACATGGTGTTAGTCAATACTGTATCGATATATATAATTGCATTTCTGAAGTCACAGGTGTAAGTAAACGACCTCTATTAACGTTATCTATCGAAGTCAAATTTTAATATTGTATGATTTTCTGTTATAGCATCCCTTGCTTCCATGTCTATTCTTTCCACAATTTTGTCATAACTTACAATTTATGTAAAATATGCTATTATATTATAATGCTGAACGGGAGGCGTGACTGTAACTTTAAGTGTGAAGAACGTGAGGGAAATATTGGAAAAGTAACAAATTACTTAGTTACGTATTGCCAGACAAAAATACTGCTAAATCCGTTAAACTAGTATAGATTGTTGTATAGCGCTTTGCACGATTACAGAAAAAAATCTGAAGATATTGACTTATAATAATCCTTTCCAATACTTTCATAACTAAAACAAATATTTTTTAACGGTTAAGTTCTGGTTCGCCTTGCATAGAAGAGTTATGCTAATGCTACGGAATTATTTCAGAGTTACACATTGCGAGATATCCAATTTTCACTGATATACGTCCGTTATGGTCAAATTTCCGTAAGTTTGATATAGGTTTTACCATGCTCAACTCCAGGTAGTCTGTTTTATTAAGGCCGTTGTCACACTATCCGCCCGGCGGAACCGCAAATCCTTGAATTTGGTGTTGCATCGAGACACGCCGCATAGTGATATCGAGCACAATTTGTATTCATGTAATTTACATGACAAATATGTTGCTATGTATAAGCATAAGTTTAGGAATAAAGATAACCAAATATTCTTACTGTTCTCATCTATCTGATGACTCCCTTGTACGAAGTTTCATCCATCAATCCATGACTTTTCCTTACAATATTTATTAGTATTCTTTTGCACTAAATTTTAATTTTTCGTATAATTTTATTTTTATTATATAATTTTATAATTTCATTTCTATTTTTTTTGTAATTTTGTAAGTTTTTTTTATTGTAATATCTTTAATATTGTAATTTTATTGTAATTTTATTAGCATTTCATGTATTTATATAATTTTTCTTGCTCTAGGATTTGTGATGCTGAGCATGTAGTCTGACAAGAGTGTTGGGAAAGTTATCAAGAATGTATGAGAACTCCAGTGATTCAGATTTCTCAAGTCTTCAAATTAAAACCCAACCCATCTTTCTCATCGTTAAGGTGAGGATTACAGGCTGTTGTACCTTTGGTAGTAGCGGTGGTCTGTTATTGTATAGAGCTGAAGCCAAAAATTATACTGGGTTAAAATGTTAGTGTAATCTTGACCTTTTTATAATGTACGTTAGTGTACAATATCATATTTTGTTGAAATATATGGTAAAAATATAACTCCTTTGAAATTTATTCCAGTTACTGTATATTCTGTAACGAGCTCATTTGAATTTTCAGGTTGGTTAAGGGACCCTGTGATGTAGTCAGAAAATTGGAGGTAAATGAGTTCTTTAAACATTGCCACGAAACTCTACCTATAGGGAAGGAGCTTGTTTCGTGGCATAATCTAGAGGAATCAGAAGCCTCCAAATTTCATACACGAGTACAGGGTCCTTAACAGGTTCTTCAATCGTCGCTGGAGCATCACTTCGTGGGACCCCTGAGTGAGTGTTAAATACACATGTCAATTCGGTTTAATCCCTTGTCGAGGTGGAGGATTTACTGGAGTTCGACCCCTTTTTTTTTCCCTTTTTTTGTAGTGCCCTCGTGCTCTTGAGCAATTTTTGTTAGGGCTTCTGATAGGGACGTGTTAGGCAGGGACTCGTGCGATGCGGCTCAGAGTATGGGGGCTGTTGGTCTGATAATGTCAGGCATGTGGGCTCCGTACTCTAGTAAACCCTGGAAACATACGCCAGACTTGTGGATTAAACCTGTGTGCACTAATGTTCTAGATATTGTACTTCCAGGTGCGGAGTTTGATGTGGATTAATGTTTTGTTGAGAAGGGCAGGTGGAGACAACAGTATTGTTAAAGAATCCAAAGATACTGTAAAGAAATATCCAGGTTCAAGTGGCAGCAAAGGAGACGATAGTAATAAGGTGAGTGAGGATTTAATGTTTCCTGGTTCACTGAAAGGTCGTATGTTTAACATTATTATTGGTCAGTTACTCTAAACTACTAATTTCTGGAACATAAGATTGACTGGAGATTTTACTTTCCATATGTGAATAATACAATTTTTCGTGTCTGAAACCACATTCTTTTTCAGATTGGGAACTGCCTTCATGCTGGTTGGATTACTTCAGCCTGGTTGAATAACTCCTATTTCAAGCAATGCTAGATCATCACCTCAAAAAGCAAAGTGAGTATCCCTCGGATATAACCGAGGTTTGTGTGGATGTGTGGAGAGTTTAACTAGAGTGCGCCCTGTAATGTTTACATTTCTTGGTACCTTTTACTGAGCATGTGGTTAGGGCTTCTGATAGGTACACGTTAGGCAGGGACTAATACAACGGCGCGGGCTCAGTGGCCATGGGCTGCTGGTCTAAGAAATGTCAAACATGCAGGTGTCGTCCACTAGTAAACCTCTGGGTCAGTTGGTGAAATGTGAATGTACTGAGGTAATGTTGCAGGTGTGGATGGTGATGGGGCCCAGTGTTGTGGCTAGTATGAATATTGATGAAACATTGTGTGGTTATGGGGCCCAATGATGTGGTTATGGGCATTGGCATGGATGTTTGTTACAGTACAGTAGTGGTGGGACTTGTGTGGATGGGGATCAAACATTGCAGTCTGATGGTGGTGATGGGCCCCAGCTGTGTGCATGATTTGACATCAGTATAGTGCAGGGGCCCAATGGGGAGTGATTGACATTAGCTTTATGGTGGGCATTAATTGGGTGATGGAGCCCAATGGTGTGAGTGATGGAGATGGACATTGATGTGAGGGTGATGGAACCCTGTGGTATGAGTGATGGACATTGTGAGGGTGATGGAACCCTGTGGTATGAGTGATGGACATTGTGAGGGTGATGGAACCCTGTGGTATGAGTGATTGAGATGGACATTGTGAGGGTGATGGAACCCTGTGGTATGATTGATGGACATTGTGAGGGTGATGGAACCCTGTGGTATGATTTATGGACAATATGAGGGTGATGGAGATGGATATTGTGAGGGTGATGGAACCCTGTGGTATGAGTGATGGAGATGGATATTGAGGGTGATGGAACCCTGTGGTATGAGTGATGGACATTGTGAGGGTGATGGAACCCTGTGGTATGATTTATGGACAATGTGAGGGTGATTGAGATGGATATTGTGAGGGTGATGGAACCCTGTGGTATGAGTGATGGATATTGTGAGGGTGATGGAACCCTGTGGTATGAGTGATGGATATTGTGAGGGTGATGGAACCCTGTGGTATGAGTGATGGAGATGGATATTGTGAGGGTGATGGAACCCTGTGGTATGAGTGATGGATATTGTGAGGGTGATGGAACCCTGTGGTATGAGTGATGGAGATGGATATTGTGAGGGTGATGGAACCCTGTGGTATGAGTGATGGACATTGTGAGGGTGGTGGAACCCTGTGGTATGAGTGATGGACATTGTGAGGGTGATGGAACCCTGTGGTATGAGTGATGGATATTGAGGGTGATGGAACCCTGTGGTATGAGGGATGGACAATGAGGGTGATGGAACCCTGTAGCATGAGTGATGGACATTGTGAGGGTGATGGAACCCTGTGGTATGAGTGATGGAGATGGATATTTTGAGGGTGGTGGAACCCTGTGGTATGAGTGATTGAGATGGACATTGTGAGGGTGATGGAACCCTGTGGTATGAGTGATGGATATTGTGAGGGTGATGGAACCCTGTGGTATGATTGATGGACATTGTGAGGGTGATGGAACCCTGTGGTATGAGTGATGGACATTGTGAGGGTGATGGAACCCTGTGGTATGATTTATGGACAATATGAGGGTGATGGAGATGGATATTGTGAGGGTGATGGAACCCTGTGGTATGAGTGATGGATATTGTGAGGGTGATGGAACCCTGTGGTATGATTTATGGACAATGTGAGGGTGATTGAGATGGATATTGTGAGGGTGATGGAACCCTGTGGTATGAGTGATGGAGATGGATATTGAGGGTGATGGAACCCTGTGGTATGAGTGATGGACATTGTGAGGGTGATGGAACCCTGTGGTATGATTTATGGACAATGTGAGGGTGATTGAGATGGATATTGTGAGGGTGATGGAACCCTGTGGTATGAGTGATGGATATTGTGAGGGTGATGGAACCCTGTGGTATGAGTGATGGACATTGTGAGGGTGATGGAACCCTGTGGTATGAGTGATGGATATTGAGGGTGATGGAACCCTGTGGTATGAGTGATGGAGATGGATATTGTGAGGGAGATGGAACCCTGTAGCATGAGTGATGGATATTGTGAGGGTGATGGAACCCTGTGGTATGAGTAATGAACATTGTGAGGGTGATGGAACCCTGTGGTATGAGTGATGGACATTGTGAGGGTGATGGAACCCTGTGGTATGAGTGATTGAGATGGATATTGTGAGGGTCGAGGAACCCTGTGGTATGAGTGATGGAGATTGATATTGTGAGGGTGATGGAACCCTGTGGTATGAGTAATGAACATTGTGAGGGTGATGGAACCCTGTGGTATGAGTGATGGACATTGTGAGGGTGAAGGAATCCTGTGGTATGAGTGATTGAGATGGATATTGTGAGGGTGATGGAGATGGATATTGTGAGGGTGATGGAGATGAACATTGTGAGGGTGATGGAACCCTGTGGTATGAGTGATGGATAATGTGAGGGTGGTGGAACCCTGTGGTATGAGTAATGAACATTGTGAGGGTGATGGAACCCTGTGGTATGAGTGATGGATAATGTGAGGGTGGTGGAACCCTGTGGTATGAGTAATGAACATTGTGAGGGTGATGGAACCCTGTGGTATGAGTGATGGACAATGTGAGGGTGATGGAACCCTGTGGTATGAGTGATGGATATTGTGAGGGTGATGGAACCCTGTGGTATGAGTGATGGAGATGAACATTGTGAGGGTGGTGGAACCCTGTGGTATGAGTGATGGATATTGTGAGGGTGGTGGAACCCTGTGGTATGAGTGATGGAGATGAACATTGTGAGGGTGGTGGAACCCTGTGGTATGAGTGATGGATATTGTGAGGGTGATGGAACCCTGTGGTATGAGTGATGGATATTGTGAGGGTGATGGAACCCTGTGGTATGAGTGATGGATATTGTGAGGGTGATGGAACCCTGTGGAATGAGTGATGGATATTGTGAGGGTGATGGAACCCTGTGGAATGAGTGATGGACAATGTGAGGGTGGTGGAACCCTGTGGTATGAGTGATGGATATTGTGAGGGTGATAGAACCCTGTGGTATGAGTGATGGATAATGTGAGGGTGATGGAACCCTGTGGTATGAGTAATGAACATTGTGAGGGTGATGGAACCCTGTGGTATGAGTGATGGATAATGTGAGGGTGATGGAACCCTGTGGTATGAGTAATGAACATTGTGAGGGTGATGGAACCCTGTGGTATGAGTGATGGATAATGTGAGGGTGATGGAACCCTGTGGTATGAGTAATGAACATTGTGAGGGTGATGGAACCCTGTGGTATGAGTGATGGATATTGTGAGGGTGATGGAACCCTGTGGTATGAGTGATGGAGATGGATAATGTGAGGGTGATGGAACCCTGTGGTATGAGTGATGGATATTGTGAGGGTGATGGAACCCTGTGGTATGAGTGATGGAGATGGATATTGTGAGGGTGATGGAACCCTGTGGTATGAGTGATGGACAATGTGAGGGTGGTGGAACCCTGTGGTATGAGTAATGAACATTGTGAGGGTGATGGAACCCTGTGGTATGAGTGATGGATATTGTGAGGGTGATGGAACCCTGTGGTATGAGTGATTGAGATGGATAATGTGAGGATGATTGAACCCTGTGGTATGAGTGATGGAGATGGATAATGTGAGGGTGATGGAACCCTGTGGTATGAGTGATGGAGATGGATAATGTGAGGGTGATGGAACCCTGTGGTATGAGTGATGGATATTGTGAGGGTGATGGAACCCTGTGGTATGAGTGATGGACATTGTGAGGGTGATGGAACCCTGTGGTATGAGTGATGGAGATGGATAATGTGAGGGTGATGGAACCCTGTGGTATGAGTGATGGAGATGGATATTGTGAGGGTGATGGAACCCTGTGGTATGAGTGATGGACATTGTGAGGGTGATGGAACCCTGTGGTATGAGTGATGGATAATGTGAGGGTGATGGAACCCTGTGGTATGAGTGATGGAGATGGATATTGTGAGGGTGATGGAACCCTGTGGTATGAGTGATTGAGATGGATAATGTGAGGGTGATGGAACCCTGTGGTATGAGTGATGGAGATGGATAATGTGAGGGTGATGGAACCCTGTGGTATGAGTGATGGAGATGGATAATGTGAGGGTGATGGAACCCTGTGGTATGAGTGATGGAGATGGATATTGTGAGGGTGATGGAACCCTGTGGTATGAGTGATGGATATTGTGAGGGTGATGGAACCCTGTGGTATGAGTGATGGAGATGGATAATGTGTGGGTGATGGAACCCTGTGGTATGAGTGATGGATATTGTGAGGGTGATGGAACCCTGTGGTATGAGTGATGGAGATGGATATTGTGAGGGTGATGGAACCCTGTGGTACGAGTGATGGATATTGTGAGGGTGATGGAACCCTGTGGTATGAGCAGCCTATGGAGGACCCGGGGGCAACTCCCTCACCTAGCGCTCTCTCCCTGTGGGAAGGGAATGTGTATCATCAGATGATAGCTGGTAAGAGCCCTTTGTGTTTCGTGGAAAAAAATTATATTTAATGAGTATTTTGGAGCATTTCCAGTTTGTTGCTTAATTACTATTTGTATGACTTCAATAGATCGACTTTAAAATATATTGGCTGACTTTGTGCTGTATTTGTATAGTGCTTCTTGCAGGGATCAAATTAATACTATTAATAAGTTTAGTTCTGTATAATTGATTTATCAAAGGTACTGGAATATATAAAGTAATTTAATTGTTAAATGTAGAAAACTACATTAACTTTCTGGCGAGTTGATATAAGAAAAGCATGGATGATTTTAATGTAATGTAATGGTAAATATACATTCAAGGACAGTCATTCTAGTGTATGTAAACAAAATTGTTACTTGTATTCATTGCATTGTAAATTTCAGGTGTGGTTCTACACCACCAGTATACCCAGCCTTCACTCGCCTGGTCTGGAGGTGGATGGACCTTCATTTCTGCTCGATTGCTACGCGAATTATCCACACCAGAAATATGTTTAATGCTACACTGACCTAGGCAAAAAGAGGATGATCCTGTGGACTTGTGCTAGAAGAACGAAGCTGTAGAATATTAAAGCAAGGATATTCTCACTCTTCATGTTAAGCTTCTGTATACCAATTATGTTTTGAAAATAAGTTTGATGGTTATGGCCGCCACTTTCAATATGTTTTGTAAAGCATATCTACATAGATGATTACTCTTCAGCATACATTTTAACTGATTACTCCTCTCAGCACAGTACCACTGAATGAATGCATGACTGGCACACTGGTTCACAATGGAGTGTTTTCAAAGATGGTATCCGATACAGGGCTCAGGACTAGTGCTGAACTGAATTGCGCACACACACACAAACTGAATTGCATGCACACAACAGTAGAAGTAGCTAAGTAGTACTAACCTGTCCCTGCATCTCGGGAGTAATCAGTTTCATCTTTATGCCGTGTTTTGGAAGTCATTGTAGTATGCTTAACTTTATTATTTAAGGACTTGCTAAATCAAAACTTCTCATTTGATTCAACAAGTGACGAATCTTAATATTATAATGTATGGTCTGGGCACGTTAAAGGAAATTGTTGACAATGTTTCAGGTAATTTGGTAAATATGGGGATAATGTGTCCTGCCAGTAGATCCAGACCAGTAACAATTGTGTGTCCTATGGAAATGTATGATTTTATGTCACTTTATTCTATTGGATGAATTTGCTGTTTAAAGGGGGTAGGGGGTGGAAGCAGGTTTGAATGTAGTCATTATTTGAGGAAAACCAGACTGTCATTGCATTTATATTGGGCTATATTGTTTTGCTCCTGCTAGAGGGCCCAAGCAGAATCAAAACTATAAGCTCATTATAAATATGCTGGGTGTTTGGTTTTCTTCTTTGTTCATTACAGCACTGAACCAAGATCTATTGCTTTTATATTAATCTGTGTATATTGTTATAAGTTTAAAGTTAAGTCATTTTTCTCCTACAAAAATACATAATGCTGCTGATTTGTGGGAAGGGTGACTTTGCGTGAATATAATGTAATGTCTGTCACCACGGTAAAGTAAATGTTTGTCCTACATTAGGACAAGTGCTCTTGTGTGGTGATAGGCTACGTGTTGACTCTTTGCCAAGGAGTTTTTTCTCCCTTTTGTACTTCAGTTAAATAAGGGTTTTTTACACTCGATGGCAAAGATGTCTTATGTATAATTAAACTTTCATACAAGTTTTGTGTAATTAGAATTTTTAATAGTTAGTGCACAATAATTAAAATGTTTACACTAAATGTTAAGTGAAATTATAATTAAAGAATTATTATTTAATTAAGTTTTATAATTCTTAATTTATGATAATGTTACAGGGAATGTATATAAACTATAAACAGTTTTGATGAGTTTATTGTAAAACTGCTGAAAATCGCTTGAAAGAAAGTATACATTTAAAAAATATTTTAGGTGGTTTGTTTTTCACAACACCCTCCATGCCTGTCCCTTATTCCCAACCCCCCCTCCAGGCCTGTCCCCTATTCCCAACCCCCCCCTCCAAGCCTGTCCCCTATTCCCGCACCCCCTTTAAGCGATCGGTGTCATGTATTAAATAAAAAATCCCAACCAAAAAATTTAAGGAGTTTATTATAAGAGTATTATCATTTTACTATATACGGTTGGTACCCTACATAAATATCGCTTCATTTCTACCTGTGTATGTACAGTTGTGGTCAATAATAATCATCCACATATGGGTATCTCAAACGATTTACTGTAATATTTTCACGTTCACATAATAATGTTATTGTTTTAAGTAGTGTAGCTGCTTGTATTAAATTAAAAGATGGTAGTTAACGTGTGTGTGTGTTATTGTTTTAAGTAGTGTGTAGCTGCTTGTATTAAATTAAAAGATGGTAGTTAACCTGTGTGTGTGTGTGTTTTGTGTTATGGTTTTGAGTAATGTGTAGCTGCTTGTAGTAAATTAAAGATGGTCGTTAACCTATTTATTGTAAAGTTTATCATCTAAAGAACAGGGAAGCTGTCAAACTCTTATGCGAGTTACTCCTATATGGATGATTATATTTGACCGTGACTGTATATGTTATAGTGAAGTTGTAACGCACATTGAATGCACAAATGATGGATATACAGTACACTCGTGATACGTAATTTCTGACCAGAGACGAACGGCAGGCACCACACACACACACACACACACACAAACACAAACATACATACATTCGAACTCAACAGCCTCTATAGGTGTACTGGCACCACTCAGGCACTCACACACACACCCTGCATTCGAACTCAGCCTCTATAGACTATACTATCACTATAGGTGTACTGGCACCACACACACACACCCTATACATTCGAACTCAGCCTCTATAGGTGTACTGGCACCACACACACACCCTGCGTTCGAACTCAGCCTCTATAGGTGTACTGGGTGGGGAAATGAGCAATACTGTACCAGCAGGGTACCAGGCGATTCGAAGCTTTCTGTTCCTCACACTCTGGTTTGAAGTGGCTGGACGGTCAATGGGATTGTAGTAATCTAAATATTGATTGTTTTTCTGTATTTGCACCACATAAGCAAAATATATGGTATAAGTAAATAAAATATTCTGTGCAGTATTATAAACAAATATCGGGGTTGGTACCGTACTTATCTTGGCTCAGGCGGGGTTCTCACCAATACGTTTGCAGTCCGTTTGCACGGAGCCCGTTCATGTTGATGACGTCACGAACACAACGTCCAGACGGACATTAGAGGAGTTGAGCAACGTTTCCCGCCCGTTTCTTCACATCAACAACAAGCGACCATGGCTGAGTTTTTACCGGAGATGGACGAGGATTTATTAAAGGCATAAAATAATAACCAATAAACTAGATACCATATAAGCCTATTAAAAATGCGGATATTTTCTAGTACTTTTAATTACAACCTATATATATGCATTTACATTACAAATATTATTTAGAATCATGGATATCAAATATTTTTTTAATTCAATCATTTTGTTGTACCTGGTCTTCAACTTTTAATAATTGTGTTTTAATGTAGTGAGCAGCTACAACTGCTGTTTTGGCTGGTAGGCTGTTTGTTTACCCAGCACCAGAGTGCGGTGATGCCAAGCCTACAGTTCCAATGTACATTCTTATTAATCGTATATAAATTGACGAACTATACACAAATATATTATGATTATTATTTTATTTACATAAAATCGTATCATTTTGCGAACAAATAAGTTTAATTCATATGTTGAGGAGTCAACAACATTATAAACGGACAACACCGCCAACGTTGCTACCCAAAAAGATGAATTCAGTTCATCCTCAACGTTGGACGTGGTCCGTCTCCGTGAGGTCGCGACGCGCACCGCATTCCCACTGTTTGGGCACATACACGGACGTTCGCGACGTCATCAACGTGAACGGACTCCGTACAAATGGACTGCAAACGTATTGGTGAGAACTCCGCCTCAGTCAGCTCAGCTGGAGGTCAGTCAGTCAGCTGATCAAAGTAAACAACTACAGTCCAGTGTTGCCAGATATGGGAAATTTTCCATAGATATGGAGAATTAGTTACCAATCGGAAATTATATAAAGGTTGTTCACGAGTACTGTACACTCTGCATGGGAAAATTTCTACCAGACGAAATATAAAAAACATGAATATATGATAAATGTACAGTCACGAGCATGAAGGCATAATAAGAGGAGGCGGCATGACGTCACAAAAGTGAAGACCATGCTATTAATTAAAGGTCCATTGTCTCCCCTTCCCCCTTTGACTCAAATAAAATCTCAGCTGACCGGGTTGGAGCACCTCGATTGTTCATACATGGTCTCGCAACATTCTCTGCCATATATAGATTATATAACAATGCCAGCGTTTTCAGGGTAAGGGTGTACCCAGAGAGATAGGAGTGGTTCTACTACTTTTCACAGGTATTTTGTGAAAGTTATACGACAGAAATGGACAAATCAATTATGTGAAATTTAGCCTCTGTCGCACTCACCGTGACCTTTAGGAATTATGATACTGTATGGACAAAAACTGAATCCAACACTACAATATAGTGTTATGATATTCACAGTTAATGCATATCCTCACGTATAATTTTTATATGGCACTGACTAGGTTATAAAATATAAATAGGCTCATTGGGGAGACAAATTTAGGCCCAAGTGGCCTGTGGGTAATTCATGTGTTGAGAAATTGGATCATGAATGTTTTAACATATTTCACAGTATTTTGAGGATACTTAGTTTGTAATTATTAATTATTACCAATGATAATAATATAAATTTACTAATCAAGTTAAAGAATAGATCAGAGGTTCTTGTTTTTCCATCGGATGGTGGGTGTAATTGATGCATGTAGGCCTATGACATGTGAAAAGTTTTTCAGAATGTCAGTACTTGAGCTGAATCTATATAATTATAGTTATCTATCATGAAATTTTGAAATCTGTGTTGGAAGCATAAGCCTGCATGTACAGTATATGCAATTCCTTAATAGAATACCCAACAACAATTAATTTAGGAACAAGTAACAAGAAATAGCAAGTAATATGAGAGAAATATAGAAAATCACCAAATACATTTAATAAAGCTTCAACCAAAACTGTATACTTAATTAATTAATATTATACTAATTAAAGTGCTCGTGACTGTAGGCTACTCAGCTTTCTTGAGGTAAAAAGGGAAATTCTGATGTTGAAGTTGGGGAAATTTTGGTGAAGCAGACCTGGCAACACTGAACCACACACACAGCGCCATGAAGGTGAGTGGGAATTATGACTTGTCTATTTTATCTCATCACAATGTTTTTTTCTATATTTAAGCAGGTAGATTTCCAACAGGTTAATGTGTATGTTGTATGTGTTGTGTGTATATTATTATGTACACTTAAGGGAGTTATTAATATCACAAATGAATGTATACGTGAGAAGCGAAATGGAAGAATGTTACATAACAAGTCTTGTGTCAGCAACTTAAAGGTTATCATTCATTTACCTTCATTTATAGCAGCTTAAAATACCCCCATAATGAATGAACTTAGTTAAACTTGTGTGACTGTAATATGTCATATATTAACCATTAGGCCATAAGCTAATTAAACCAGTCTAGTATTTGTAGACTACTTAGCTAAGTTACTGATATTGTGGGCCATATTCAGGAACGTGTATGGTGTATACGATAGTGTGGTACCAGTATGATGGCTTCATAGATAAACAACAGAGCCGTCGTACAGTACCACACCATCGTATACACCACGGATGTTCTTGAATAAGGCCCACATGTGTATTATTGTACTGTATGTTTTCAGTGCTGGCTTCCTTTCTTCGGTAATTATCTGTTCTATTGCCATTTTCTATTATGTTTTTACATATTAAATGAGGCATTTCCAAGATAGGGTATATTCATATGGGACATTTTGAAACTAGCCTGACCTTACCTAACCTAACCTAGACCACAGCAGACTACCTGGACCTAACCTTAGCTAACTACTGGGAAATAACCTTGGTAAAATACCAGGACCTGACCGGGGCAAAATACTGAGACCTAGCCGGATCTGGCAACACAATATGGCAAGTCTAGATAAATACCCTTTCTTCTTTTCAGGAATAACGAACTATGATGAGAGTAGTCATAAGAAGACTGTGCCTTACTTTCCCCACAACCCACAGCCCCATATATAGACAATGGCAACACAAGCCCTACAAGTGGCTTCAAAGCAGGACGGCCACCACAGGTCAGGATATTGGGGTTTAGTTGGTTTCTTCCACTCCATACTGTATTCTGTTAAACTAATCAATCCTATTTTACACTGATTAGGATAAATATCACATTGCTGCCACATCTTGTTCACTTTTCACTGTCATTACTACATCTGCTGGCTGTAAAATTACCGGTATGTGCAGAAACCATTTTAGCCTCATCGACCTCACATAGTAGTGGGAAAAGATGTAGAGAAGATGTGTGTAGATCTCAATATATTCATTTCTAAAAAAAATTGCTTTAATTCTTCTTTTGCCACAGATGTGCCTCTGCTTCCAGTATTCCGTAAAGCTACTCAGTATGGAGATAAAGTAGCCCTTACTGATCAGCATGGGGAACACACTTATGAACAAATACACAAGCTCAGGTGAGTACTTAGGACTAGGAATCAAAGCTAAAATAGTTATCTCAGTTTTGTGATTGAATATAAGGAGGGAACAGGACAACATAGAGACGTGATGCATGGACACACAAAATTGAGCTATGCAGAATATAGATTGGTATATAAAGTTTATTTACAAATGAAAATGTTTATTTTTATCGGCAGTGGTCACTTGGCCTGGTTGATGCAAAGTGTGCTGGGCCATGATAAAGTGCAGCAGAGAGTGGTTGCTTTGTGTCCTAATGATGTTTCTTATGTCATCACTCAGTGGGCCACCTGGATGGCTGGACATGTTGGTTAGTCACAATTTCTTTTATTAAACTGAGTTGTATATACTGTACTGTAGTATAAAATTAGGAAAACTGAATCCCTGCAGCATTGTTTAACATTTTAATCAGAGCATGATCTTATTAAAGGTTTGGTAGAAAAAAAACCTTGCCAATGCTTCTTCATTGGGAAGGCATGAAACACAGTAATAGAAGAAATACTATATGAAGCTGTCAATCTACTGTACTACTCCTTATGCTATAATGTACAGTACCATTTTTAATGTTACCGGTACTACAAGGATGAGCAAAATATATTTATCACATTATGGTTTGAACAGTTGTAAGACATTTTATTATAACATTTGTCTTGTTTTTGTGCTTCTCAGCTGTGCCTCTGTACCCCCGTCACCCAGCCTCTGAACTTGAGTACTTTGTTCATGACAGTGATGCAGCCATCATTGTTACCACTTCTGAGTATGCTAGCAAGGTCAAGCCCATCCTCTCCGGCCAACAGGTTAGCCTAAATTTATTGTTGATCTTGAGGAGTGGTTACATAATGCTGGTAATTTGCTGGTATCTAGGAAGTGTGAAACAGTTTGGAGGAATCATGGGCCATTAAATCCTTTCTGAATTTGGACTTACTGAACATATGTTTCCCCTGACTCAGACAATTGAACACCATGCATTTCCATACTGTAGGCTACTGGTTAAGCAAATGTGAACCCCAGTGTTGGTGGCTTAATTGTTGGTGCAGTGTCTGGAACTTTTTTACTTTTTATTATCTGTGCACAGGTAATATGAGAAATTATGTTTAATTAATTGATTACTAAAATACTGTATTTTATTGATAATGTTTATCCTTGAAGCTGTGTTACTCTTTTTATTAATCAAACCCTGATAAAGTATATGCTGTAATAGATACTAATGTCTGTATTTATTATATGTTCATCCTTTTTTCAGATTACTGTACTTTCTTCCTAATTTCATCCAACCAACCCATCCACCTAACAGAACCTAAGGTGGATATCCTAACTACAGTAGGCCAATGTCTAAAGTATCATTTTCCCCAGGTAATTATTCTGGAAGAATTTTTCTTCAAACCATCAAACCCAAAGGATGAAACCAGCCCACTGCCTGACTCCACTACCCCATCAGTTGACTCCCAAGCACCACCTGTCCCTCCTGATCTGGAGCCACCCAGTACAACAGATGGGAGGGATAATGAGTTCTATGCTGTAAGTGATGCCATGATCATTTATACTAGTGGCACCACAGGACCACCCAAAGGTAGGAGAGAACCGAAAGGAGTGCTTTAGAAGAGTGAGGCTTATGTTGAGATTAATCGTACTTTCAGCTCACAAATGATTAAAGCTGTCAGAAATATGACAATAATTTAAGGGTTACGGTAATGAAAAGTGAATTAAAATTTTTCAGGTGTGCTGCTGAGTCATCCAAACCTTGCCTCCCAGGTGTGGTGTTTGTTGCAAGCATGGGGAATGACATCTAGAGACACATTACTACACTGCCTCCCCCTCCATCATACTCATGGCATTGTCAATGCACTCCTCTGTCCCCTTCATGTTGGTGCCAGGTACTGTACAGTATAGATCTTGTGCACACATACATATTTTGTTACTCTGATAATGGTAATACTGTATCTTGAAGCCATGTTTCTTGCTGATTACCTCATTAAATAAAGTTTATCAAGGTAGTGAAGTAAGGTATGCTTCGGGTCATGCTTAGCCATCTGTTGTTTATTTAGTCTCTGATTCCCAGTGCCAAAATCAATGTCAGCGAAATATATTTTTATTAGGCAAATTCTGTATACAGTCACATATATCATGATTATCTTAATGATGCCTTTTTTTATTGGGGGGGCATGGGCAACACATTAAAGGGGATAATATATCAAAAGAACGGTAAGATTGTCAAAAATAAGGTAGGCATGACCATAATTATAAAGGTGGGTGAACAAGATGAAAGAGCACATGAGGGAGAGAAACATGAATGAGAGACAAGGCCCTAGCAGAGCGAAAAGAGAGTAACCTGCTGAACCTAGTATAAAGTTATTGTTTGCAGCTGACTGGATTCATGGCTGTTAACTGAACCATAACTTAAATGATAAACTACAGTATATTGATAGAAACATTTGTTGATGTATGCTCTGTCAGACTTTCTCGTACCTTGTTTCCTCCTTTTCCTTGTCTTTGGAATTTTTTGTATTAAGCTGTACAGTACAGTGTATTTTGACCCCTCTTATGGGACAATTTCCACATTTCCTCATAAATAACTCCCTCTCATAGTCCTTTGCCATGATGAAATAAACCAATACTGTATACCGTACTGTATAAATCTCCTCTTGTTGACAGAGTGGTGATGCTACAACAGTTCTCCCCCAGTGAGGTTTGGACACACCTATTATCCCTTGACACCCCAGTAGAAGCCCGTGTCAACATTTTCATGGCCGTCCCTACTATGTATGCTAAACTCATCCATGAGTACGATACCCGTTTGGCTCAGACTTCACGAATGCAGGAGTATGTGCGCTCTGTGTGTGCACAAAACATAAGGTGGGCAAATAGTGCAGGTACAGTTGTTGATAAAATGTTGCAGTAGTAACACGGTGGAAAGTAAAGATAATGGTGTGTGTGGAGTTAAGAGAATCAAAATAGTAAGAAATGATGAATTGTATTTAAGTAATGATGCCAGTAAATCCCATAATCAGTAAAAAATGGAAGGATAATGTTCTGAAATAGTATGGACATATGATTCAGACATGGACATGGAGTAGGGGCTCATCAGTCTAGAATAGGTGCTGTGGAAATGAGTAACATGAGAGGAGCATGTGGACTTACTAGGTGGGATGGAGAAAGAAATGAAAGTGTGTATGAGAGATGTGGTATGAGTGAGAAGGCAATTGGTATTGAGTGTGGAGTGGTTGAGAGAGTGAAGCGTAATACTTTGAGGTGGTTTGGACATGTAGAGAGAATGCAAGGCGAGGAATTTGTAAAGAAGCTGTATGGAAGTGAAGTTGTGGCAGAGCAGAGTGGAAGAGTATGTAAAGGAGAGAAACATGAGGGGTAGAGGAGGGCTTGAACAAGTAAGGAAGGAGTGTTGGAACAGGGAAAACTGAAGATACTTCTGCCATGGCCACCCCCTTGGAGGGAGTTCCCGGAGGGAACGAGGCGTCAGAGCTATAGATAGCTAGCCTCTGACTAGCACAGTGGTAGAGTGCACGGCTGCAGTTTCTGTGGTCCAGCGATCGAGTCCTGTTCGGGTCGCTGTAAAAATCTCTTTCTGTGGCCAGAGGTAACCACCCCTGTAAGCAAGGGCTCGGTGGTTTGAGTCGGCTGTCCAAGGCCTTCCTAGGCTACTTAGGCAGCCGTAGCCGAAGCTGACTCGGGTCCTGTTTCGGTGCAATAGCAGGGAGTGAGGGGCATGGGGAACCCTTCTTCTGTATTATTTCCCTAGCAAAGGGTTACCTCCAACGTGTAGATGAAGGCCTGGTATAAAAAAAAGAAAAAAGTAAATAATTGAATATAATGGATGAACATGGGTGATGAGAAGCATATATGCTTGTGAAAATTTAGACCTAGAGAAATATGATATGAAAACCTGATATGAGCTGTGTTTAGAATGAACAGTAGAAATGGGCATCATAATACAGTAGGCTCGCTATAAGTGAATAAAAATGAGCAACATTTTTTCATGCAGTACCACTTTTAACTAATGAAACTAAATTCAGATCCATAGCAAGTGGAAAAGTTTTGTGTTGATATTTACTGTATATATATATATATATATATATATATATATATATATATATATATATATATATATATATATATATATATATATATATATATATATATATATATATATATATATATATATATATATATATATAAAGTAAAGTTGTAAGATGAGGGAGGAAGATAGAGAGAATTGAAAGTTTTTATAGTGAAGAAAAGGGAGATAGTATCAGTTTCCTCACATTCATCCTTCCTGCAGACTGATGGTGAGTGGGTCAGCAGCCCTGCCCACCCCAGTTCTAGAACGGTGGCAGGCCATTACTGGACACGTTCTCCTTGAGCGATATGGCATGACTGAAATTGGAATGGCACTTTCCAACCCACTTAAGGGTGCACGCAAACCAGGTGAGTACATGTCCATTTTGTGAAATAGTTGATATACTGTATATAGTGGGGAACAATGGATCTGCATACTTAACTAGGAAGTAACTTATGTGTTCAAAACATTTAAAGTACTATAGTAGTGACTGTTGTAGGTATTTCTCTAGGTGATGTTAAATACACAGTCATGTCACTACTGTACCTTGTATCTGATTGGAATCATTGGATGATATACATGTACACTTCTAATCCCATGATGGTGAAATTCAAGCAGTCATAGTTTAAATGTTCATTGTTAGCTACTGAGAAGCAGACAAATGTTATGCTTTTTTTTTCAGGATTCGTAGGTAATCCTCTACCGGGGGTGGAGGTACGTGTGGCTTTATTCCAGCCTGGACGGGAGGAATATGAGGTGTTGTGTGAGGGCACGAATCAGGCTACAGTCATCACACCAGGCCAGGAGGATCAGGTCATATTTTAAAAATTATTATGGTCTCACCACATCACCCTTTGTGTTCTGAACTTTTAAGTCTTCAAGTATCCTTTCTTTGTTCTTCATTCATACATCTCTATCTCCTCTACTGGAGTGTGATGGTGTTTGCTGGTGCACTGCCATTAGTGTTTTTCTTTTTAATGAATCAAACAATCTGACTGGTTCACCTCACACACTGTTTGTCCCTTCTCATTTACAGTTGTCAGAAACATACATAGGACCTTTTTGGCTTTGACTCTGCTCTAATTTAGTATCCAGTGTACACTGTAGTTCACAATTTGTTTTTGCCACTGTAAAACATTTTTCTTATGATGTCACTTTGTTAGTATATGACTGTGAAGTTATACAGGGTGTATTGTGAAGTACAGTATAGCAATAAGTTACACCAGAGATATATAATTTTATTTAGTGCATATTTTGTTATGTAAAGTAGGCTGAGTGTGATTTTAGTATAGTATATTGGATACTGATGAAAGGGATTGCAACTTCTCATGCCCCTATAAAAAGTATATGATGAAATATGATTAAAATCTCTTGGACTGTAGGTAAACTCTATCGAATGCAATGTTACCTACAAGTGTCAACCTTTTCCCTAGATTTTCTTGAATATTTTTATACAGGCATGACATTATCCTTCTGTATTAAAAATGTAAATCCATGGATGTTATAGAGCATCATAATAACATTACAATTTGACAAAACTTATTACAGTAAAACGAAATAAATGAGGCCTCTTTGCTTCGATAATACATTACATTAGGCTACTCATCTCCCGCTGCTCTCCAATGCTCCCAGCCTCCTGTCCCACCAATTGTCAACAAGTTGCAACCTTTTCATCAGTATCCAATGTACTGTACTGAGATCACACTCAGGATACATTATAGAACAAAAATTACTCTAAATGAAAATATATATCCATGGTGTAAGTTATTGCTTTACATCACGATACACCCTTTAAGTACTGTATAATTATTAGCTAACCCTCAAACAATAACAATAGGCAGTTATATTTGATAGCAACTAAAGTACTTTACAATTGGACCTAGGACCTAGTACTAATGCCTTGGGTAATATATTTAAACTAAATTCAAAATATATTACTTTATTTACTTGTAGGTCTATAAGAGAAACTCTATTCCTTAAAAGTTAAGCAAACAATCTGTATCAGCCAGTGAAATTGAAGGAATATGGCCAGGTTTGTACTAAAGAAGAGATTGTGATATTAAAACTGCTTACCTTTACAGCCAGGAGAGTTGTTGGTGCGAGGAGCAAACGTGTTCCAAGAATATTGGAAGAAATCTCTGGCCACACAGAAGGAGTTCACACATGATGGCTGGTTCAGAACTGGTGAGGCTCATACCATGCTCATACTGCAAGCAAGTTGCCTGCAGTCATGAATTTTATTTAACAAGTACTCTGCCAGCAGAGGTTAATGTCATAATAATTTGGCTTAAGAGATGGTGTTCATCTAGACTCTAGAGCATAAGCTTATTTAATGATATTGAAAAACTTTCTTACAGTGACGAAAAGTGAGATGCTCCATTACAAGCCAATTAAATACTGCCCTGTGGTTGCAGTGAATAAAGCTATTGGTTTATTACATATTATTGCAATCGTCACTAAAAGAAATGTTATTATGAGGCTAGGCTACTGTAGTCTAGTCATTAAGGAAAGGGAGGTCGAGTCATTCCTAGTGGTGGCATAACATGTGAAAAAACATCTTGGGTACCTCACAGAGCCTCAAACCCAGGCAAGACAGCTGGGTGTGAAACTCTTGTAATGCACTCTGACCCACTACACCACCATAGATGGATCAATAGCTAAGATAACACACACTTGCATATTTTACTAAATACACTGCTAGACTGCATTGTGCTCTTTCAGGTGACACAGCCCTGTACTCAGAAGGGTCCTACAGGATTCTTGGACGCACCAGTGTGGACATCATCAAGAGTGGGGGCTTTAAGATTTCGGCCCTGGAGGTCGAGCGAGGTTTGCTGGCCCACCCAGACATTATGGATGTGGCTGTGGTAGGTGTACCAGACCTCACCTGGGGACAAAAGGTAGGTGTGGGCTGGAGGAATAATTTTATCATTACATTGCACAATATCTTATATTGTAAGAAAAAAATTATTTTAAAATCATCATATATTTATTTTATGATATACAGTACAATCATGGACATGAGTATTTTTCTTATTTTATGGACTGATGCTTTATTCTTCCTGGAAACTTTCAATAAATGTATGCAATATAATGTACTGTAGCATTAAATTAAATATACTGGCAATTGTAGTCTGAAGGCTTAGTGTGGCCAGGAAAAGCTGAAGTCCCAACCAAATTCATCAGAATTCTGAGATTACTGGGACATGAAGTCCCCATCAGTTGAATTATTTCAACTAAGGAAAAATTTTCCGATTTAAATTTGTTGTACAGTTTATTTGTTGCCAGCACAACATTTGGACACAACAAAGAATCCACAATCACAGTATACTAATAATATATTCGATCAGTGATGGATTATGCAAGCCCTGCCTGGGCTTCAAACCTCACTGAGACTCATCACAACACCCTACAGACCATACAGAACAGAGCCCTAAAGACAATCACAGGCTGCACAACTACCACACCTACAGACCACCTACACTATGAAACCAAAGTCCTCAAAATCAAGGATCATCTTGACATGAGAGGCCCACAAACACTTGCTGCAGCCTCCACAAACCCACAACATCCACTACACTACATGGCAAAACACCCACACATGCCAAGGAACATTAAAACAACACCTAGTACACGATACCATACACAAATGCTATCATCTCTTACACCATGCCCACTCCAAACCAATCTCCAGAAATATATCCATACTCAAATCACTCAACAGTCCATTCAAACACTCAAAAACAACACACAGCTGCATGCATGACCTCCTGACATCCACCCATCTGAATCCTCCCTTCCCCGTGAGGACAGAGTCCACCTGGCCAGGCTGCAATGTGGCCACCACTTGGCCCTTCTGACATATCAGAAGAGGCTGGATGAAACCATTGCAGATGTCTGTCCAGGATGCAACACAGCACCCCATACTATTAAACACATTATTGAAGACTGCAATACACACAACCACACTCGCCAACAACACAACATACACTCTCTGAGGGCACTGTGGGAAAGCCCGGTTCAGGCCATGGCCTTCCTCAGGAGCTCAGGGCTGCTCGGCCAGACAGCTTGAGGAACTTCAACAACAACAACTGGAATGATAGGATGATTATCTTAATGATTATTGCTTGTGTGTTAATTTGACTACCAAGGTAATCAAATTATAAATTACAGTAAGGGGGTTTACAACAGTTGTATTTATTTCTAATCTAAGTATACTTATTATTATTTCTGGTTTACCTAGGTTGCAGCTGTTGTAGTGTGGTGTGGAGAAGGCGAGCTGGACACAGTGGAGTTGCGTACGTGGGGGAAAGAACGTATGCCACACTATCAGGTGCCCTCATTAGTGGTAGCCTGTCCTTCAGACCTTCCACGTAATAACATGGGCAAGGTCAATAAGAAGCAACTTATCCAAGATTACTTTCCAGAGGCCACAGCAGCACAAAATTAACTCTTAAACAATTATGAACATCTGATATATTTTCCTCTAGCCCAAAACACCAAAGAATTTCGCTGCTTGGAATATTTTAATAATACGTAAAAAGGAGGTTGCCATTAACACATTATTTAGATGGTCCAGTATTATTCAGTTAATGTTAGATAATTTAAAATATCTCAGGAAGTTTATCATCACCTGAATACCTGAGTTAATTCTATCGGTCAGTGAGGTTTCCCAGTTGCTGGTTTATTTTGATGATTGTAGATAGAATGTGGTTGTTGGATGGAAGGGGGAAGGAGGCATATTGACAGAAAGAGTACTTGGTGATGTTTTGATGTTAACCGGACTTGCATATACAGTATTTACGGTATATAAACTGTCATGACAGCTGCTATAGTCTTATACTGTAATGGACTGTATATGGAAAGGCAAGTCCATGTAGCAGGATTGTGCTAATCAGTGGTAGGCCTATACCTCTGACAGGAGTGGGATATTGCATGCAGTAATGTGAGCAGTACTGTACTTAAGAATTTTGGCACCCCTCCAGACCTGTACCACATCCCTTTCAATTTTTCCTTTCACTGTATTTCTTTTGTGATTGCTGTCTCACCTGTCCATCTCATTCACCCTCATGCCACATGGTCATCCAGGCCTAGTGTGATCTTATTTTTTCATCTTCAATTCATTTACCCACAGCAGAATACATGTATCTGTATTACCAACAGAATCATTAATAACCTTACTTATCCAGAGGCAGACATTAATCACAAGCATATCCTCATGTCCCACTCATCAGTCAATGTCTCTCCCTTGACAGAAACCCAAAGGTACTCATCCTCACACTCCCTATTGGTGGTACAGTATTGCGTGCAATGAGGTGGACAATATTTTAAGGACTATAGTAACCCATTGCACCCGAGTCATATTCTTTCTCTACAGCTGTCTCTCCTTTCCTTCTGTTTCCTCTGTCTCTATCTCCTTTAATTGTGGCTTCAGGGTCTTCCTGGCCTAGCACAGTCTTCTATTCTCTACTTTACTTCATTTACTGTAGTGCATAGGAAGAGGACAATTTTTGTAGGTGCATTGTATCCTTGATGTTTTTATACTGTACAAATTTTAGATATTTATTGGGTGCTGTCCATAATACTTTTGATGATGATATGATGTTGAAATATACAATAGTATGGATTAGTGTATTTATAATACAGGTAAGTTCAGGTGTTGCTTTCATGACATCTATATAATAAACAAGTAAGTTAGTTTGTTTTTCATGAACCAACATCACTATTTCTCAACATATCTGTACCAAATTTAGCATGAAGGTCCAGATACAGCAATTTGTCAATATGGAAGAGACGGGTCCACCACTTTCAGCCAGGCACACAATAAAAATTTAAAAAGTGGAATTATGCAGGAACTCCAACTCGATCAATATAATCCATAGTAAACCAAAATAGTTTTTTTGATGTGGCTGGATGGTGAAATCAACTGTTATGTAAAGTATGAATATGAGTGTAAAGTTTGAAAATGTATCTATGAATGTGTGTGTCAAAGTGTATGTGAAAGTGGGAAGTGTGTATTATGGTCGTACCTATTTGTATCTTTGCAAGATTGAGTGCAGCTTGTAATGTCCCATTTTTTAAAACCCAATTATCATATCTTTCTATAAAGTTACCGGTATGTATGTTTTTGGTACACAACATCTTCTGGTAGTATGTTCCATTGATCTATTATATACTCTATTTGAAAAGCTATATTTCTGTAGGCCTACATCATTATCTCCTCATCTTTTCATTAATTTCTTCCTGTGACTTCTCATTGTAGGTACAGTATACAGAAAACACAAGTTTGCTATATCTATCTTTTCTTTTTCAGTGACACGTTTATAAACCATAATTATATCTCCTCTCTCGTTTTTCTTCTAGTTTAGGTAACTTTAGTTTCTTTAGTCTTTCTTCATAACTTAATTTTCTTAGACTTGGTACACATCTTGTTGCTGCTCATTGTACTTTTTCTAATTTGGTGATACATTTCTTTAATTAAATGTGGGTTCCATACTATTGCAGCATATTCCTTGAAAAGGATAAGATTATGTTCTTGACCATTTCTTTGTCTATTTGATAAGTGAAGGCCACTCTCAAATTTGCTAACAATGTATAAATGTGTGACAGAGTGAGTGCATGGAACTGCATATAAAAATGTGTTAAAATTAGTACTGTACATGTATATAGGTACGGTATATGTGCAAGTACTGTAGTTACTGTATATAAGCAAATGTGTAGGTATGAGGTATTTGTAAGTAGATATTCAAGTATTAATAGGCTATGTAAGTAGGTTGTTAGTACAGTATACTGTATACTGTACAGTACATAAATAGGAAGTATGTATGTACTTCACGTAGGTCTACTTACTGTATATTTTAATACATCATACCAACCTATATTACTGAAGTGCCCAGGGTTCATAATTTATAGATATGAACCTTGGAAGTGCCAACCATCGTAATAAACATATTCGTATATCTACTTATGCTTTGCTACTCACATACAGAAGGTTATTTACTAGAAAACCTACTTACGTACAGTACTGTAATAATTCTTGTGTAATATCTACATATTATATACTGTACTTATCAAAATACATTACTACTTATACTTTCGCAGTTTTACTTACATACCTACTTAAATATTCTTCTACATCTGCTAACAAAAGGTTAATAAAACTTAAATATAGCACCCTGACTATAGTTCGTGGAGGCGATATGACATGTAACGTTACAGTATGCTAATTAATAAGACTTGTCATTAAATCGATTTCTAGTGAAGATCAGTGAGTTCACTGCTCATCGGTGTTCGACTAAGTCTCATTAGTACAATCATTATAATCGTGACTATGACAATATTTCTATGGTATAAGTACTGTGTTAGGAATAACATAAGTATAATTGTAGCCTTATTCGTTTATATATTGGTGAAGTATTGTGCTACGTAAGCGATTTGCAGTGTTGGGAGATATAAATGAATCCAAAGTTTCCATTAGGAGAATCGGACGAGTTTGTTTACATCTGCGCGCGCGAGATAAGACAGGACGTTGCCAGAGGATGAGTTTCTGAGCATGTGCAGCAGAATGGCAGATCAAGTCTTCAAGTACGTCACTTTTTTCTCTCGCAGGTAATGTTGGCTTATTTCTTTTGATAATTTAAATGCAGCGTATTTGAAACAAACACTTCACTTGGTATGTCCAATGTTGCGTTTCATGTGTCATGTTTTAGTGACTCGGGAGTGAAGAAGAGAAATACAACACCTGCTGGGTCCAGCTGTAGCCACCTCTGTCAGAAATAGTCCATCAAAATATCGGAAACCATGATTATGTATTGCTAAAGAATAGGTCCATCTTTTTCTCCTATTTTGTAGTTTTTCATACATAATTTTCTTTTAGATTTTATTATAATATGAGGAGATAACGTGTAATATAACTTAACCTAACCTTCCTAAATAGGCTTTATTGACTGTACTACATCGTGGATTAGGATTGGAATTCTCTCTGGGTTTGGCTCAGGATATGTTGGATTTAAGGTGGTTTCCTCACTATATTATGAGAATGAAACAGGGCTACAGTGTAAATCCATGCAAAGTAAAACTTCGTAACTTAGGTTGATATAATTACCAGGAAATATATATATTCGGTATTCATTGAATATATAAGCACATAGGCCTACCATTCAAAAGGGCAAAACCAAGATGACTTGCATTGTGACATTATGACAGTATTGTAAAATATTGACTGTAGAGACCTTTTCAATTTTGTTAATCTAGTTCTATTAAAGTGTTATAATTACACAGTTAGCACAAACCTGTTTAACCACTAACAGTTAGGCCTCGGGCATTATCTATCGAGGCAGCTCTCTTTTCCGGGCCTCACTCCTGCACTCACGGTCCCTATGTAAACAACATATTTGACAGTTAATAGCTTGTAAACCACTCACACTACATAAATGGGTAGCCAGCTCAGACTGACATCAACTCAAAATTAACATTTACATATCGGTATCTAAGTACTGTACATTTTCACACTCTAATTTAGGGTATACCCTTTAGTAGTGAAAGCGATGATTATTCACAATATTTTAAGTAGGCTACAGCTTACTGAATTTCTAGATTACTTTGATTACTTATATTAAAAGAGTCAAGGATTGCATTTTATAAGGTATACAGTTGATATAATATTAATATTACCACGTAAAATGAGTTTGGAGTTGATGTGTGGCATGCAGTGTCCCTTAGATTGAAGGAGACACCAAGATGTTTGTATCAAGAGACAACTGTGAGAAGTGGGTTTGTAAACTCCATGTTTATTGGTGGAGAACGTGTCGTCATTAGTATTTGACATTATGGATATTCTTTGATGTTATTGGTTGGAAAACATTGAGTTGCTTATTGATATTGTTACTATTTTATATTATTATTACTATTAGGATTTCTATATAATATACAATATTACACACTTTCTACCCTGTCATGCATATATTGTTTCATTCAGTAATAGGTTTACTGAACCAACTTGGGTATCACCATATCACAGTTTGTCACAAATTGTACTTTGTCGACCCAAAAACAATCGAGTCCATACCCAAAACAGAAAACTCCTGGTGAGTGGTGGACCGGAGGTACAGTAGGCCAAGAATTTGAAACGTACACATTCGAGCAGCTACGATATAGTTATCTGCGAGTATTTATATCAAACACATTACAAGGATAACGTAATTCCACAATTCTTCAAGGATATCAGCAAAATATACAAATATCCAACAATGTAAATGGTATGTTATTTTGCTTTTTTCATTTTCTTACGCATTAAAAATATAACAATTTTTATTTCATGTGCCCCGGTTAGGGCCTGGTGGTGTTGGGTAATGTAAGGGTTAGGTCCCGATAGTTTGCCACAGTCTAGGTTAGGTTAGGTTGGGTCAGGAAGGTTCGTTTGATTTCCAAAGGTTAACTACGGCCAGGTTAGGTCCCGGTAGTCTGCCCAGGTTAGGTCCCAGTATTTTGCCCAGGTTAGATCCCGATAGTCTGCCCAGGTTAGGTCCCGATAGTCTGCCGAGGTTAGGTCCCGATAGTCTGCCCAGGTTAGGTCCCGATATTCTGCCCAGGTTAGGTCCAGAAAGGCATATAGCCTCACATATATAATAGCCCAGGTGTGGTAGAAACTGTGGATCATGGCTAGACAATAACAATAATTATCTATGATTAATACAGTAGTACTTTTCACATTTTTGTTGGCATATTTTAAAATTTTATGTTAACTACTTAATGTTTGCTCCATAATTTGACAAATTCATAATGGAGAATTTGGAAGTGCATTGTGTTTATGAAGCAGCTACAGGAAAGTGTATAATGTATTTTGCAGTTACAGGGTATTGACTTTTCTTTCTGCTCCACATTAGGGAGTAGTAACATTGGATTATAATGACTGGAGCAGTATAAATACCACATCCTGCCAACTGTCAAGGCAGCTAACTAGCCTGGTAGCCTGGACCCAACACATCAATCAAGATGGGCACGAGGGCTGCAGCATGTAAGATATTCTTTACTTACTACAGTATTACTAATTTTTTAACTGATTTTAAATGTACAGTTAAGGGATACAGTACAGGTAACACATCATGTGATATTTAGTTGTCATCATCATCATCATTTTCGTTTAACGTCCGTATTTTCCCATTTAGGATGGGGTTGGACGGGCGATGACTGTTCTCCACATCTGTCTATCTTGTACCATATGTTCTTCTATTCCCATTAAATTCATATCTTCCATTACACACATTTTCCACTTTTTCTTGGGCCTTCCCACCGGTCACCGGCCCCTGACTCTCACCTCCTCCACCTCACTCAACCCCCCCCCCCCCTCCGCTCTTCTCACATGTCCAAACCATCTCAGTCTTCTCTGCCTCAACCTAACAGAAAGGTCTTCAACCCCACACATCTCTGGCACTTCACTGCTAGACCTCCCGTCTTGCCACCTTATTCCTGCCATGTATCTCAGCATTCTACGGTTACAGTTGCGTATAACCTCCATCAGTCTGTTTGTCAATGCCCATGTTTCTGTTCCATACATAAGAGCAGGTCTCACACAGGCTTCGTATGTCCTTCCTCTGGTCTTCAGCCCTATGCTGCGGTTCACCAATAAACTGGCCATTTCTCGCCATCTTCCCCATGCAGTTGCTACTCTCGCTCTTACCGCTCTTTCCACTCCTGCTTCACAGTCCAACACATCTCCCAAGTAGCAGAACTGTTGCACTTCCTCTAACACGCCTCCATTTACCATCAACCCGGCATCCTCTTCATCACCATCACTATCACTACCCATCCCCTCCCTCACACATCTAGGACATACAAAGTTCCGCACACCTCAGAGAACTATCAAACCCGAGCATCGTTGGTGACACCATTTATTACACTCAGTACACAGCACTGAGTTTGTTCCCACTCCTCTTCCACAACATCCACATGGCCATCTTCCTCACTGGATTAATTTTCGAGCCTTGTTTCCAGTCACCATCATTTTTGTCTTTTCCATGTTTATTTTCAGCCCCCTCTGTTCCATCGTTTCCTTCCACCTGTTAAACATATTTGTTACTTCCTTTGATTCTGCTGTCAAGACCAGATCATCGGCATATAGCAGTTCCCACTGACCATTTCCTCTTGCCAATTTAGTAGCCTCCTCCATTACTGTGATGAAGAGTAGTGGACTAAGAGCTGATCCCACTCCAATGTCAAACTCCTCTGATGTTCCTGCCTTTGTTTTCACCCTTGACCTTGATTCCACATACAGAGACATGACTGCAGCCACAAGCCTTTCTGGCACTTTTTGTCTCCTCAGTGCCCACTCAATCGCTCTCCTTGGCACTCGATCAAATGCCTTCTCGAGGTCCACAAACACATGGTACAACTTCTTCTCACTGAACTTTTCCTGCATTTGCCTCACTATAAAAATTGCATCTGTTGTATTTATTCTAATCCTAGAGTACCGTACTAGTAATGGTTTTTTATATCATATGTCATGTCAGTGAATATTTTAGTGTGAAAGTTCTTCATTCTAATAATTTTAGGATGAACTGAAAGGTGAAATGATCAACAATATATTTGTGTGAGGTTATTTTCCTAATGTTTATTTTTCAATTGTACTGTATTCGGTCAGTACCTTTACTTTCCTTGCTATTCCACATATTATATTATATTAAGATTTTCATATTTTCCTTCGGTTATGTCCTAAATAGTTACGGCTAAGGTCCGCAACTTGACTGATTACCACCTGCGTTTGCTGCATGGGGTTGTGCCACCTCCATCTGGCCTAGATATTGCCAACACTTTGAAGTACTTCTCTCAGACCCTTCTTGGTGAGTTTTCCCCTTAACAATTGCAATTGGGTGAATTTAGTTATCCTTTAGTACTGTACTTTCTATAAATCATGATTGGCACTCATTGGCTGATAAACGTATTATGTTTATCAAGATACTAAATATCACTCATCAATATGTAATTGGAATATTGTATTTCCAATGGCATAAGATATTCTGATATTCTGTTAGCTATACAGTATTAAATTGCCTTAGTCATAGGTAATTTGTAATTAAATGAAATATTGATAATAAAAATATAAAGGTTTTGCTGCCAGTTCTATGTCCCATACCCAAAATAATCTGATACTGCTCACATCATTTACTAAGTGTAGGCCTACATTGCAGTTCTTGGAATTAATCCCCTTTTTTGCTATTTTCCTATACAGTATAAGTACAGTCTGCTCCACTGCCATGTTCATCACTCCAATATTGTCAGTGTTTGTACCTCACAATGTGTGAACTGCCAGTTTCGACTCGTATATCTGAAACGCATGCCAGTGCTAGTGAGGGGTGGGTAATGTAGAGGTGTAGACTTGGGAGTGGTGTGGTGTTTTACAGAGGCAAGTTGTTGTTGTTGTTGAAGTTCCTCAAGCTGTCTGGCCGAGCAGCCCTGAGCTCCTGAGGAAGGCCATGGCCTGAACCGGGCTTTCCCACAGTGCCCTCAGAGAGTGTATGTTGTGTTGTTTGCGAGTGTGGTTGTGTGTATTGCAGTCTTCAATAATGTGTTTAATAGTATGGGGTGCTGTGTTGCATCCTGGACAGGGGGCGCGAATCCCTGGGAACGGCTTCGGTCACCCGGGCAATACCACAGAGGCAAGTTAGTGCTGGGACTGTAAGCAGTAATGCTGTACTAAATCATATGCCTTCTATAAAATCTGTTACAGTACTAAAATGACTGTAATTGTTCAAGAATAAACAGGGAATTTTTGAGGCAAAAAGGGAAATTTTAAAGGTGAAGTTAGGGAAATTTTGTCAAGCAGACCTGGCAACACTGCCTGACAAGAGCTGCGATCCTCTCACCACCTCCTCCCTACCTCATAAATTACATGTGACAGAGAAACCTGTATTTAAAAGTGATAAGAGTATTTTATACGTACTGTACTGTATTTTGGAGGGTATTTTTCGATAACATGGAATTTTCGCTAATTCGGAAGTCTCAAATCCCCCTGCCTTCTGGATTAAGGGACTTTTACTGTATAAACTATCTTTGACCTATATTGAACATTCATATAAAATAGTAATTGGCCGAGATGACTGCATTACTGCTTATAGTCCCAGCCCTACCCATTTTTTCTCCATAGAACACAATGCCACACCCAAGCCCCCACCACCCCTCAATTAACCTCACACTGAAGTATGGGGATGTGTTTCAGATACTAGAGTCGACAACACTGGAGGTTCACACCTTGTGGGGTATACAGATTGACAACGCTGGAGTGATGAATGTGGCAGTGGAGGAGACTGTACCTTACTCTTTCTCTGCTCACAGCACTGAGACCCTTAAATCCTTTTTAGATTATTTTGTTGTTTGATCATTTTCCTTTGTAGCTATCACTTGGCACTCTTTCATATGCTCCTTTACTTTGAAAGTGTGTCTGTAGCTACTTAATATAGAACTGTGATGATAATAATGATATGACCAACAGGGGTATTACGTGAGATTCAGGAACGTCCGATGGAGATGTTACGTCGTCGTGATCAGGATACCATTAGGATGTCACTCTTCCCCAATCTGGACTACCCTGCCCTACACCAGTCCCTCGTGGCACTGGTTGACATTATGCCGCTCATTCAGACTGGTACTCAAGGTGGGCTCAAAGCTTTCCATGTTGACTGATATTATACATACTTTACTCTGACTTAAACTAGACCATTATTTTGTTGTCAAAGCATTCCTTATCATTGTCCATAACTTTAAGTTTGTTATAAATAAGGCCTCAGGTATTGGCGGATGTGTTAAGTATTTTCCTTTCTTTATCAATGGAGTTTTCTAGTTATTGAGGACCCCAGGCAAGCAAAGGTTAGCTTATTACCTCTTACTTCATGTTTGTTTTCTTTGCAGTTTTCTAAATAGGATAAAGCTCAATATTACGGCTGTAACAGATTACTTTTGTTTCAGTTTGGGATTGTAGTTGACATCCTGACTTGTTGGAAGGGGGAGGATGAATATGGAGTATTGAGTGGAGAATGTATAAGTGGACAAAGTAAAGAGGAAAGAGGGGTTAGAAAATTTGGAAGGTTGAATATGTTTTGCATCATACTAGAGAGACACATGAAAGGGTAGGGTGTGGAAGGTGGCAGAAACAAGAACAAGACAATGAAGTGGAAAAGAAAAATGTAGGCAGGTATGGATGAGGAATGTAGAAGAAGGGGGAGTAAAGGATGTGGATTTGATGCCTGGGTCAATGCAAGGACTCGAATAGGAAAAAAGTAATAGAAAAAAACAAGTTTTGTGGTGAGTTGATGAATGCCTGGGAAGATTTGAAAGAAGGAAGATAATTATTCGGAAGCGTGATTTGATTGGGAAAATGGAAATGAAAAAACTGGAAGCATGGTTGGTAAGTTAGGGCATGGATGAAATTAATGAGAATGGCACGAATATGTTGGATATATGTGTGGAAAGAGGTTTCTTATTATCAGTCACCTTTTTTTAGCACAAGATGATTCATAGATGTTCATAAAAGGGGAGAACAAAATAATCTGATAGAGGTGATGAATGTTAACGTTGTAAGGGGAATGTTCATATTCAAACTATTTCACTGCCATGACATAACTAAGAGTTAGGACTAAGAAGAGTTTAGTAGAAATGATAGGGAAGTTGAAAAGCAATGGGAAATGGGAATAATGGAATAGATTGAATCAAGTTAAAAGGAGAAATATGAGAGAAGGGCAAGCAAGGTGTTGAGGGAAGTTAGGAAAGAAGAAGGGGAGGTTCATAAGTTAATAAGGTGTTTGAACCATAAAAAAATTATGCCTAACTGCACCAGAGATAGGTGGGTACAGAATGTAAAGCGACAGGAGGAATGAGAGTAAAGTGTGGGTAAATGAGAAGGCAGCATATAAAAAGCTACTTCAAGGGAATGTGGCAGAGGAGAAAGAGGCATGTAAGGGAGAGCAAAGAAAAAAGATAATGAATACCAGTACAGTTTGGCAGGAAACTTTAGGTGAATAGGATTTAACATATTTTGCCATAAACTGACTTTTTAACTCCTCTCTTTTATATCCATATCCATATCAGTGTTGGCATTTTTAAAGGGCCAAATTTGACTTAAGAAAATGTATAATAGCTTGCATAATATCATCATCTTATTTGGGTTTTTAAGTGCAGCACAGGGTACCAGTAAGCTTCTGCAGCATTAAAATATCTAATACAGTATATAAGTACAGTAAGCCCTTGCTAACTCAGATCAATTGACGGAAGACCCATGTCGAGTTATCCGAAGATCCGAGATATCCGAGAGCTTAATTTTGATGGGTACGACTAGTGGTCTGTAAGTGTGGTGGGTGTGCAGCCTGTGATTATCCTTAGGTATCTATTCTGTATGGTCTGAAGAGTGTTCAGATGAGTTCAGTGAGGTTAAAGGTCCAGCCTGGGCTTGCATAATCCATCACTGATCAGATATGTTGTTTGTACACTGTGGTTTCTTTATGTCCAAATGTTGTGCTGGCAAGTGATCTGAGGACATTAAATCTTTGCATGCCTTTGTTTTTTATTATTGTGATATATTGTTTAAATAACAGAGATGTGTTGTATGTTATGCCAAGTATTTTGTGTGTGTGTGTGTGTGGTATAGGTATGTTGAGAAGGCTGACAGTTGACTTGGTGGGTGTTATTTTAAGTCTATAGTGAACCAGGCATTAAGTGTGTTGAGGTAAGGTTGGAGGATGTGAGTGGTTGTATCTGCATTTCTGTGTGTACATCTGTGTGTTATATCGTCTGCGTAGGAAGCTATGTGTATTTGTGGTATCTGTGGTGTTGGTAAGTCATGCATGTATAAATTAAAAAGAGTGGGAGACAATACAGATCCTTGGGGGACACCGTTGGTGACGCTTCTAATGTTAGATTACTGACCAGCAAATGTAACATGGGCTACTCTTCCTTCCAAGAAGTTAGCTAGTCATCTTTTTGTGTTGTGTTGCATATTTTGTTTGTGAGATTGTGGTGGGAGATGGCATCAAATGCTTTGCTGATGTCCAATGTGACCAGGAGTATTCTGTGTGGGGGTCTATCTGAGTTGATGCCATCATAGATTCTTTGTGTGAGGTCAATGAGAAGAGTGTTTGTTGAGTGTAGTGGTCTGAAACCATGTTGTGAGGATGCAAGAGGAATGTATGGTGTGATTAGACTAATGGTGAGGCATTCAGTAGTTTGGAAGGGGTGCAGAGGAGGGTGATGGGACGGTGAGATGATTGTAGTGTGGGATCTTTGTTGAATTTAAAGATAGTATTTTGGTGTGGTGGTAGGTGAGGAAATGTGGGAATCAAAGCAGCAGAGCTGGTATCAATCAGATTGTCAGTCACAGCGTAATTGTTGCCACACAGACACATTATTCCCTTGATTTTTGTGATATTTTTGTGCTTACTACTTGTACAGTAATCTCCTTTCAATGTCACTGAATAGAATCTGTCAAGTGATATTAGTAGCAATGCAAAAAAAAGATAGATCATCACATTACGTGTAAAAGTCCATGTTGTTTAAAGAAAGGAGAATAGGTGGTAACAATTGGCCATGCTTTAGGGTGGAATCAAACAACTGTAGCTACCATAGTTATAGACAAAGAGTGCATCTTATATCACATTAAAGATGCATTTCCTATGCAATCAGCTATAATAACAGAGCAAAGATCAAGTTCATAAATGGATAATAGAACATTACTTGGAGTCACCATATTGATACCATCATAACCGATGCATATGTGGCTCCGTGTCACGCTTGGTAGTGATGCGGCCAATTATACATCACTACATCACCATTTTTCAGGCAATAAAATAAATTACTTCAAAACATTGAGTTTCTTATTCATGCCTGTTATGGTAAAAGCATAACTATGTACTGTACATGTACAGTATATGGTCAGTCGACATAGGGTATAAATGTATGGTATAAAGATGATAATTCGAGTTTTGTACAAATCAACTTTTGTACCTTCTCAGGCTCTACTGTATGCCTTTATGACGATGCACTGAAAATTTCCGCATAAGCTGGATATACAGTGAAAGCTCCTTTATCCGGCATTCTGTTTACCGGAAACTTCCCGTATCCGGCATTATTTTTCATAAAAATATAAATACATGTATAGCCAAAAAGAGCTGCCACGTTCACCCACTTAGAGCGCAGAGTGAAGAGGGAGTGACGAGTGTTAAAAGTGAAGAGAAGTGTACTGTACTGTTACTTTACAAATGTAAATACAGTATTACAATTCGTATTAAGCATATTAAATGCATATAACAATTTGTATTAAGGTTTTCGCAGACGACTCATGAATGAAATGAGTCATAAGCATGCGTGGAGGTGGTAGGGGGAAGGGGGGAGATAGCGCGGTATTGTTTGTTTACATTTTATTGAGCATATTCAGGTATTTCCTTCTTTCTCTGTTCAAGAAAGACCTTCCTGCTAAAGGGGATAGGGGATTTGATACTTGTGGGAGTTCCTGTTAGGGAATAAGGTATAAGTGCTGTAAATACATTTTTAGATAGATAGATACATGCATACAGCATTAACTTACCCAGATAATACTTTCATCCTTCCCCAGCATTTGGACAGCAGCTGCTGTCAACACTATCATGCCTGGTGGTGTTTCTGGATCGTCGTGTTGTGGACACTCTCCCCTACTTGGTAGCCTCCATGATGACTTCCATCCCTGAGTCACTCCACCAACATCTCATCACAACACTGTGTTACCATATCCTCCCTGTTACTGTTGGTTTGTAAAACTCCTATCATAGTATTTGTTTAATCTTTCTTGATTTATGTACCAGTTTAGCTGATAGGCTTTAGTATATGGTTGTTTGCCCAAGTCCTGATTAGGTTAGGTTTATAGGTGTTGTTTTAATGTTCCTTGGCATGTGTGGGTGTTGTGCCATGTAGTGTAGTGGATGTTGTGGGTTTGTGTGCTTCTCATGTCAAGATGATCCTTGATTTTGAGGACTTTGGTTTCATAGTGTAGGTGGTGTGTAGGTGTGGTAGCTGTGCAGCCTGTGATTGTCTTTAGGGCTCTGTTCTGTATAGTCTGAAGCATGTTGTGGTGAGTCTCAGCAAGATTTGAACAAGTAATATACGAGATTGTATAAACTATTAAATCTGGGAGTTGATGCACGAAAGACCTTAGCGGAAAGACTGTTAGGGTAAGCTTTGGCAGTTTTGCTATGGTTGTATGCTCTATTGGACTTAACATCAACCTTAGTGTTCCCTTAGGTGATCTTAGCAGTCGGCCATGATTGTTTGGTTCCATTCCCTTTCGACAATGGACCACCAGCTGACATTCTCTGGGCCAATGAGAGGGCAGCTGCATAGACACGTTAGGTTACATAATCCAAGCAGAAATCAATGGGGATGACAACTTATCACAGAAAAACAAACAAGTGATGCATTTTCATCGTGTGAGTGCCGAGTGGGAGGTGAACATTAATATTGTGTGAGATTTCTTGAGTGTAGAAGTGTTTATTTTGGCATCTAATTACTTATTATTACAGAAGAGTCTCCTACTAAGCACGCAAGACATGCAAACTATAATAATGAACTCATGATTGTGATAACTAAAATGGAATAAAAGAACAAATTTACAAAGAACGTAACTGCGCAAAACAAGCGGAAAGCATGGGATTAAATTATTTTCTTATGGATGATGATAGGTAGTTGTGCATCAATACAATTAATGCTATGCTGTTTAATTTATTACCACTCAACAATTTATTCTTAATATAATTACTTACCCAAACCATATTAAAGGTGACATTCTCTTATTGGTGAATTGGAAGGTCTCTGATTCCTCCTAACTCTGCCAGGAAAGAGATGCTTTCAATGGTACTAATAGGGGATCTGTGTTTCATGGCATAGCTAAGAGGATTCAATAACCTTCCAATTTACCAAAGAGAGTATCTTCCTAAAGGGAGTACTATACTGATGGCAATTTTGGTGAAAATGGTTTATCTAAACTTCTAGAGGCAACAGCAGGCTTCCTTATCATGTCTCATTAGGACAAATGAAACAGGATATTCTTGACTAACTGCTATTTGTGCTTTTTACATGTTTTGTTAAAATTAATTTAAATTGGGATCTTGTCGTCTTGGGACCAATGCATGGCTCTAGTTTGTCACACCTTGTTCATGCCTTGAAAATCTGTAGTACTTCATAAGATGTTCATCACTAAAAGCAAATGGGTCTATTCTTCACGTCTAACCTTCACGAAGTTATAAACAAAACAGTACTAAATGCCTATTGTATAAAGGAGTTGATGTCCACTACACAACCCTACGGTCGTCTAAAGGGTGCTCTCGATCACCCTTACCTGTAAGGTAAAATATGCCATCACAATTACTGCTACGGTGTTTCATGTATACCACCTTAGTGAGTTAAGGTAAAGATGACGGCTAAGGTAACTTAATCGCCTCTAAGGTCTTTTGTGCATCCACCACCTGGTCATTATAATTATAAACTGATGACCAATGATATACCTGTGATGACCTGCAGTATGACTGTCAGTAAACTTCAACACAGTACAGTACTTTGATGTACAGTTGCCCAAGGAAAGACTGCAACCAAATTTGCTGGTGTGTGGCAATATCTGGCAGCTGCTCCATAGTAAACACTCGTATTTTATCAATGAATCACTCAGAACCTACACCCTTTGTATGGATAGATGTTATTGGCTTCAGCTAATTACATTCATCCTTACAAAAGTTGTAGGTTTAAGTGATGCATTGATCAAATACGAATGTTTACTTTGGAGCAGCTGCCAGATATTGGCACACTCCAGTAAATTTGGTTGCAGTCTTTCCTTGGGCAACTGTACATGTAGTTTGAAGCTATAATAGATCACCTCTGAAATTTTAGGTAAAACAAAGAAAATCGAAAGGTACATATTTAATGTGGTGGTGGCAGCTGTGATCCTGTAATTTTGCATTCATACTATGTGGTGGTGGCTGTGATCCTGTAATTTTTCTTTCATACCAGGAGCGACTGGTGGTGAAGGTGAAAATGAAGCTGAGGATGGTGATGGTGGTGGAGGATGGGAGGAGGAAAACTATGCTGCTGCCTCAGTTCCTGCTGTACTGATGATGCTCTTTCAGTACACAGACAATTCAGGTATGGTAACCATTGTATCATAAAGCTTCCTGTCAATATGTAACTCCTTTACCCTAACAGTTAGAGAAAATGGACAATTATATGATGGATAATGATTTATGTTTTGCCTTGGTTGTTGTAGTGGTATTGTTTTCCTCTTGTGTGTACGTAGCCCAATTTTGGGACTTTTCGTTGCATGGAAACCAGGTGGGAAGGTGTAGTGCTCTCCTGTAACTTCTGTGCGAGCTACATGACCTATGTGGCCTATTTCAGGTGAAATAAACTTCTATTTTCCTTGTTCGAATGAAGCACTTTTTGCATCTAATGGTTAATTCATTATCATTCACTCCCACTTCTTGTTTACAAGGATTAATAGGTCTAAGCACCCACAAGCACAAAAAAAACTTGCATGTCAAGCATAATCTGCACACCACCACTTGCTGGGAGGTAATATTGCAATTTTTCACCTAATTAAAGAAAATTTAACTTTATAGAGATTAATTTAGAGAATAAATGTAAATGCCATCACAAACTATGAATCTTTAGTTTTCAGATTAGACCAGAATGAGCTTTATTGGATGTATTGGATGTGACTTCATTGGCAGTGTGAGTAGAAGCAATAAAAGCAGATGTTGGACTTATTGTGTGACCAATTGTGGGTGGAGGAGTGCAGTGTTTGAATAGGCCAGGCCAGGCCTAGTGCTGGTATTGTGTAGCAATAAGACTTAACTACTTTTCATGTGAGTCTAGAACATGAGACATATTAAAATTACAAGCAGTGGTGATAAATTAAGGGATAAGAGACAGTAAAAATGATTGAAGTTAGACACGATAACATTCACCCCATTAAATTTCTAGAAATTTGAAGTTACCCCCAACAAATATGATATCCACAAGAAAAATGCTACATATCATGTAGTGAAGGGAGCCATTGCATAACATACCATAAGTTTAAATCAACAGGTTGTTAATTCTTGCAATTTTCGTCCATTTGATTCTATCATTAATTGTTGTCTTCAATTTCTTGCTTAATTCATTCATTTGTCACTCCCAAAAACAATCACTCACCTTAATTCCATATATAACAGCTTATGTCTTAGATAATAGCTGTGCATTGACTAACCCTCGAAACCTAGACAAAAACCTGTTATGCTGTTTAACACATGTGCTTTACTTTATGGAATATCCTTTGTGCATTCCTAACATCTGTCCAGACCACCTCAGGGCATTTCACTTCACCACTCCTCCATTCTGTACTCAGCGTGACCTCAGTTTCTTTTACACTATCATTTGATTTGACTTAATGTTGCATGATTTTTCTTTCAGCATTTTAAATGCAGTATAGTACCAATTTTTGTGACCAGAAAGATATTGCAAGTATTTATTTATTCTTTAAATTTTTTCCACTCCTATGTGAAGTCAGGAAGACGATATGGTTTTACCAGATGATTTTACGGGTGGATACCGCTATAGTTAAAACTCTAGCTACCCATACTTTGCCCACTGGCAGTATCTTAACCAATGAGGTTCTGAGTTGCGGCCATTGCGCACAGGCTATTATCAGACATTGGGAAGTTTTCAAATCACCTCGGTGACCTACCCTTCCTCAGGAAGAGTTTGAACAGGGAAAGATGGAGACTCTTATGCCGTGGCCACCCCCTTGGGGGGAGTTCTCGGAGGGAACGAGGCGTCAGAGCTATAGATAGATAGATAGATAGATAGATAGATAGATAGAAACATGAGGGGCAGGGGAGGGCTGGACCGAGTAAGGAGGGAGTGTTGGAACAGGGAGAACTGGAGACACTTCTGCCGTGGCCACCCCCTTGGAGGGAGTTCCCGGAGGGAATGAGGCGTCGGATAGATAGATAGCTACTCATCCATTCAGATATCAATAATGGCCTCACACAAAACATCTGATCTTTACCCATATGCAAACTGGTATAGTGAAGATGTTGAATATTGGTTGCATTGGTATGCTACATAGATGTAGGAAAAGATGTTAAAAAGATGATTGAATTATAATTTTTTAATGATATTTTTTTATAATCATAATAATTTTCTTTAAAAAAGCAATCATAATTTTACGGGCGGATAAATTATACAGTTATCTTGCGGGCCAATAATGACCATCCCAAGGACTATATTTAGCCTGCAGGCTATGAGTTTGACACCCCTGCATGATTATATTTTATTAAAGCAAGATTCTGTATACCATCATCGAGGTGAGTCTTTGCTCTTGAAAAAAAAGTTATTGCTATTATTAGAAAATGGAAACATTTTGCATGTGTTGATTGAAAAAATTTGCTGCTTCATTTATCATCACCTACAGAATAGTACTTGTAGTACTGTATGCAGTACTGTACTGTAATAGACTCAGTCCATCTGGTTCATCTCATTATGATGGAATTAGAGTTTTTCTCCTCATTACCTCTCATGAAAGTTCTGTATCTCATGACCTTTCATGTTAGTATTTATCATACACCTTCATTTCTTAAGAGTCCCTATCATAACCTCTCCTTGGTGACCATGCCCACAGCCTACCACTGTCAGTTGCTAGAGTGCCTCATGTCACTGAAGGCGGATATAGTGAAGGACCTTCTGTGTGTGATTGCTTATGGCACCCCATCAGCTCGTCTACCTGCAGCCAACCTCCTCTTCTACTACTGGCCAGGCCTCAACCCAACACTCTTTGATCGTCGTGGCATTCACATCAAATTCAGTGGTGAGTGAAATGTGGAATTTATTTTTCCCCACATTACATTTTTGGCATGCTGCTCTTTGTTATTACATTATTTTGGTTGATTTTGTATGGAGGGAGAAAACCCTCTTGGTATCTTCAGGTATGACAAGGTGTTTTTTTGGTGGGGGATAGTACAGTACTTAAAATTATGAAAGAGTTTTCAGTTGTAATGAAAGATTATTACAAGGGGTAGACAGCCCTGCCCAGGGAGGTGGTACCACTAAGGTGTTGGGAGACTCAAGATATTGCCTTAATTTGTATGTCTTTCCCAAATCTTGGTTACTAGTTACATAATTATCCTTCGATCTTCTACAATTGAGGTATCAAGCTATACTGTACCCAAGAATGCCTTTTTCTAAACACAGTACCTTACATTATGCTACACAATTCTTCTCTGGGAGTTCTCTCAGGGCAGGGAGTGAATAGCATAGCTCTTTTGATGTGGATAGGGAAGCCCCCAGTAAAACATTGCCATATGAGGTGGAGAAGTTGTTATTTTTTTGGCTTGGCCAGTCCATAAGGCCATAAGGGGAGTTTCCTTGTGGAAACAAGGTGGAAATCCATATGAATAATGACTTTAGATTGAAAAGGAATAATTTAGAGAAATAAGAGTTTGATAAGTACAGTAGTGGACGGAATTGTCAGAGACTCACAGAATAACCTGGAATCTTCTTCCTTTTCTAAACCTTGGTTGCTGGTAACAATTCTTTGTTTTCTACATTTAGAAGTACAGGTATTAGGTCAGCTCCAGCTGCACAATATGCACACATGGGAACAATAATTTATTGGGTATAACCTGCTATCAACATTACTCAAAAATACCTCCCTCCACATCGCAACTCATACTACCCACACAAAGCCACCCAACAAACCCTGTAGTACAAAACTCAGCTAAGTGTGGTGATTTTCATGATCAGTCCCTTGATGAATTACTCCTAGGAGGAAAGAAGGCACAATAACTGATAAATTTACCAAAAATTTTATAGAGGTAAAATTCTAGTGTATTACAATTGCGAATGAACATGAATGAAGTGGCGTCAGGAGCAAAGAATTTTGTAATGAATAAAAAGTTTTGTTGTGAATAAAATGGGTGGATGAAGTGTTAGAAATTCCTTTTAGGTTTTAAAGTTTGAGGATGAACTGAGTATTGTTGATGAGACAAGGTTAAGGGAAATATACCAAGTAAACATCAGTATTAACTTTAAGCTATGGCTGTGTACAAAGTGCATTTGTCTCATATTAAAGAGAAGGGAATGTTGTATACTGTACCATAGAAGAGGTCTCGTAAGTAGTGTAATCAAACAATATCGAGAATTACAATTACTGTGCTATATTGCACTGATTTGCCCATATCAGTGCAGCTTATAAATTTGAACCTTTATAACATGGTAATTGCAGACTCAGCTACCTGTATATATTTAGATGTAATTTACAGAAAATTTGAGGTGAGATGTGGCACTGCTTTGAAATCAGAAATGCACTTTTGTCAGTTTAATTTGTGATAGATAGTATGTTTTGTATTACTCGGCCTATTATTGGCTTAAGTTCCAGCTCTGTCAGTGATTTCTTTCTTTTAAGGTTTATGCTAATACAGTATAATTAATGGCAGTTTTTTTGCAGGTGTATAGAGTTGATTTATATGTGTGTTAAGGGAATCCTTTTATTGTTTGCCAGTTGCCAAATTATGGCAGTTTTTTAAATAGTAATGGGCAGCATATTACTGTATAGAAATGATGAGTGATTAATAATTGTTTTCAATTATACAGTAATTAGGCCCTTTCTCATATAGGTAATTAATATGTACTTAATTAGTATTGGTATAATAATACTGTTCCGTATTTGTATTGGAATTGCTGTACAGTAATTCTGTATGCACTTATCTAATTTGATAATTACTTATTATTTACTGTAGTAATCATTTATTGTATAGGAGACATCACACATTTGGTGATTTTTATACTAAGCAAAAAAAAAAGAAGAAAACAAATTTGAGGACTCCTTTCAAAGCTTTTCTGTTTGATATCCATGGATATTTTTTTGACAACCACATAAAAAACATAATGCTATGTAATCATACCATATTATATTGTGTGTGTGTGACTAGTAGCCATAATTTAGGAATAATGATATCAACCAACAATCTTATTTCTGTTTCCCAACCATCTCAGAATAATGTCACCCAGTGTGTGTGAGGTCTGTCGTATTGCTATACTACTACTGTACCAGGCTTGTGTGGATGAGTGATTGAGTATCAAGCTAACACTCCTTTTTCACTTTCCCCACAGCTCACTGGAGAGTATATATTGTTTCAGTGTTAAGTGAAGCATTGCATATTACAGCCAAGAGTTAAAAGCCTATTCATATCTCAGTTTGAGGTATGGAATGTGGCCCTTATATACGAGACTCACTTATTTTTTAACCCGATGGAGTTTCGTAAACCTTACCTGCTACACATCTACCTTAACTGATTAGGAGGCCTTTATAATCTGGCTCTGGGCTTTATGAAAGAAAGCCATTGGAGAGTAGATGATAATGATGGCTAATATGGTGGTGTTGCTGATATTGTATTGAGCTACAGTATATTACTTGCTGGTCATCATCATCATCTACAGTAGTCTGTCTTTCTTTGCATATGGTCCCTAGTAATGCAGTGCTTTTTTAGATATAATTATGCACTAACATTTTTCAGGTTTATAACTCACTTATGCAGCACGTGTCTAGGTCTGTCATGTACAGTAAAGTTTTTTTTTTTTGTATTACTGAAAGATAGTCACAAATAGATACTTCTTCTATGCATACTCATTTCAAGAGCTGGTCATCTTTCAGGTGTTAATGTTTTACAACACTTCATCAGCATACAGTTGTAGCCACTTCTTTCGGCTCTTGTGTTTGTCTCTATTTACATTGTGTTGGTATCTTTTATTGTGACATTTACAGTAACAGTTAATCATATTGTATATTCTGGCAACACTACAGCACAGTGTAAACAGAACTGTCAGCAAAGGCCCCAGCAAAGTTAACTGTGTTTAATAATTTTATTAAACAATTTATATTTTTTATTCTTTTGCTACAATCAATGTACTGTATAGCAGTAATTTATGCCTAAATTATGATAAGTGGAGAAGTGTCCTAATATATAAAAACAAATTCCTGATCTTCACAAAATACATAATGGTTTTCTTAAGTGAAACACATTACTTTTACATTTTTCACACAAAGAATAGAAGCAAACCTATACAAAGAAAATGTTTAACAGTTCATTTAAATTTAATTTCCAGTTGGGTTCTCAGTGTTATATATAATTTTTCTTCCTATCATAGATTTATTTCAGTGTGTACTAAAGTGTGTGGGGGGTATTGGGAGGTGATGGTGTAACATTCAGACTCAGCTAATGGGATTTTGCTTTGACTTAGAAATTGTTCAGAGATGCATTTCTTAGCTTCAAAGTGAATTTAGTGATAAAGGCAACTGTGTGCAAGTGAAATAACTAAAGAAAAATAATATTTGGAATTACACAAGGAGCATTTCAGGATTCCCTGATAAGCTTTTATAAATTCTTAACATTAATAGGTAATATATTTCTTTGCTGGTAATATTTTGTCATGCTCTTGTAGCTCAATGGCCAATACTGTACTTTCTGGTAATTATGATTTTGAAAAATTGATGCATCACAATTCACAAATATATCCATATCATAGCTATTCATCCCAGATTACTCAATTTATAACTAGCTTAGAGTAAGTTTTTTTATGACCAATATAATATAGCTGGTTCCTCCCTACTAAATCATAATGTAGGCTATCATTACTGGTAGTTTAGAAAAGTTAGTACAGGTACAGGTATATCCAATTTTGCAGTAAAATTTGTTTCATTAAATTTTGATTGAGCTGCAAGGGGGTGGAGATTATTCACCAGTGTTAAATGTCAGGGAAGTTAAGAATACCTACATGTGCAAGATTGTGTATGAGTGTGAGTGTGTCTGCCATGACCTCTGAGGCCCCCTGCATTCAGTGTTAGTTGTTGCATCTCTGAGGTTTGGTTGTTCCTCTCTGTTCCCCTGACACCAAGATGTGAGCATGGGGAGAACACACACACACACACGTCACATCATGTTATGTCATGTATACATACATAGAAATGGACTGCATACATGCACATAATATACAGGCAAAAACACAATATTCACATGTGATACACATACTTACTACAAGCACACTTATCACAAGCACACCACACAAGAATTAATGCACAAGTGCACATGTACAATGTGCACATACTTCAGAATTCATCACCATTGTTGTCTTGTTATGTTGAGTTCATTGTGAGGAAATTCTCAATCTTATATATGTATGTCCTTCAGTTTCTTTTGTTTGGCTTCAACATAACACACACAGCAAAACCTAAGAATTGTATAGGAAAGAGTTGGTTCTGTATTGCTGACATAGAAGTTTTATATAATTTTAGGTTATATTGTTACAAAGCAGTCCATTTCGTATCTAATAAACTTCCCAGAATCTAGTTCTCATTTTTGTATGTTCTGTAGCTTTGGACTTCCAAATGACAGCATTATGGAGCAGCTCTGATGCTTCCTGATATTGCTATCTTTCATGCAACAGGTGTAGGACTAAACTACAATACAAAAACTGATTGTATAAAATATACACCGTGTGAGGGGTAGCTTTTATTTGACAATGTTTCACTGTTACATCTTCGAGTCAAAGAGAAAGCAGTAGTGAAGCGTTATTAGTAATGACTTCTCATATGGTTTATATTTTATACAGGATCAGGAAACCAAAGCCTGGCTGCAGATTCTGAATAACATGGTCCAACTTCTGTGTCATTTCCCATCACATCCCATTAAATTTTCCTTAGTGTCCTCTAATATATTGCAGAATTAGTAGCTCATTGCGCTAATAGTGATACTGTATGATGTTTACATTGTTAGGAAATTAAGAGTTTTGTTGTCACCGTAATACCACCACTGACTTTAACACCATTAAATGTGTAATACAGTATGCATATTTTAGAATTCCAGTGAGATTATTGGGAGTGAGATAATGTTGGTGAGCTGGAGGCAACTGATTCCTCCCCATAATGTGCTACAAAAAAAGAAAAGCTTCAGTACAGGTGGTATCTTTAGTGGCACAGAATGGAGAATCAATAGCATTCAATTAACTGATAATATCAAGCTCCCCTAACTCCCTTCCCCTCCCCTACACTCCTTTCAAAATTGTTTCCCATCCTCCTTGTTGGCCACCCTCTACTTAAGATAACCTTGTTCCCTTTAATATCACCATTTTCTTCCCTTTAAACGATACCCTTCAATCCCTTTGCTGACTAACAAAACAGCGTCTGCATTGAGGCTAAAAGGAAACACATACCACATAACTAAGAAGAAAGAATATATTTGTGTATTGCTGTTACTTTCTTTCTATTTTTTTTTTTGGCTTATTTAAGTTGATTAATCCATTGGTGTGACTCCTCACGGCATCACTCCTTCCTGTTGTCTGTCTCCATGTGTTCCCTTAAGGAGAGTTTCTTACACTTTTATATCTGTTGTCAATGTCAGTGGTGATCACAACACAATGTTATATGTTTACATGTTCACTGATTTTAACATATTGGCTCAGAGCTCCCTCCCCTCTTTGTTTATTTCCACCCATGGACCCTTTGAATCTCCTCCTCTTGCACCACCTTCCCTTCCTCCTCCTCCTCCTCCTCCTCCTCCTCCTCCTCCTCCTCCTCCTCCTCCTCCTCCTCCTCCTCCTCCTCCTCCTCCTCCTCCTCCTCCTCCTCCTCTTTCACTATTTCCAGCCACTCTTGTCATCATAGTATTTTCCTCTTCTTCATACATCATCTTTTCCTCCACTAACATTTCTTTCTCCACCTCCTCTTCCTTGAAACTCCAGTTTAGAAGAGTTATAAATGGATCCAGACAATTATTGCAAATTTGAAATTTATTACATACTGTACCTAACAATTCTCGAAAGGCATTTTTAATATGAGAAAATAATTTTCTTTGATTCTCTATCAGAACATTTCCTTTGAATTTATAAATATATTTCATAATGGTGTAAGGCAACTTTGACATTTTTAACCCTCTATGAAACAAAAAGAATTGTTTGCCATTTGCTGAGTACAATGTTCATAATGCTACTTTTTAGCTGGATTATCCATAACTGTAATAAATTAGACACTCAGACTTGTCAAATATTCATATACTGTATTCTGTATTTAAAGTACAGAACAGTACAGTATCTGCTGGAAGGCATAATATTATTTTTCATTTGTAGAGGAGTACTGTATTTCACGGTATACTGTGTGAAACTGGGTGAAGGTGACTTACTAGGCCACATTGAAAATGAACAATCATTAAAGGGGAAATTTGGAAACTACCATTTTCATTGGCCTTCTACCAGTGAAGTACATGTACCATATATTTTCATTAGACTTACATATTTTGGGTTCTTTACTCAAAACTTACATTGTACATGTAATCAGATCTGCTGTCCTTCTCTCCTATGCCAAAATAATATTATCTATATACATACTGTACTGTTGATATATTTATAAGTATAATCATAAGTATAACAGGACTGATATGAACAGAATTCTATATATTAACATTGAGCCCATTACCTTTTTTATTTTATTGTCTTGCAATCGAGGGTAGTTTGTACACTATTTGGGAACCAGTTCTATAACTCACTAACAAAACATTTTAGTTTGGTTTCCTTATTTTTAATGTACCCTAGTGTGATGCCATGTTATCTTCAGGTACAGACTAGGTGTACTTTTGTCATCCAACAGTACCTATCTTTCATGTAATGTATTCTCATGTCCTACTAAATATCTGATTATTCTGCTGCCCTTATGTCCTTCATGATACAGTACTTAAGGATTTTGATGCTCCATCAGTCCTGAGCCAACACTATGAGCTCATCTACTGTCCCTGCCTAATTCTTTCAAAGCATACTTTTCCTTCTCTTTAACTCACTGTTTTCTGTGCTAGAAACAGCATGCAAACAGCCCTCACCATTTTCCTATTCTCAGTCCCAGAGAATGGAAGCTTACAGGTCTTGGCATAAAAGGCGTATGTGTGCCACTGGTTCAATACTACAGTATTTAAAATGAGATTGATGTTGAAAGGGTTAATGAATTGATATGATCATGCATATAATGATAAAGGAAATTAAAATATTAATGATGATGATAATGACAAAAATAATAATTTATTATTATTATTATAATTATATTTTTATTATCATTATAGTAATGATGATGATAAGAATAATATTGATGATGATACTCCCAATTTTCCTTCTATTACATACATACTTTCTGCTCTCCTTCCGTTAAGTCCTCTTACGGTTCTTCCTATCTGTCAAGTTTCCCTAGGTTTTTCACCAGTCATCTCATATATAGTACTGTATTCTGGTTTCCTCCTGGCCCCTAACATACTTCCTTGTCATGTCATTTTAGATCTCCTCCAACTTACTATACTCTCTAACGTCTGTCCTCCAGCATACTCCCTGTCTCCCTCATTGCCTAAATAATGGTTCTTTGTCCTTCAATATATTTCTCCTTCATTACCCAATTGTATGAATATAACACCTGACCTCTATAATACTTCTACAACATACCTCACTATCCTACTCTTATCATCCCTCTGCTGTCCTTGTCCTCTCCCCCACCTATCCTTGACCACATGTGCACCAGCAAACAGTGTAACTTCTTCACTCTCTACAGTGTGTATTCTCTCTTCTAGACATATCAAGTGTGTTGAAGGCAATGTTCAATAAATCGGCACAGGCCGCCAAAAGCGATTCGATATCCCAGACTGCAAATTCTGACAGTGGGGAATCGAAAAGTCCAAAAGGTATCATTTTCTTGCCTGACTACTTCTATTGGTCCCATATACTTACACTTAGATTTTTTTTAATTATATACCTAGACATGAATCTTTAATGTATAATACACTTAAACTTGTATCTTACCCCTTAGTGCTCATGAATCATATTTATAGACTATTTATTATTTTTTTAAAGAATTTAGAGAGGCTCTGAGTCATGGCACAGCAGTGGGCCTGTTTTGTTGCTTGTAGAATGAGTGGGACACATCATTCCCAAGTTATCATACATCCATTCCAGCACCAGTCACCACTGCCCTCTTGTATTCCACACATTGAAGGGGGCTAAGAATTTGTCAGCAAATTGAAGAGGAGTTATTCCTCCAAATTGTTTAACAAATTTACCACACCAACTAGACTTAGGTAACCAATTTTATTAGCATGGTTTGGAGAAATCAGTAGCCTTCAATTTACTGACATCTTACTACCCTTAACAGCCCCAAGAGAGCATAGTGTTGCCCTGTTTATCTCTCATTCCTTGTTGTCAAAAATGTTTAATGTTTAACTTGCAAACTTGGAGTGCTGTTTGCACTTGTTATAGTGAGAAAATGTGCCTTGATAATGTTTCCTCCTGTCTTGGGAGCAGGAATAATTGGTGCAGATTAAAAATAGAAATATTTTCACCCGCCCACTTGTTCATAATGTTCTCGATAATAGTAGAAAATTATGAGTTAATTTTAGCCCTCTTGACCCCCTCCCTTATAATCTAGTTCTTAGATAATCAAGAATTAATGACAAGACAGGCTTTTCAACTGCACTTGTGGCTGCCTTGGCTCTCAGCTGGCTTGCCGGCTTGCCAGGTTAACAAAGTTTCTCTCTTTGCCCTTTCCTTCTTTTCTTGGCTTGATCATAAACAGTCTTACTCTTGGAGTGCAGCTTTTGCTATTACCCAAATATGATTGGAAATGGTTGGTAATGAGATCAGCAGTGTAAAATTGATTCCATTAGCTAATATGTGGCAAAGAAAGGCTCATTGACTTCAGTTTCAGGCAAGCATTGATTGAACTATGCAAAAACTTATTATTTATTAATCTAATCTAAGATCTGCATACTTAAAAGTGATTTTATTGTAGTACTGTAAACATTGCTGATGCCTTCTTTCTCAATAATTCTTGAAATTTTAAATTGCTGGTCTCTTTGTCAGCTTCAGGTGAGGTCTCACCCTTCTCTCCTTCCTTACAGATTTAGTGTTGCACGTCAAAATCCTCTGCTTTTTTAATTCTAACCCAGCATGAACTTGGTGAATTGAAGAAACACACTTGGTACTCTGTATGGAAAATGATTTATTCCTTGATATAATATATATACAGTAGACATAATATGAGTGAAAATACAATTTATGCTGACATTATTGATGTCTCACTGGTGATGCCTTTGAAATAAAGCATTACCAAAATTAATTGTAAACAATGGCCTCCAATCATTTTATGTTGTCATACACAATTTCTTCCTTATAAGTAAAATTTTTGTCAGTATGATTAGATAATTTCATAGGACTTGAAAATATGATTGAATTTCACATCATATCTTACATTCAAGTGTGTTTCCATTAACCCCACCATATGTTTTGGCTATTGATATATGAAGTGTGTAACTCATGTGATATGCAATGAGGTGCTCCCAGTCGCTTCATTCCTACTTGTACCGTTAATAATTCTTACTCAGAAATTTCTTACCTGTTTTCCTAATCTTTCCCTTCACTGTGTTCACTAATTCTGTCTCCTCACAGTTTCTCTTTCTCATAACTCTTAGTCTTTTTTTATCATTTAGCAATATTTTACGTGTCCATAGAACTATTGTATTGATCAATAGTCAAGGTAAATGTTTGTCATTCAGGGTTAATTCCCAATTGATGGAATATTTCATGGGGCATTGGAATGCCTCCCACACAGCCATTAAAGAGAACTTATCTCTAATTATGTGTCATCTCCCAAAACATGAAGATGAAAATGGAATTTGTAAGACTATAGTGTTGTAGTTACATGACTGGAATGCAGAGTTATTAAATTTTTTTTTTGTATGTCTTGAAATATGAAAAAATCTTGGCATTATATTTTTCCTCTGTTTCCTTTGGGTTATGATGAATGAAAATTAAATTGTTTCCTTCCCATGACAGCATTAGCAAGAATTTTGTGCTCCATCATAGTTTTGGTATTTATCATGATATTCCTCTTTGTCCTTGACTCCAGCAAGTGATGCTACTACAGTGGGTAAGATGAGGGGTAGTAGGTGCATGGATAATGCAGCCTGTGATGGCAGGAGGATGGGTAATGATGCATAATGAAAGACTGTAGGAGACTGCAGGTAGTTCAGTACAACACTGCAACTTCACTTGACTTTTTCTGCACATGCAACTTGTTACTATTGTAGGCTTTTGTAAGCATAGTATTATTGTTACATATCATTAAATGTACTTTTCATAATTATACAGTACAGGCTGTAATGCTTCATCATCGTATCAAGAATAAGGCGGTTAGAGAAAGATAAATACAATACAGCACTGTATTTTCATAATGGGAAAGTGATCTGTCTGGTATCCAAGTTAACGATCAGTTCTGTTAAGGAAAGAATGTGTTGAGATTTGCTGCATTGTAGTTGTTTGTTCCCTCATACACCACATCCTTGCTGTAGCCACTTGACAAGATCATCTCAAATATAAAGATTTTTCCAGCGTAGATTATATCGTTAATTACTGCTGTAATGGACATGAAAAGGAACTCCACCACCTGCTGAAGGAGCAGGAGCAGGAGCATGTATACAAGTGACAACAGTCTGTCTGCTATCACTGCAGCCACCCTTCTACCTCCAGCATTATTCCTATCCACCCCATTGGCCCCTTGTCACAGAAGAAGCCATCACAGATGAAGTTGTGTCATTAACAATTTTTTGTAAAATGTACATCTGAAATGCAGTAAAAATTTCAAAGCAACCTGTGAAAAAGTCAGCAGAGAAACCATGAATTAGGACTGATGCTATGGCCAGCACTTTTGTCAGGTTAGTATCAGCTAAGTTCAATAGATTGCTGATGCTGCTTTTGCTGTTGTCTCTGCTTCTGGTGCTATACCTGGCTGTGGTTAAGGGACCCTGTATTGTAGTCAGAAAATTGGAGGTAAATGAGTCCTTCAAATATTGCCACGAAGCACTAGCTATTATAGAAGGAGCTTGTTTCGTGGCATAGTCAGGAGGAAACAGAAGCCTCCAATTTTCATACACGATCACAGGGTCCTTAAGTGATGCTGGAGGAAGTGAAGAAAGTAGCCAAGGACACCAGGGACATTAATATTCTACTGTTACTATTGTGGCTGATGTTATGCAATGTTAAAAGGAGAATAAGAAAGACCCAGCAAGAAGAAGCAAGATGAACCATCCACACTATCCCTTTTACAGATCCTAAGTCAGTTAGAGGATTTGAAGGAATATATGGCCGAGTCTGACCCATCGTTCCCTTCAAGATGTAACATCGTGATCAACATTTACAGTTGTATACATGTGAAGAGAATGCAGCAGTGCATTCAGTCGCTTATCACTTGATACTTTGCATCTACGGCTTCACTTCAGCAAAATGATGTGCAACTACAGTGAGAGGAAACTGACTTGGAGAATGATGATGATGATGTGCAAAGTTGTGAGTGCAGTGGACATTGAGAGTTTTAAGCAGCAACAAAAATTTTCCCTCTGCACTTTCACTAACTTTGTGAAGCTTAAAAGAAGTAGAATTGTGATTTTGCATAATTAAAGTGTTGCACGAGTTTATATGATTATTACTACAGTATTTACACGAAAAAAATGTTGGTGGTTACCATACATTTTTGTACCATATGGGATCTGAACTTTATATTGAGATGTAGTACAATATCAGTTTTAAAGACTCCTATTAACACAATCATTCTTTAACACGATAGTGTTGATATAGCAAATTCTCGCCATTAAAGAGGTCTGACTGTAGTGCTAAGTCATGCTTACAAGTTGTACCAATTTAAATTTTTAGCCAACTGTATTGAAGCCCTTAATTCTTTCTTTATCATGTAATCAGAAATAAAGTAAAGTTGCAGTGTTGTTGTTGTGAGATTAGGCTAGGTGCCTGGTGAGTACACACACACAGTCGGAGCACTTTTCCTGCAGTGATCAGTAGCTCATGCGCCTGTGTAGCCCAGCAAGGAATACAAAGTCAGTTTCAGGATGTTTTTAGTCAAAGTATAGTTATAAAGCAGGGCTTAGTTAGTATTCTGATTATTGGAGGTTCACATATAGAAGGCCTGAATTCTGTAACATGGATAGATGTACAAATGGTGTGGTAGTACCAATTTGGTGACAGTGAAGGTTGGTAGTTGACCGTTTTGATATACAGTAGTATGAGGGGCTTTCAGTTTGAATTAAATCAAGACTTGCTAAAGAAAGAAGACTTGCTAATATTATATAATCATGTTTATGGAGTTTATTGGTATTTTTTGCCTGTAGCACTGTGTGATACTAGGCCTTATATTCATAGATTTTCAGACTGGGCCTTTAGACATCCATTCAACTGCTATCATTTAAAGTACGGTAACTGCTATCAGCTTTCATACTTTACAGTCCTTTAATTTTCAGAACACTTCTGAGATTGTCAGAAAAAGGTGCCAAAGTGTAGGGCTCATAATTTTAGCTTTCTTTAAATCTTTCAGATTTAATTACAGTTCTTGTAGTTTGACTTGGTGAGTTAGTACAGAAAGTCATGAGATAGACATGAGATATATATAATAAATACTAAATGTTACTACTGTAGATCCTGTAGGAGTCTTTGGTGCACTTACATGGTATTTCAGTATGCAGTTTGATAGCTAGTACATCCATGTTGCTGGCGAATTTTATCCACTTCTCCGTCGTCAGAATTGTCCCTCTATAATGTATCCACAGCATATAGTGCTGGCAAAAATAATAAAAGTGCATATGGGTAGAATCATTGTATTGCCCATTTCACCCCTTAGGGTGTGGGCAAAGAATAACACCACTGTGTGTTGTAAAAAAACCCTACTGTAAATGGATATGGGATGAAGGACAGCAACCAACCCCTTGTACTGTACATATTTCTATAACAGAAACCGAGTTACCATAGCAGTGATCCTCGATACTGGTTGGATCTTCTGGCTATGACACTGGAGTGACATGGACATGTCAATGTAGGCTAATGGAATGCGAGGGGAAGAAATTATAAAGCAAGAGAAGAGTGATATTGCAGATATTTTGAAGTCATGAAAATGAATTCATATAGATTTAATGAAATGGCATTGAAGAGTACATGTTTGAAAGAATGAAAATATGGGTTGACATATGCTATACTGTAGTAGTAAGGGTGATAGAACAGAGAGATGCGTTTATAGCAATGATAGAGAAGATGAAAAAGTTCTGATCATATAAAGTGCGAGTAGAAGCTTGCCCGGGAAAGCTTGACAGAACTACCTGAGTGATAGTAATTGTCAACAAAAATGGGAATGTTAGTGAAGAGGAAATAGTGGGTCAGTGGGAAGTAAAGTAACTTGTAGTGGTGGATGACGATAGCTGAGCCCGGTTCAATGTCTGTTTTCAGAGATTGTTTATAGAGAAATGGGGAACATGACAATATAATTAGGTGTCCAAAGCTGAAGACTTGGAAGGCTGAGCAGAGTTGAAAGTCGTCACTGATGATTAAAATCACTAAGGGAATAATTTCCTTTTAAACACTAGGCTAGTTCTAAATAGGTTTAAAACCTACCCCAATACTGTAGGAAACTTCCCTGAAAGTTTGGTGATGATATCTGGTATGGCTTAGGAGTTAGGTTCAGGACATTATCCAATATCTGGGGCACAAGAAGTGAGGTTGACCACTAGGCCAAAAAGTTTTCCAAAATCAGGGGCAAGATAAATGTCTGGAAATTTAGAAGACTCGCTTCCTTCCGACAGCGGCCTTTGGCTGCTTTCGCTCACTCGGGATAAGGCATTGATTGGCTGTGTATGTGTAGATATGAGAATGTGATTAGTAGTGTTGTATGACTTGTCTATTGGAGGAGTTGGAGAGTGCCTGTTTGAATTATATTGTGGAGGCAAAGATTATGGTACAGAATAAGTGAGTGAACAGGAGAGAAAGACATGAAGTGAAAAATGCTGTAATGAGTACAGTATAGTATGGAAAAGTTGCAGGAAAAAAAAATATATATATACAGGGTGTCCGGAATTTTTTACCCAAAAATTTGGCATATGCATACTTTATTAATTCTGAAAAGAAAATATTCTATTGATGTGATCTTTTTTTTTCTTAGTTTAGTGGTAATTGAGACATTTAATTAAGGGGGGATGGGAGTAGGGGACAGGCTTGGGGGGGTGAGGGAATATGGGGACAGGCTTGGGGTGAGTAGAAAGCCTGTCCCCCTACTCCTGCAACCCCCAAACCCCCCCGTTCAAATGTCACACATTTAAGGAGGTGTAGGAATAGGGGGACAGGCTTGAGGGGGTTTTGTTTTGGGGGTTGCAGGAGTAGGGGGACAGGCTTGGGGGGTTAGGGGGGTGCAGGAATAGGGGGACAGGCTTTCTACTCACCCCAAGCCTGTCCCCATATTCCCTCACCCCCCCAAGCCTGTCCCCTACACCCCCCCCCCCCTTAATTAAATGTCTCAATTACCACTAAACTAAGAAAAAAAAAGATCACATCAATAGAATATTTTCTTTTCAGAATTAATAAAGCAGGCATATGCCAAATTTTCGGGTAAAAAATTCCGGACACCCTGTATATTGAAGGGAATTAAAAGAACATACCTAAAACTGTTGAGGGGAGTGGATGATGCTAGCTGGTATGTGGAATGAGAACGAGAAACTGAGGAGTGAAGATCACTTTGTTTTGGATTGATGAGATGAAATATTACCACTTAAAAGAAGAAAGCCCATAGAGAATGGGTGTGGAATCAAGGGAACATGGAGGTTGAAAGGGAAAGAGAAGGAGAAGTATAGAACTGTGTATGGAGACTGATGGAAGAGATTAGAGAATGGAAGAAGAGTGAATGATGAGTTTGGAATAAAATAGGAGAGATCAGGCAACACTAGACCTTGCATAAAGTCACTTCTAGGTATGTTACTTTTTGTATGTTGATAGCAGTTCCCTCTCTCATTTGCTTGTTATTGACTGGTCTTTGGATCTATGGAGAGATTGCAATGGCCCATTTATGGATTAATCATACCAGATTCACTCATTCATTTCTGATGACTCCTGAGCCTCCACTTTGCCCACAAATCTGCAATGCACTTAGTTGACTTGTATCCCACCTTTTACTTTTACTGTACCTATTCTCTGTTGCCAGTGCCCAGGCTTTCCCTTTTCAGGTCAGGACCCAACACCCATATTGCTTGAAGAATGTCCTCAGAGAGTCTCAACTCTATTGTTAACCTGATGTCTTTTCTGTAGTGTTTCAGTCTCAATGGTGAAATTTTACTCTCCCTCATGTTTGCTGGTTAAATTTATGTGAAAGTCCATTATGCCACATAACCTTATTATGCTGTTAACAGAGCCTTATTGTTCTTATTGTACCTTATTGTATTGTATTATAACCTACTGACAATTTAACTGTTGTAAGCATAATGTCATCTTCAAAGTAACATAGTACAACATGGTCATGTTCTCTGGTTCTAGAAGAATATAAATGTACTGGATTTGAAGAAATTTTATTATGAAATGGAGTAAAGGGAATATATAAATCTATTCTGGGTTGAGGTAAGGAAAAGGGGAGACACTACGGTATTGTAGTTAATGCATTGTACTGTAGAAGGTTAGTCAAAGAAAGTGCAAGGGATAGATGGAGTGTGTGGTGAAGTGAGAATATGAATAGGAGATATAGGGGTCGAATAATTTAAAAGTATACAATACTGTACAAAATTTATAGATAAGCTTGGAAGGAAGGCAAACTTTGGTGAAATAGATTTCCTGTACAGTATTGTACAAGGGTAAACAAGAGAAAGAAATGCGTTGGCTTTAGTAGAGGGACAGTATAAATTGGCTTTAAGAGAGAGACATAATACTGTACATGGATTAGCCCTATGCTCTCACATACCTAGTTGAAAGTTTCTTGGAGAAAGGAAAGAAGCTGTATGCTGCCTTTATAAATTTGAAGAAAGACAGAATGTAAAAGGATATGAAGTGGACAGCCAGTTGCTGAGGTTACTGTAGAGCAAATATGAGGGTACAAGGTGGACAATGTGCATGGAGGGTGGGTTAAGCATGTTCTTTATTCTCATTGTAAGGTTGATTTGAGTGAGAGCTCTGAAGGAAGTGCAGAATATAGGGAGTATTATTGTTGACAAAAATAAAAGTGCAAGTAGCTGGTGTGGTTGTTAGCAGATAGTACTGTGTCAATTAGTAAACATGACATTAGGCTACAAGGCTTGGTGAATGTATTCAGAAGTGTTTGCAAAAATGATAATTTGAAATTGAATTTGGGAAAGAGTCAAATTATGCTCTTTGAGAGGAACATTGAAGTACCACATGATCTTGATGCCTGGTACAGTACTATTGTGAGGTAAAGTTGAATGACTCGAAAAGGAAAATTCTGTATATGAGCTGCTTCAAATGTCAAAACGGTAGGATGAGTGATGATAGTTGAATGAATGACGAGGTACAACAGAGTTCATAAATAGAGGATAGTTGAGTGTAGGTTATATTGAAGTTGATGATAAAGAGCATGGGTGTAAAGAAATTGTTGTTAAAGTTCCTCAAGCTGTCTGGCCAAGCAGCCCCGGGTGTAAAGAAGTCGTTGCATGTATGACAGTGTTGACCTTCTTATCCTGACATACAGAAGTGAAGCATGGCCTTTGTTAGAGGGACAACATAATACACAAGTGAAAGCTTTTAATGAAGTACTTGAGAGGAGCATGTAGAGTCACAAAACCAAACAGGCTGATTAATGAGAAAGTATATTAGTTATGTAGCATAGATATACTGTAGATTTATTTTGGAAGGCACCTAAGTTGGTTTGACCAAATGGAACTTGAGTAGAGTGACACTAAGGTTTTTTTTCTTCCTCTGTTATCATTACTAGGTGGGGAAACTACCTCAATATAAACATGTATTTAGTACTGTATCATCTTACAAAATACTGTTTAATAGTCAGCTAAAGAAAGACAAATAGTCTGTGAACTTTGTAGTACAGACAGGAGAAATTCTGTGATAAGTTTGAGGAAGTCCAACAAATAAGGCTTTGGATATCCATAAAAATCTCCCGTATGGAGGGTTGGAGAGAAGAATGTATGGTATAACACTGGGGTGTGGCAAAAGAATGTCATGGTCTAGGAGCAGACCAATAATGAGGATAGGATATCCTTACCACTATTAGTAGTAAATATAGACTTGGGCAGATTATGTTATGTGCAGAACTGGGTCCCTATGGGTGTTATACTGTACTGTTTTTTTCCTGAATACAGAATTTGATAACATGGTCGTAAGAGTTGTATATACCTGTATTGTAATTCATTGGCTCGTATGTGATTTGATTTGTAAGTTATAGTATTGAAGAATGGTATAGTATTATCTGCATATAAATTAGATATTTCATTCCCTATTGGATCTTCCCTTAAGGATGAAGTCATAACAGAAATCACCAGCATTCCCTGTTCTGAAATTCCTTCTTTGCATTATCAAACCCTCCTCTCCCACTCTCATTCCTCACTGTTCACCACTATGACTTTTGTTCTCCATTGTAGACCTTATCCCCTCTATCTTGCTTTCATTTATCCTCTTATAAACTTCGTATCTTGTATTCTCTCCTTTTATCCAAACTACAGTACTGTACTTCAGTGTATTACTTTGAGTGGACCTCTACACAAATAGATTTGCCACCATAAATCATTCTACAGTACTTTAGGTAACTTCAGCCTTGAACCTATAAGTCATCTCTGTATAACTACCACTGTGATTTATTTGCATAGTGGAACAACTATGGCTCTCTCCAAACTTCTAGCATTTTCCCTTTATATTGTACCAGGGACCTTTCTAACTCTTAACCTCCCTATCATTATCACATCCCATTCCTCCTTCCTTCGTATTTTCTTTGTACACCTAGCCATTTACCACCTGCCTCCATCCCCAGGCATGTCACCCTTTCCATCCTCATGTTCATCAAATGCTCAAAGTGCCTTATCTAAATGTACTCTCTTTTTGCTCTCTCTCTCTTCAGTCTCTTTACTTGCTCTCTACATGGTTTGGTAATCCTTAAAAATAATGAATTGGCTTATATCTGATACAGTACACTGTTAACCGAATAATCTGTATTAGCCAATGGACTACAAGGATGTAAGGCATTTTCATGAGATTAGGAAACAAGTTTTATATTCCATAGTTCTGCTTTGTTCTTATTCATACTGGACTTTGAGTTTTGTCATTTTACATAGAACTTCCTCTGTCTGTTCATCTTTCCTTCATCCTATAAAGAAACAGCTTCCTTCAAGATTCTGTACTGAGTTTGTTTCACTATATACTGTACTTCCACTATCTTTTTTTCTCTAATATGTATACAGTACATTTATTAACCTCAAGTTGCATAGTAGAAATCAGATATTTTAAGTTAATGTGGACCCAAGCTGTTTATTTCTAGTTGTTTCTAGTGTCATGTAGATGTGCCTCACAAATTGTAACATTAACATTAAAAGTTATGAGAGCTTGAGTCTGCTTAACTTAATATAACTCTGTTGACTAAGCACATGTGGCTTTGATGGAACTAAAGCATGAGAAGAATGGAAAATGCATGACTAATCTCTTGCATGAATTGGAAATGATTAAATTTTGCCTGGGAAAGTCATGGGCTAATTGATTTTGCTCAGTCATAAAACAGAAACATTATACTGTATCTCTTTCTTGTTGACTTATTGTAGTTTCTTTTTTTGGTTTGTTTTATGGTTCATCTTTTCTTGGTTACATTGTGATATGAGGTAGTTACAGAGCTGTGGTTGTGTGAGGTGACTTGTGGATGGAATGTGAAGTGTGCCAATTTTCTCATTAGTTGGTGGTGACTTTGACTACTGAGCACCAATAATGCTGTTTTCCTGTGATCAGTAGTGTAAACTTTTGATGTTTGTGAGAATATTTTTGAGCATTGGGATTGAGAGTAATGATTTGTACAGTATGTGCCAAAAAGTGATCATAGTGCATTATTTTCTCCGATAAGCTTTCAGAACATTGGAAATGTGTACAGTTACCTGAAGAAAAAAATAAAAACAGTTTCATTATGGCATTGTTAACAATGGAAAATCACACTAACGTGATCATGAATGTATGTAAAACCCACACTGGTAGACGAAATATTTTATTCCAGACGTTTCGGTGACTTCTGTCGCCTTCTTCAGTGAAAATACAGGTTAAGAGTGGTACAGTACATCCATTATTTTTGAGTGAGTTTATATGCACTCCGTTGTGACCCGCCTACCAACTCACCTCACCTCACCTCACCTCACCTCACCTATCCCGTCGTGCCTGTTGCCTGCATCACTTCACTGATGGACGGTGAGAGTGCTATTGGCGGCAAAGACTTAATGACTACCGGTAATCTTTTCATGACTGGATCTAACTTAAACATACCATCATTAAGATTGTACTTATTGTATTGTACTTATTAATACACACTGATTCCACAATCCTACGTTACTTGTAATTGCTACACTTATACAACATTTGACACTCATTCCAATCTATTTTGTAGTTATTTTCATATGAATGAACAAAGGTTGCATTGTTGCTGTTTCCTACTTTGCAAGTACTGTACAGTATACTTGTGTTCTTTAATACTGGTATTCAAATCCCTGCCAGTTTCACAAACTAAATCACAATCTTGGCATGGAATTTTATACACACTAGCAGTGACTTCGCTCTTGGGTTAATTCTTAACTAACAAAGATTTTATGGTTGAATTATACCTAAATGCTATATTGTTATATAAGTGTAGCAATTACAAGAAACGTAGGTTTGTGGAATCAGTATGTATTAATAAGTACAGTACAATAATTTTAATCTTAATGATGGTATATTTAAGTTAGATCCAGTCATGAAAGGATTACCGGTAGTCATTAAGTCTTTGCGCCCAAAAGTACTCCTACCATCCATCAGTGAAGTGATGCAGGCAACAGGCACGACGGGATAGGTGAGGTGAGGTGAGGTGAGGTGAGGTGAGTTGGTTGGCGGGTCACAACGGAGTGCATATAAACTCACTCGAAAGTAATGGATGTACTGTACCACTCTTAACCTGTATTTCCACTGAAGAAGGCGACAGAGGTCACCGAAACGTCTGGAATAAAATATTTCGTCTACCAGTGTGGGTTTTACTTATATTGTTAACAGTGTTTGGATTGGAATGGTAACAGAAAATTTAAAGGTCATGAGTTTGGTATTAGTTCACAGGAAAAAATTGTGAATCCTTATGAAATTTTCATTCATATTCTGGTCAATATATGGATTATAACTTACTGGACGTTGATCATTAAAAAAATGTAAACCATGTAAATGGTGGTGATATGAAATATGAGATGGTCTTTGTTTAGTAATATCTCACTGTTGTTGTTGTTGTTGATGTTCTCCCAGGGCAGAATGGCCTCCTGCCCCACAGACCCCTGGTACACTCTGGTCACAGTGTATAAAATAAATTTAAATAAAGTAGGGGCTGGCCCTATATGCCTGGGCTACCGAAACACATCCCAAGGAAATGGGACCAGAGCTTACTGGACCAGGGAGTTGTACTGTACAGTATATCATTTAATTCCTGGCTTGAATGACAGTTAGCCTGGATACAGATGTGTAAGTGAATGTGTGTAAATCCTCCTCGCATCTGCTTGTCCACAAGTCACTCACACAGTCATCAAATTATACCTTATCAGACTAGGTGAGTTTCATACTAAAAGTTTACATTACTATTATTCAGATTTTACCTAAACATTATTCAGATACTGTACATTAGTCCCATCAGATATTAGATATTAATACATGAGATACATAATTAATGAGTATTAGCTTTAACAACAAACTAAGACGACCCCTTCTCTCTAGAGTTAGTCAAGAGCTTCAGGAAAAAATACCGTATTTTTGTACAACAATGAATTTCAAGTAGCTTGTGGTGGTTTCTGTAACTTTAAGGTACAGTAATACTATAACAGCATCATATGCCATGATTGAGCATCCATAATTTTTATCTCTGGTGTAAGCATGATATTATATTAACACAATACTGTATTAACTGATCTGGTCTTGACAGCAGAATCAAAGGAAGAAGTAACAAATTTGTTTAACAGGTGGAAGGAAACGATGGAACGGGGGGCTGAAAATAAACATGAAAAAGACAAAAATGATGGTGACTGGAAAAAAGGCTCGAAAATTAATTCAGTCAGGAAGATGGCCATGTGGATGTTGTGGAAGAGGAGTGGGAACAAACTCAGTGCTGTGTACTGAGTGTAATAAATGGTGTCACCAACGATGCTCGGGTTTGATAGTTCTCTGAGGTGTGCGGAACTTTGTATGTCCTAGATGTGTGAGGGAGGGGATGGGTAGTGATAGTGATGGTGATGAAGAGGATGCCGGGTTGATGGTAAATGGAGGCGTGTTAGAGGAAGTGCAACAGTTCTGCTACTTGGGAGATGTGTTGGACTGTGAAGCAGGAGTGGAAAGAGCAGTAAGAGCGAGAGTAGCAACTGCATGGGGAAGATGGCGAGAAATGGCCAGTTTATTGGTGAATTGCAGCATAGGGCTGAAGACCAGAGGAAGGACATACGAAGCCTGTGTGAGACCTGCTCTTATGTATGAAACAGAAACATGGGCATTGACAAACAGACTGATGGAGGTTATACGCAGCTGTGACCGTAGAATGCTGAGATACATGGCAGGAATAAGGTGGCAAGACGGGAGGTCTAGCAGTGTAGTGGCAGAGATGTGTGGGGTTGAAGACCTTTCTGTTAGGTTGAGGCAAAGAAGACTGAGATGGTTTGGACATGTGAGAAGAGCGGAGGGGGGGGTGTTGAGTGAGGTGGAGGAGGTGAGAGTCGGGGGCCGGCGACCGGTGGGAAGGCCCAAGAAAAAGTGGAAAACGTGTGTAATGGAAGATATGAATTTAATGGGAATAGTTGCCTAGGACTAGAACTGCATTACAGGTATTAATTTGACATATACTGATATGAAACAAAAATGATAAATGTGTTGATTCTTTGACAAACAAGCATTTGTATTTCTATCACAATTATTTCACACACTCATACTAATCACTCAAATTTGAATTCTTAAATATTTCCCACCGGAAACATTGCAAATTCAGAGGTGTGGCAACCCTCAGTTTTGATGCTAGCATCAATATCATTTGTCCATCTACTAAGAGCATGATAGTAACTAGCTATTCACAAAATAGTGTTAGTTTTATGTGTTTACCATTCTGATACTATAACTTAGGTATTGCCTTAGTAGAAAGAGATAGAATAAGTAGCTTATGATTTTTGAATTGTATATTCTGCCAGAATTTCATAACTACTGTAATTAGTAGGAAAAATTTTAAATGCTGAGAAATGGTTGATTGCACTGCACGTGAACCAACATGTCCAACCAGAAACCAGTTTACAAAACTTTGTAGCTGCATGACTGTTTTCCCTTATCTTTAGTCCCTATAATTAATAAAGGAGTCTATTGATCACTGCCTTTTCATAATAGTTTAGCCAAATTTGAAAGACCAGGGAACAACCATGAATGCACAAAGTGTGGTACGATGAATACCTCATTTACCTTTACCAAGTGTGGGAGTTTTAAATATTTTTAACATACAGTACTTTGGATATATGTCTTACCTGCAAGGATCATAAGGTTCTGTTAGCTCCCAGTATATGGTCACAGAGAATGTACAGTAATTTGGGAACCACTGATTTAGGAGTCAGTAATCTTATTAAAAATTATATCTGTATTGCTCATGAGATGTACAAATTTTTGGTTCCTTCTTTGCAAAGACAGAGTTAAAGCACTATACCACTTACTGGTATACAACATAGGTTTTTTGCATGATTTATGATAAGGAATAAGGACTTTGCTACTTAGACGACTATACAATTTATGCGTGTAACCAAGGAGAGATTATGGTGCTCATGGCAATGTGATGCTTAAATCTTTATAAACTATGTTTAAATAATTTTGTGGAATAATCTGTTAGTTTGATTGCTACACTGTACATGTCAGTCATTGTCAGTCAGTACTGAACAATGCACTGCTATCACAAGCTCTATACCATACTTATTCTAAGGGAGAGGGGGAATTCTTTAGTTCAAAACTATTTACAGATATTCAATTCACCACTATTGGTAATTTTTCTTTAATATCAAGTGGTGGATTATGTTTCAATGTTTCCCACATTAACATGATAACCAGTTGCAGCTGAAGGAATATTGTACCATGCAACTAATAATTATTAACTATTTGTTATCCTAGTTATATTATGTATATCATAAGGTTAATTTATTTATCAGTTCAAACACTATACAATTTCTTATCTAGTTACTGTACTGTGTTTCAGATTCTATTTTTTATTATACATTAAGCACATCAAAAAAGTTTGCACTCATGCCTACATATGAGGTGTCCTCTGTAGGATAATTTAGTAGTGGTATGATTGTTCTTTTACTAATCACTAATAACCCATTTTGAATAATTCTGTATATATACTGTATATGAATTTCAGAATATCTTGTCTTTAATTCCCTTTTCTGCCTTAGGCTTTGCAACATATAGTATTTTATATAAGTTCCTATTTGTGTATCACAAAATTGGTTTGGTGCATGCACTGATAACCATCATCAGCAGTAGGCTATACTTGTTCTACATCTTCCTGTCACAGAGGGTTGGGGTGTGAGGTTGGGTGTGTCATTCGCAGGTTGGAAGGCGATGCCGTGTCAGATTGAGGAGTGTGATGGTGAAGGTGGAAATGAGGCTGTCAAGGTGTGTATGGATCATGCCGTGTGTCTGGGAGCTTCACCAGACAATCCTCCACCTCTTTACCTCTGTCTGTACTGTGTGGATGATATCAGACGTGAACACAGCACCGTGGAATTCTTTGATATACTCATGCCCATGGCTCAGGTGTCTGCAACCTGTGAGAACAAGGTGAGTGTTAATGACTCTTGGAGAGTTGGAGACTAATGTGGTCAAATGCAGGAATTTTGTAATATCTGATAGGGTTACATACTACAATACCTATCATTAAGCAACTTATCGAATAGTGAAGATGATAATTTTATAGCATGTGCACAACCTTATGCAGTGGTGTCACACTCAAAATCTGCACAGAATACTGGCAATACATGAAACAGCTCACAGATGACACACTGCTCAGTTGATAACATAAGCTAGGATGAGATGTGAGCAAGCACTTAGCAAAGTGGGACTGATAGAGATGGGAGGGAGGGGAAGGGTGCACTGCAAGTTAAATATTGGACCAAGCAGTTGGTGACAGCTGTCTTATAAAATATCTTTGATATTCAGTGTACTTCTGTATTTTCTTTGCAGTGCAATCTTACTTAAACCTTTGATACAGTACGGTACTCATATAAGAAGCACAAAAAAGGGTAAATTTCATCACATGTTTACAGCTGCGGCCCTGAGTGGGAAGAGGGTATATCCTGAAAAGATGTAAACAGTTCTTAACCCTCTACCCACTTGGCTGCTCTGTAGCATGGACATATTTTTGTAAAATGTAAGCAAACATTTGACAGCTAATAGTATGTAAATCACTAAATCTACATGAATATGTAATTTATGATATTGAAGTACAAACCTTTAGCTGTCATTTGATGTACTTGTGAACACTGTATGGACATCTGTAGGACAGGTAGCCAGCCTCAGGGCACACTTTTACACTCCTTTGACCACTCCAAAAATAATTCCACACTGATTTAATCATAAAATGTGTCAGAATCATATTTTTCAACACCACAATGTGAATTATATTATCACTGTTTTTTTTTTCTATGTTTATGATAATTTGTGCATGTGAGGAAGGAAAGGAGAGCAACATTACAGACTTTGTGACTAGCTTAATCTGGTTCTGGGAGCACGAGTGGTTGTTGGCATGTGGCCAAGGACAAGCTCCATCTGTTGTGAGAATAATGAGACTAGCTTAATCGATTTGCAATCAAATTTGAAAAATGCATGGTTGAAAATAGTCGACACCCACGCTCATCCATACTTGGTACATCTGTCGGAAGTAGTTGACACCCGCGGTTTTAGGGTTAAAAGTTTTTGCATACTCCATTGATCATGAGTTAGTAATACTGTATTTATCTCTTATACTATCCAATCATTCTTTATTCTTCCTTAAAAGCATGTTATCCCTCTCTGTCTCCTAACTGTTATGCAAACATTTCAGTAGTGTTTTCTTTCCAGTTTATTACTTAGTTCACTATTGCAGAACTGCCGGTCAACGGAAAAGAATGCAATGGCAACATGCTTCAGTCTGGAATGTGCCAGCTACAACAGTAATCGACCCATTCGCTACTGCAGCCAGTGTAATAACATTCGTCATAACAACCGACGTGGCACTGACCACATTGTTCATACCAACATCTCCTCCCCATGGACCATGGAGCCTCAAATGCAGCACTTCACCATTGAGGCCATTGTCAGGTCTGTTACAAAGGTGTCATCTGTTTTTGATGAGTGTCAGATATGTTAAGAAAGTTTTGGGTGTGGTTGGAAGGTGTCTAAAATGAGGGCAAAAAATCTAATGCAGTCTCACGGAGTAATGTGTAGGTGGACACTCGGTCCCTTCAGGTATATCCCATAATTCTATACAAGCCCTTCGTACCAAAAGAGTTAAGTTGAGCCTTCAAGGTGCCATTGAGCACCTAGGTCTCACAGACATACAGTACGACTAGAAATACCATTTTCCTTTAAACCATAACCTTTGTCCTCTGATGTGTTAACCAGCAATGCCATATACTGTACTTGTTTTAAGTACATCAATAACACCATAGGCTAGACCAAGGCATTGAGTGGCCTCCTTATTAGAGCCACTGCTGCTCTGGACTATATTGCCAATATAAATGAAGCTATCTTTAATATGCACAGACTGTATGTCTTTACTCAGTAAGTTCCCCATATCCTGAACCTTGGTCTTGGTCTTGGACACTGACAGACCCAATGACTTCACTTCCTTTTATTGTGCTGTAAGAGGAGTCACAAGAACCTCCAGTGTCTCAGCAAGGATCACGGTATTATCGGCAAAGTCAAGGTCTGACATGTTAAAAGTGCTGATTTATCTTACAGGAGCTTTTGTCCACAGCCTGGCTGATCACCCAATCTGTACAAGAATAGAAAAAACGGAGGCAAGGATGCACCCCAGTCTAACTCCATTCTAGTAGAGCTGATTTGTTTTGTTGCATTGTATAAAGGGTTTAGTGCCCTCTTGTTTGCCCAAGGCAGACACCCCTAATAGATATTTAAATAATTTTAGGAGCTTGACTGAAGTTTAATCTCATTAATATTGATTGATTAATGAGAAACAGGATTTAAAACCTGATTTTATTTTCCTTACAGTCTGCTTAATGAAGCACAGCCGTTTGGAGACAAAACTAAATGCAAAGACCAGGAACGCCTGAACCGTGCAGGCTTGTTGGATGACATTGATAAGGTGAGTAGCAGTGCATCATTTTGTCTCAGCTGCACTCTTTTTTTTTTTTTTTAATATGGTGTGTTATACCAATATTATTTAATAAAAGCTTCTCATTTGCTTACTAGAAGTTATTCGAAGTCTGATAGTTATGTTATTGTATGTAAATTGATGAGCTGAAAATCAAATCTTATTCCTGTTGTCAGGAGATTTTTACCTCAAGTTTGATAGGTTTTGGTTTTGGCCTCTGAATATCTGTCAGTCTGTAAAGAAGATACAGTATCTCAAAGTTATGAAGTAATTTTTATAAAATTAAGTAGGTAGGTAGGATGTGCAATAAAGAAGAAATGATAAAATATAGAAGGCAATTAGTAGACTGGAGATGGATTTGTGTGAGCAAGTATCTCCTCATCATTGTTGTAGTTGTTAAAAGTGAGGATGAATAATGGGTAACTGTGTACACACACTTTCACAAGTTTTTGGGAAAAGAGACCTTTTGGTGGAGAGGTTTATGGTCTCCAAGTCCCGATAAAGTCCTGAAGCACATCTCCACATTACATTATGTTCTGTTTAATATTCTGTATGATTATTCAGTTCATGAATGGTGTGAACACATCCCAGTTATATACAGTATGGAAATTTACTTATACAGCATCCACATGTAAATGCATACTATATTTGTAATATATTATTGTGGTATAGGATTTACAGTATGCATTATACAAGTAAATTAATTTTTCTTTATTATGAAAAATTTAGGTGAATGGTTTCTATTGTATGCCCACTGTGGGCCCAAGTCCACGTTACCACAAGAGCTACAAGTGGGGCTGCACCTTCCATGAGACCAGTCCTGAAGGGACCATAATGGGGGAGGGAATTTAGACTACTGCATGCAAAGGGATAATGCATCCCCTTGTGCTGGCAGTCCATACAGCAGTGGGAAAAAAAATTGCAGCACACCTTACATGTGAGCAGATCTTGTCAAATCCACCTGAAAGTGACCTGATCTTACAGCAATCTTTATTTTAACCCAATGGGGATGGCTAATATTCATAGAGACTAAAGTCAGCCCCCTGGGTAGATGCAGTTGTGGTTATTGTTGTTGCTGTTCTTGGGGTTGTAATGCTGCGTCAGCCTCATTCACACACTCCAGAATCTCAAATGGATCTTGTTGTTCGATTTTTGAGTGAGCTTCTTGCACCACTTGCAGAGTCAGTTCTTGTAAACCTAGGACTTTTTGAAGGCATAGTAAGGTGTAGGGTTGGGGACAACAAGTTGGCGGCAATGGAGAGGGGAGTACGTAGGACATGAAGGAGCGAGAGACTGACTGAGTGAGAGGGAGAAGCCAGCTGGGGAAAACGGCTGGTTATAATGTTGGTTATGGGGAGTGGCTAGTTTCACGCGGACACTAAATTTAGATGCACTTCAGGGAACGGCTGCGGATTTGGGCTACTCTTGGCCACAAAAATGTGCTCGGTGGAAGCATCATACATAAGAAAATAAAAGGTGCTGATTTGGGGGTTCATCGCTCAATAGGTGAAACACATACTGTATTGAGAACACAAGCAATATGCAAACCTACTGTATTAGTTGGTGAACCTCATTGATGATTACATTCAGGGCCAGTGGAAAAAGAAAAACATTAAAACAGAGCACTGGCTTGGGCAAAGCATCTTCTATTTTTATCATGGACAATCCTGCAGTCTAATCCTGGCTTGACAACTCTTTAGTAAGCTTGGGAGCTCCAACAGGCTGTTGTTTTGTGATTAGTTTTTGTAGAATTGTTTTTTTTTTCTCATACAGTATTATCTTTTGTTTCCTCTTCCCTGTTTCTTCTTTGACCTTAATTAAGTATTTTTGCCTTTTCCCTAAAAGTGTTGACTTATTCCTTGTTCACTTAGGTCCATGCTACCCTTCTTTTCTTTCACTTTTTTTTTTTTTCCTCTTGTTTAAGCTACTTGGGCAGCTACTTGCTAGGTACAGTAATTTTTGGGGCCCAGGGTTGATGGTCCTTGACAAATCTCTACAAGTTAATGTCTGAATTGTGTGAATATGGAACCATAGCTACTACCACTCCTTGTGGGATTAAACAGGAGCTTATGTGAATATTGTCTATTCATTGGGGCACTTCAACATCATTTATTAAACTTAAAACTTGGACCCAATTCCCCCACCCCTTGCAAAGTGATATATGGGGTGCTGATAAGGATGAGTTTAACTCTCACTTGCAGGGTGATGGTCTAACACCTGAAGAGGCCCGTATGCTGAGCAGGTATGGAGTTTGGCTCATTATCAGCCTTTGTGCTCCCACTGAGGACACTCCAATAGAGATGTTGGGCCGCATCCTGGCTGCCCTCTGCCACTGGTTCAATGCTACACAATACCTGCCAGATGGTGAGTTTGAGTGTTAGAGAAAGCAGGTGTGCAAAGTAAACCTTGGACAAAGTACTATATGCTGGGCCTTGCCTACACGCATCCCAGGCACTACTACTTTCAATTTACTCATATAAATCACCTACTCCTACTACCATTATTTTTATATACTTCAACCTTGGAACTGTAGGTTGTCAGTAACATATGACTCTTGCAAGGCCTCAAGATCAATGAGTGGAGCTTCAAGACTACAACTGCTCCAAAAATTTAAAACTAAATGAGCTCCATAATGCTGCTCAACCACGCCCCTACATCAACAGTATATCTAAACATTCTGTCAGTCATTGAAGATAATTAATCTGAATTATTGACCCATGATACTATTTCCAACTGAGTATGTAATTGTTTATACTTATGAATTTTGTACATGTCTTGTTGTTTTACTGTGTACAGTCGGCTCGCCATATAGGCATGATTCATATAGGCATTTCGCCATATAGGCGGAAGGCACTCAAAAATTATTTTTTGGGAAAAATACCTATATAGGCTGAATGAGTTTGATATAGATGGGCGTAACGTACAGTATTTTAAAGTTGCCTATTTTTTATATTTTCGCATTTTATGCGGCAAAATTTGTTAAAGGTGCGCATGTTGACTGATAAAAACTGTCTAAAAATCACCTAAAATCATATAAAATAGTTGAAAAATATTTATAAAAAAAGGTCACTACAGGGATTTATCAAATTACACGAGGGATGCGTTCGTGAAGGGATCATATAAAGTAAATATGACTACTGAGCTACACTGTATAGTACTATCAGTGACAAAAGTCGTGTCACTGCCATGTCCGATTATTTTAAATAACTCTTGAAACTAATGAAAGCCCCACCACAGTATTGTTTGTGTTCAATATGGCAAAGAAATGCAGTGTAAGATTTTGTTTATGCAAATATTTCTGTGCAAAAGCTTACAGTAAAGTCCCACTTCTCTCCACCACCATGACATTGTAGCATTTCACAAAGGGGCCACACCCTAGTCACCTCACCTCACCTCACCTTACCTCACCTTACTTGACAGAGATAGCTTAAGGTCACACCATATATAAGCAGCCTGTAGGACCCGAGTATACACTAGTATCATTTGAATTATTATGCACACGAATAAATAGGCAAGACAAAAATTGTTCTAGCATGGTTTGATAGGCACACAAAACAATAAAATTCCCCAATTTCACCTTTAGAATTTCCCTTTTTTCATCAATAATTCCCTGTTTACTCTTGAACATTAACTGCCTCATTGATATTTCGTCTGGTAGAAATTTCCCTGTTGACTTTTGAAAAATCTTTATATAATTTTCCTTTGAGGACTTCTAAATTTCCTGAAACAGAAATTTCCCTCTACCTGGCAACACTGGTGGGGAGAGCGTGGACTGCGTGGTGTTGGTACACATAGGGAACACCTATTAGTGACACCTGGTGGCCACATTATTATGTCACATGGGATGGTCTGCCGACCATATTGTATTTAATGCATGGAGTGAACGGTTCGATATAGACGTAGCGCCTATATGGCGAGCCAACTGTACAGTACTGTAAAGTATTTTTTATTAATTTCAATTGTATTAGAAAATACTTTGCCTCACACATCTAAAATATCAAAGTTACATTATTAGCAGTAGGGTCATCACAAGTTATGATTTCTTTCATAAGGAACTCTATGTTTGTTGACACTCCATAAATTTGTTTTATGCGTATTCCGAAAGATATTTACGTGTAACAAATCTTTTCTTGAAATGGCTCTTACCTTGCATCTCCTTCTTAAGTATGTATCATGAATATAGAAACATTGCTAGAATTAGGAACCTAATGCTATCAAGGAATGTCTAAATTTTTGCTTGTGACTGCACATATCTCTCAACATGGGGTTATGATTCAGAATGGTTGAGTTTGCTGCTGTTTGAGATAGTGTATTAGATGAATTATGTGTTAGTGATCATGCATTATTTTATGCAATTCAAGATGTTGAATCATATTACAGTATTGTATATAATTCCTGATACTGATGGGAAACTTGTTTGATAAGGTACAGAATTCCATCATCAAGCGTCTTAAGCTCAATTCAGTTTTTCAGATAATGAATCCATTTTTCTCCCTCTTGCTACTTATAACTTAGTATTCAGTCTCACTGGTTTATGACAATTTTCAGATATCAAAATGGTTGCCTCTCCCTGAGATGACCAATAACTGTTTTTGATACAGTTCCTCATTTCCCCTTTTTTAAGAGATGAGGGAAGGGGAAAGATGTAATGAAATAAAAATATGATGCATGCCATAAATTAATCAACTGAGAATGAGTATCCTATGCTAGATTAAAATGATTTTTTTTTTCAGGGCATTACTATACTGTACAATAATTATGTTACTCCCTCAGACCAGCAAGGCACTTCAATCGAGCGTCTAAAGTCAGAGAACATCCACAACTGGCTACAAGATGTATGCAAGACCCATTTTGAAGTGTTTGTGTCTTGCCTCATGCCTCACCCCATCGAGTATGCCAGGGTGGGCGGTCACTGGTGAGTTACTAGATCATTCATCATTACTTATTTGTAAAATGCTAGTACAGTCACCAAAACTTCTTCCTGAACAACCTAGTTATGAGAGGTGGGTAATGTATGCTAGCAATAGTATATGTTTTCACTTTAATTAAGTGAAGCTATAAGGTGTTGAGTGCTTCACGTGTGTTGCACGAGATGAGACTGCATATGCGAGCATAGAAAATGACTTACAGGAGAAAACTTCACTTTAAATATATATTTGTCAGGTCATATGAGCATGAAATGTGAACCTTAGACCTACCAAATCAGTCAGTTCCCCAAATTTAGAGGTTGTATTTGATTTGGTATTATTGCCAAAGTGTGGATACATTGTGTTGCATACTTTTCTATAGTCTTTTTCCACCATACCTTACTGAATTGAAAAATAGTACATGAGAAAAAGTGGGAGGTGGGAGCTTTCCTCAAATACCTACAACGTTATGACTAGTCACTTGATTTTATGTGTGGTGGTACATCAAATGATGGTTGGTAAATGTTTCGATAGTTTGCCATTTCATCTGTGCATAGGCAATGGTACTACTATATATCTCAATTAAAAAACAGTTTAAAGAGAGCAGAAATAATTAGAAAATCTATTAAGTAAACAAGTACAGTATGAGTAAATAGCTGAGTTTAGCATGAGATGGAGAAATTTGTGTAATACAGTACTATACACGGTAATTTGGTAAGTTGTGATTCAGCAGATATCAGTGAATATTTCAATTAATGTGTTAATATAATAAAACTCATTATTGACAATGACATTTTTGATTAACACCCATCATGACCCACTCAGGGACACATTAGCCACCCGAACAGACCACATTAAGGAAGGTTTCAATCGACTGTTCTGCCTGGTACCATATGAAGTGGTGACACCGCAGCTTTGGAACCGCGTCATGCCACACTGGATGGAGGCCATACATAACGACATTCCTGAGGAAGAGCTAGTTGACCTCAAGATAACACTCAGGTAAGCACCAATGGATTTGGATAATGACATTGTTTTCTTCTTTGTTTTGGTTGGAAAATATACAGGTGGATGAGTGACTTTGATTTTATAGGAGTGTATGTATCATACTACATCAAAAAATAAACTGAAAGAAGATCAAAATAGGAATGTAAAATGTGAGAAACAAACCTGCAAATGATGGTAAAGGAAAAGAATCTTGAGTCATGGTAAAATGAAAGTTAACTCATGGAACTGATTATACTATTGAGAAAATAAGGGCCATGTATGCACTGCTGGAAAATAAGAAGACATATTTCATAAGTTCATTTTCATTGATGAGACAATTTTGAGGAATATTATCACAACATACATTAGACGAGTACTTGAGTATGCTGCAGCAGCATAAAATTCATACATAGAAACTTAAGAAAGCACATAAACAAATTTGAAAAAGTGCAAATTGTAGTAACTTGATGGATCCCCAGCTTTAAGGACTTACCTTCAAAGCCGGATTGATAAAATTATATTTGCCATCTCTAGAGGACACAGCAATAAACCATTATTAAATGGTGATAAAGATGTGATGAAATGCATACAGGTATTTCCCAGTTGAGCTAATGATCCCTTAAATCATTTGCTGGATGAGGTGATTTCAAAGAGCATTCATACATTCAAAGTTTTATATGATAACATGGAATACTATATGTAGGGGGGAAATCACTCGCTTTACTTAATCCTGTGAAAATATTGAAATGTAAATATTGTATTCACACACCAACATAAAATCTCACACCTCCATTATTGCCTTGCTTCTTGTTCCAACAGCAAACTCCTAGATTCTGACATGAGCCCCCTTGGGTTTGATGCAGTCACTATGTACCAGTTCATCAGTGTACGCTTCTCCAATACTTCTGCTTCAGTCCAGGAGCAAACCCTTTCATGGCTCCAGGTCAGAATTGCCAGTTATACATGGGCAGTACAGTGTAAAATAATGTTACATATAGCAATAGCCACACAAAATACTGTACAATACATATTTTCTCCATGACTAACATTAATAATTTTGTTTCTTTTAGAATTTCAGTGAATAGATTAACTATAACAATGTAGAAAAATTTTGAGTGTACTGTATGTTGAGTAATTTGCTCTGACAAGTGAGGGTATGGGACTTTAGGATTCACTTAAGGATTAAGATTTAGTACATCCTTCAGTGATTAATGAGAGTGTCACCATCCAACTACAGTCGGCTCGCCATATAGGCGCTAAATTGGGAGACCAAAACCTACGTCTATATCGAAAACGCCTATATCGAACCGTTCACTCCATGTATTAAATACAATATGGTTGGCAGACCACCCCATGTAAAAGTCCTGTAATCTGAATTGCAGGGGACTTAAGGTCATTTGGACTATTGGTTGGACCTCCAAATACCGATATGCAAAAAGAAACACACAAATTATAGGATTACAGTAAACCCTGGTTATTTCGGATCAATTGAAGGGAGACACTTGACGAGTTATCAGAAGATCTGAGATATCCGAGGGCTTAAATTTGATGCGTATGACTGATTGTCTGTCTGTACACCCACTCAAAATTACGTGTGCTTTCACTCGTATCTCTGGTTCCCATACACAGCTAATGACTAAAAATAATTCTAAACTTGAGCCCAAAGTATGGAAAATGAATGTTAATAAAGGTTATTCATTCTAAAAGGTTAGGCCTAAATAGCGTGTGTAGTGCGTGACGAGTTGACAAGTTCAGTTAACACCAATAATTCATGAGTTTCTACTCATACAATCATACTTCCTTAGGTTATATTATTTATTCTTTGTAATTTTCTCATACAATCACTTGCACTTTTCACCATATCAAATGTCTGTACCGGGATATGTGTTAAAAAGTATGAAAAATGCCCGTATTGAGAAGTTGTTCACTATAAAGCGGTTAGGCTTATCACGAGTGTCAGAGTGGGGTGGAAATTTCCGTTATCACTAACAAAACTCTTTGTGGTGGTGAAATCACACTGGCGTGGTGATCATAAACAGTGAATAAAACCCACTCAAACAGTTTGGGTGAACACTTCAGTGGTCTAGTGAGAAGAAAGGAATGACATAGATACAGTTTGTGGAGGAGGGGAGGGAAGGAGGTGTCAGTGGGATGGGTGTGGGTGAGGTGAGGTGAGGTGAGGTGTGTGGTGAGGGAAAGGACATTTCTACCAAGGATGTCATTATTGGGTCCAATTTATACATACCATAACTAAGGTTGAAATATGCATCGAAAAATACCGCAATTAACCAAACTGTTTGCATTAATATATTATTTCAGTCAACAAGAGTGGGTTTTATTCACTGTTTAAAACTCATTGTATTTTCATTCGTGCACAAACATTCCTTAGTTTGTATTAATTAATTTTGGTCATTTTCTTTGAAAAATCACTTTCACTTTGTATGTAAAGTACAATAAATAAACAAGTTACAACACCATTTACAAGACTGGAAGGCTAGTTTATCAGTCAACATGAGCGCCTTTAACAAATTTTGTCCGCCTAAAACACGAAAATAGTAAAAATAGGCACCTTTAAAATACGTTACGCTCGCCTATGTTAAACTCATTCCGCCTATATAGGTATTTTTTCCCCCGAATATTTTTGAGTGCCTTCCGCCTATATCGCGAAACGCCTATATTAAGCACGCCTATATCGCGAGCCGACTGTACTGTACTGCTTGATATGCATAGACTTCTGTAGCACTTACACTCTTGGGAAGTCGTCTATTCAGTCGTGTTAAGTCTGTAAATATTTATGAAATTATACTGTACAGTATTGCATACAGTAAAAGTTTGTTAATCCGACCACGAATACTCCGAAAATCCCAATAGTCCGAATTTTTTAAAGTGGTAATAAAAATTTCAATTTTGGTGCCCGAGAGGCCTATGCGGGTATTTTCCGGGTGTATCGTCACATATGCCTACGTGATTCATGTACAGCTGGGCCACCCACACTCTCCCACCTATTAGGCGTACCTATGCGCAAATTAATATTAAGTGGAAGTGATTTTTCAAAGAAAATTACCAAAATTAATGAATACAAACTAAGGAATGTTTGTGCAAATGAAAATTAAATGAATTTTAGTGATAATTGAAATTTTCACCCCACTGTCACTCAAATGCTGGCTTGATACACTGGTGATAAGCCTAACCCCTTTATAGTGAACAACTTCTCAATACGGGCTTTTTTCATACTTTTAACACATATCCCGGTACAGACATTTGATATGGTGGAAAGTGCAAGTGATTGTATGAGAAAATTACAAAGAATAATTAATATAAACTAAGGAAATGTGGTTGTATGAGTACAGTAGAAACTCATGAATTATTGGTGATAACTGAACTTGTCAACTCGTCACGCACTACACCCACGCTATTAGGCCTAACCATTTAGAATAAACAACCTTTAAAAACATTCATTTTCCATACTTTGGGCTCAAGTTTAGAATTATTATTAATCATTAGCTGTGTATGGGAACCAGAGATACAAGTGAAAGCACATGTAGTTTTGAGAGTGGGTGTACAGACAGGCAAACAGTCAGTCATACGCATCAAATTTAAGCCCTCGGATATCTCGGATCTTCTGATAACTCGTCAAGTGTCTCCCCTCAATTGATCCGAAATAACGAGGGTTTACTGTAATCCTATAATGTGTGTGTTTCTTTTTGCATATATGTATTTGGAGGTCCAACCAATAGTCCGAAAATTGACCTGTGAGCTTACTCCCCCTTCCTTATGGTTCAAAGGTTGCAAATGCTATACAGGGTCCCTCCACTTTCTTCTCCCGATTTGTCAAATGAAATTATATGTATTTCTAAGATAAAAATGCTCTATAAACATACCTCTTCTGAGATGTTGTTTGACAGTAATGTTGAAATTAAAAATGTGTGTATAAAGGGAGGAGGGAGGTGGTAGGCAATGGTGGCGGTTGTACTCGGTGATGCCATACACTAGGTTGTTATTTTGGGGTATTTCATGTTTTCTTTCTTATTTAAAAGATTGTTATGTATTTGTTGTAGTTCATCAATTTATTGTTATAAAAACTATGATACTATAATATGGCAGAGATGTGGAGGAAATAATAAGAAAGAAAACGATAACTATCTATCTATCTATAGCTCTGATGCCTCGCTCCCTCCGGGAACTCCCTCCAAGGCAGAAGTGTCTCCAGTCTTCCCTGTTCAAACACTCCCTCCTCACTTGGTCCAGCCCTCCCCTTCCCCTCATGTTTCTCTCCTTCACATACTCTTCCACTCTGTTCTGCCATCTTACTGGTGGTTTGCCACTCACACCACATCCCACAACTTCACTTCCATACACCTTCTTTACAAACTCCTCACCTTGCATTCTCTCTACATGTCCAAACCACCTCAGTGTATTATGTTTCACTCTCTCAACCACTCCACACTCAATACCAATTGCCTTCTCACTCATACCACATCTCTCATACACACTCTCATTACTTTCTCCATCCCACCTAGTAAGTCCACATGCACCTCTCAAGTAACTCATTTCCACAGCACCTATTCTTGACTGATGAGCCCTACTCCATGTCCATGTCTCTGACACATATGTCAGTGTTGGCAGAATTATACTATTTCGTAGTCCCCTTTTCACTTCCATACTCACACTTCTACGATAACTACCCAAAAATAACAACCTAGTGTATGGCATCACCGAGTACAGTAAAAGTCCCTTAATCTGGAAGGCAGGGGGGTTTGAGACTTCCGATTTATCAAAAATTCCGTGTTATCGAAAAATACCCCCCAAAGTTCATATAAAATACTTTTATTACTTTTAAATACAGGTTTCCCTGTGACATGTAAATTATGAGGTAGGGAGGAGGTGGTGGGAGGATCGCAGCTGTTGTCAGCCTGACCCGTAATTTATGAGTGTCGGGAGGGGGTGGTTGGATGATAGTGATTGCAGCTGACACTCATAATTTAATGTCTTATGAGGTCTCAACTTCTTAGTGGGCTTCTTTGGTGGTTTATTAGGAGCCATGATAAATACTGTATACACCCACAACACTGAATTATATCCCAGGAGATTACTTTTTCAGATTTTTTTGTTCTATTTTTTTTCTTCTATATTTTGGGATACAGTAATTATGGGTAAAATTGGTGGACCCAAAAAGTTCCGGGGGAGCGAGCATTCCAAGGTATAGACCTCCGGATTAAGGGACTTTTATTGTAAAACCACCACCATTGCCTACCACCTCCCTCCTCCCCTTATACACACATTTTTAATTTCAACATTACTGTCAAACAACATTTCAGAAGAGGTATGTTAATAGAGTATTTTTATCTTAGAAATAGATCTACTTTCATTTGACAAATCGAGAAAAGAAAGTGTGGAGAAATATTCAAAACAGCAATTAAGAATGGTTTGCACTATGAATAGGAAATCTGTATACATTATAATTATAATGTACTTTGCAGCTGAGCAAAGTCTTTGTGTGGGAAACAGTAGTGGGTAGGTCATAGGTAATCTTGGCTCAATTTTTGCCCAGATTAAAACAAATTCTGTTGGATGGCAAATACTATACATTGCTTATATCACTTTCTTTTACTATGCCTGATATTACTTTTGTAGTTTGTATTGTTTGCAGAACTTAACTATGTTTATGTGTTTACAGATCCTGTCCTCACTGAATATAGTGATTCCTATGACTCTACTGCTGAGTATCTTCAGTGATGGTGCTAGTTCCCTGCGTAATCCCCCTCCACCTCCTACACGAAAGACTAGCACCTCCAGTAGGACACATGATGCCCCTGTACTTGGTCAGTTAACCTTCTAATTACCACTTCCAGATTTCAGTCTATCTTTATATCTATAGTTTTGAACACCTCATTACCTTCAGGAACTCCCATCAAGGGGTGGTCATGACAGAAAAATGTGTAGCTTTACCAGTTATGACATTTCCATTAATTCAGTTTAGCCTTCCTTCTCCATTAGGATCCCTCTCCTCCATATACCCTTCAACCCTATTCGCCCATCTGACTGGTGATCTCCCACCCATACCAGACCTTTCAATCTCATTTCCATACACCAGGGGTTCCCAACCTTTTTAGTTTCATCCCTGCTTTTTCAAGCAGGTTCTCATCTTTGAACCCTAACAACAAAATAAAGCAAGCTATCATATTTAACTCTGGAAAGAAAGGCGTGCATGCCCATAGCTACTTGTGTACGATGGGCAACCTCCACTAAATGTAAGCAAATTCTTAAGTCCATTAAAAAATCATTAAAACTAAGGCTTCAAACACCATGGTTTCTTAAGAAAGTATATACCCTTAGGTCTTCGATGGTGCAAAATTTTTGATCATGCATATTTCCCTGGACAGGCAGTTATTTTAAAGGAGCCATACTTGAGGCATCATTTTGTGCTTATTTGCTGTTTCCCAGAGCAGACCAGACTATGATTTTCACATTTCTCTATAATTACTATCCAACAATATACAGTAATATTTAATTTCTAAATTACTTCAGTATCTCTGTTATTTAACTCCAAAGAGCGAGTGTCGTCCTTTAGGTCTAATGTGAGAGTGACCAGTGGCAGAAAGGTGGGTGTCAGCATATGATATACAGTACGGCCAAGTTAGCGTGGGTGAATATTTGAGTGTTTATGCCTCTGGGAAGTGGCAGCTGTGTCTGTGTATAGATCCCTCCCACTATCCTCCATCTCCACCCAGGACTGTGGAAGTGGAAGTATTCAAACTCCTTCCAAGCCTCTCTAGAATGTCCTTCAGTGGCATATGAAGCCCCTGAGTGATTTATCAATAGAGAATGATTTGGAGAAGTCAATGGATACATAATCATATGGTGGGAGTAAGATGATGTTGACTACACTATCAAGCCTTGGCTTGGTGCAGTATAATGTATATAATAAATAATACTACCCAAGAACCCATAAAAATATTATTAGACTAATGGTATGAGAATAACGCAAGTGATAACTGTAACCACACCTCACCATAAACAACACACCTATACCACACCCACCCAAAATACTTGGCATAACATACAATACATCCATGACATTTAAACAACACATCACAACCATCAAAAACTAATGCATGCAAAGACTTTAAGATCACTTGCCAGCACAACATTTGGACACAACAAAGAATCCACCATCACAGTATATTAATAATATATTCGATCAGTGATGGATTATGCAAGCCCTGCCTGGGCTTCAAACCTTGCTGAGACTCATCACAGCACCCTACAGACCATACAGAACAGAGCCCTAAAGACAATCACAGACTGCACAACTACCACACCTACACACCACCTACACTATGAAACCAAAGTCCTCAAAATCAAGGATCATCTTGACATGAGAGGCCCACAAACACTTGCTGCAGCCTCCACAAACCCACAACATCCACTACACTACATGGCACAACACCCACACATGCCAAGAAACATTTAAACAACACCTAGCACACGATACCATACACAAATGCTATCATCTCTTACACCATGCCCACCCCAAACCAATCTCCAGAAATATATCCATACTCAAATCACTCATCAGTCCATTCAAACACTCAAAAACAACACACAGCTGCATGCACGACCTCCTGACATCCACCCATCTGAATCCTCCCTTCCCTGTGAGGACAGTCCACCTGGCCAGGCTGCGATGTGGCCACCACCCGGCCCTTCTGACATATCAGAAGAGGCTGGATGGAGACATTGCGGATGCCTGTCCAGGATGCAACACAGCACCCCATTCTATTAAACACATTATTGAAGACTGCAACGCACTTGCCAACAACACAACATACACTCTCTAAGGGCACTGTGGGAAAGCCTGGTTCAGGCCATGGCCTTCCTCAGGAGCTTGAGACTGTTCGGCCAGACAGCTTGAGAAACTTCAACAACAATAACTGTAAGAAGAAGTGTGTAAATAATGTATGTGGTGTATAATGTTACTTATCATTTACAAATGCAAGTTTAGATACACACTGTATTGGTTGTTAATTTTTCCTGGTGGGATCCCTCAGAGCCAGTTGTGGAGGATGACAGTGGGAGTTCCTCTGGGGGACTTTCAGAGGGAGAGCATCCACCATCTGACCATCCTGAGGACCACTACTCCAACCACCAGCTCCACCTCACCTGTTTTGTACTGATGCAAGATGTTCTCTTCAAACAGGTAATCCATACACTTCTTCTTAACCCTTAGAGACCGGCTGACGTGATATACCATCAGTATGTGCAGTCCGGCTGACGAGTTATACTGTCATAGCTATTTCCGTCATTTAGGGCTATGTAGGGCTGGTTTTTCTTGTCACGGGCTAGTAAACACAATCACAATATCGATCCACTATCCACTCAGTTGATTCTGGGACCTCACGATGTTTCTGTAGACCTATTATTCCTAAACCCATACTGACAGTTAGATAGTAAACTATTATCTTCTAGAAATGTAGAGAGCCGGTATGAAATTGCTATGTGTGCCTGAATATGGTTAGGTATTATGAGGTGAACTTAATGTGTCTTCAGTGACAAGTTTCTCGTGGTGCAGTGCTGAACATTTGTTTTGCTTGTCTTATAATACTGTATACCTGTCTAGAGGTTATTGAAAGATTGTGACTTGAGACTTCTTGATAAGTGCTTGTGTTTTGACTGATGGAACAGTCCAGTGGGATCTTAGTCGTTGGAGGGCTGTCATATCTTTGTATGCAATATGTTGTATAAAATCACATTTAATCAGAAGAACCCATTGAGTTCGTTGTTGCTTGGACCTTACTTTCTTTCTTTTCAAGCATGTATCAAAGAATCTATGATCATGTATTTACTCTGGTGAGATGTCTCCTCTCTCAATTTAGTTGTTGTTTTTTCCAATGATTGAAACCAGCCAGTGATGCTTTGAATACTTTTATATGCTCAATAAACCAAATTTGCTTTCTGGTTGATATTTGCTTTCTCTTCTATTTTTCTATCCTTTTAACTAACCCTTTGAATGCTTCGGGGATCATTATGACTAATAAGTTTTATCTTTTGTATTCATTGTATCTTATGGATAATAATAGTAATAATAGAAGTAATTAATCCTTCTCATATAGCACACAGTAAAATCCCCCTGTGCCACAGATTTTTGAGGTACAAGGCAGAGAAATGCATGGTAAAATTGAGACCAAGACGGTGTATGATATTTCTTTTCTTTTTTTTCTTTTTTTTATTCAATTGGCTGTATTTTATTAAGAAAGTATGTTAAAGAGGAAATATATATGTGTTTATAATTATGCATACCTTTTTGCTGATGTTTCAGATGGAAGTACAGGAGGTTGAGCGTCATCAAGGAGTGTGTGGAACAGAAAGCAAGGTGGTATTGGGCTTGATCAGGGATATGCTGGCTGCTCCTTGCCTTGCCCCACATACTTGTTCTGGTCAGCTAGAGTGCATTACATGTGAGCTCACCACCACCTTTTTTCAACTGGCTGCAGACCTAACTTCATATCTCTGTCCTCGCCATGCTATACAGAACAACAGGGTCAGTAAGGCAGTAATTGAGTATAAATTTATTATGAATGGATGTGTAGACAGCTAACATTTCCAGAAATGTCAGTAGTATGAAGAAAAGTGTAAGAAGGATAGAAAGGAGAAAAATGTACGGTGAAATCATTAATCATTAATTTATCCATGGATAAAGTTTTTGCCACACGACACTTTGTTGTAAGTTTAATCCTTGCCACTTTACTTAATTCAAGTATGAAGGGGTAGCCCCCTCTAGTAATATGAGTGGGTTGCACAGTAAAATGCACTTTTACCATTTACACCAATTACTGTATACACATTATATTTCCCACCAAGCCATTCAACCGTGCATTTCCCATGTGTGAACAGTGATAGCGACAACAATACACCATACTCAAATACTATCATCTCTTACACCATGCCCACCCCAAACCAATCTCCAGAAACACATCCATACTCAAATCACTCATCAGTCCATCCAAACACTCAAAAACAACACACAGCTGCATGCACGACCTCCTGACATCCATCTATCTGAATCCTCCCTTCCCCATGAGGACAGAGTCCACCTGGCCAGGCTGCGATGTGGCCACCACTTGGCCCTTCTGACATATCAGAAGAGGCTGGATGAAACCATTGTGGATGCCTGTCCAGGATGCAACACAGCACCCCATACTATTAAACACATTATTGAAGACTGCAATACACACAACCACACTCGCCAACAACACAACATACACTCTCTGAGGGCACTGTGGGAAAGCCCGGTTCAGGCCATGGCCTTCCTCAGGAGCTCAGGGCTGCTCGGCCAGACAGCTTGAGGAACTTCAATAACAACTACAATAGCCTTTTTTGTATGTGAACAATGGCCGACGTATCCCCAACCTCTCCTCCTACCTTTAGCCAAGGTAATACTGCTGCACCAGGCAGGGAAATCAAGAAGAGGAAAAACCTAACTTATGCTGAGATGTGGGAAATAGTGAAGCTGATTCGATTTAGGCCAACCGAATTGACATGCATCCAAGAAATATAACATAATGAAGTTACCATTTGGGTTTTATAGTACAGTTGTTTTTTATTAGCCTTGTGCATATTCATTTGCAGATAATATGTGTAGAAAATGGTCAAAAAAGGGTTTATTAGGAGGTAGTGGCACCAATTATAATTACTCCCATAAATTATTTAGTTTAGCTATCACATTTTCAGCTATTGCACCGTGGTAGTGGCACCAATTGGGCACAATAGCTGAGGGTTGAGTGCACTGTATTATACATTTGTACCACCTTAATATTTTCTGGCTATTGCTTTTGTAATATTTCTACATATTGTACTTCATATTTGCAGAAATAGTCTTATAAATGTATTGTGTTCAGGGCATCTTATTTAGAAATTATGAATTTTGAGTGTTTAACTAGTAATTAACATTCCTGCCACAGGTAGCAGACATCATCCCTCCTGAAGTGGAATCCTCACAGACCAACAAGAGCCCTGAACACTCCACTCAGGATGGCCAGACCCCTGCATCTTCTACCCAATCTCCTAAGCCTGTCCCTCCACCTCCACCCAAAGAGGGTGGGGGGAAGGTTTTATCTATGATGGCCAGTATGCCTCAGGTCAGTGAGGGGGAAACTTATAAAAAAAATTTGAAGTGTTCATTAAACCAGAGCTAAAGCAAATCTCGACCAACTGTATTCTTTTTTAGAAGATTAATTTTCAGATTAGTTGTAAGTTCAGGGAGAGGGTCACTGTGGTAACTTGGATGATCCAATGGCCTCATATCCCAGGATATGTTGCACAACCACCGACTCAAAAGCCATGGTGATTGAGATGAGCACCTTGGTCCTGCATTATTGCAGTGCATGCCCCTCATTTTATTTTATACTTTAAAAGCATGTTGAGAGTTATTCAAACCCTCTGCTACATTTAAATTCTTTTGTATATTACCATGCTGAGTATTTATAAATATGAACAATCCTGTAGATTGTCACGGCGACAGTGGAGACAGTGGGAGAGCTGGACGTAGCAGCCAACATGCCTCAGGAACATGTGGTGAAGGCCGTGGCTACTGCTGTTACACTCACTGAGGAGGATGTTGGTTAGTGTTGCCTCATATACCACACTATGCATTATTGTTTCTATATTCATTATTTCTGTCTATCAGTATGTTGAGGAGGTATAGTTTGTGGAAGGGAGTTTCTGTATCCCCCTGGGCTCCTCTATACCCTACCCTGCATGTTGAAAAAATATGATTAAAAGTGTACTCTTTTCTAAATAAAGATAAATATATTAAGAGCATCACATGTAGCAACATCCTCCAACAATTGCTGTCCTGCATTTAATCCAAACCTTCTTGTATAGCTACTCCCCGATCCATATTAACTATCGTCTTCAAATAGTGTCATAAGACCTCTGCTGTCAAGCACATTGAAATTTTTGTAACCTTTTTTAACTACCTATACTATGACTGGTGGTTGAACCCGACTGGCACCTCACTGAAACACCTGAAGACCATGACTTGCCCTCCCACCTCTCTCCCTTCCTACCTTCCTCCCTCACTCTCATAATATCATTGGGCCTGTATTCTTTATTTTCACTTATCCTCTTTTTCATAATTTATTTTATACTTCATACATATCTCTTTCACTCTAATAATTTATATTTTGTTATATCCTGATTGCAATATTAACATTACATTACACTTTATGTATTAAAATGTTGACTTTATTTCCACACCACTCAAGAACAACAACTATAAGGTTGTATTGCCTGCAATGACGTGGGCAGTACTTTAAGGGTTTTGGCGTCCCTTTGGCCCCAGCCAATCCTTTTCAGTTCTTTAGCTATCCCTCTGTTCCTTTTCTTCCCTTCATACTTGCCCACCTCTCTGTCACCCCTTCCCACTGATGAGAGCTGGTTCTATCCAGAAACGAGGAATTTGGCCTCCTCTACCACACCCTAGCCTGTTCTGTCTGTCTCTCTTACTATTTCTCATTCCTTCTGGGTAGCTGACGAGATCACCCGATTGGGTTTGTTGGCTCGGGGGTACATGCCCGTGAGCCAGCAGTCTCTTCTGTTGCCTTCGAAGAAACAGATCTCACTATCACCCTAACTCCCATTTGGGAGTCTGAGCATCTGCGCGGTTACGGTCAACCAGACTCGGGACTGCTTGGCCAGACAGTCTGGGGAACTTCAACAACAAACTAAAGGGTGTGGAGAATGTTGCCACTTGTGATGTTTTCAATGAATATATCTTAATTTAGAATATAATATATTTTTATATACAGTATAATTCTTCAAATAGTATTATACACATAAATATTACTTTTCTTACCAAACCTAGAACTACGGTATAGGCTAAGTCAATAACAACATATACAGTTGACTCGCCATATAGGTGCTAAATTGGGAGACCAAAACCTACGTCTATATCAAAAATGCCTATATCGAACCATTCACTCCATGCATTAAATACAATATGGTCGGCAGACCACCCCATGTGACATAATAATGTGGCCACCAGGTGTCACTAATAGGTGTTCCCTATGTGTACCAACACCACGCAGTCCACGCTCTCCCCACCAGTGTTGCCAGGTAGAGGGAAATTTCTGTTTCAGGAAATTTAGAAGTCCTCAAAGGAAAATTATATAAAGATTTTTCAAAAGTCAACAGGGAAATTTCTACCAGACGAAATATCAATGAGGCAGTTAATGTTCAAGAGTAAACAGGGAATTATTGATGAAAAAAGGGAAATTCTAAAGGTGAAGTTGGGGAATTTTATTGTTTTGTGTGCCTATCAAACCATGCTAGAACATTTTTCGTCTTGCCTAGTTAATTAGTGTGCATAATAATTCAAATGATACTGTACTAGTGTACACTATCTGTCAAGTGAGGTGGTCTGTGTAAATCCTTAGCAACATTGAGTGGGGTGGGAAACACGGTCTGCCAAGTTGCAGATTAGGACGGGAATCATTAAGTTAGTGATTAGCAAGGTGTGTGTGTGTATGTGTGCGTGTGTGTATGTGTATGTGTACGTGCATGTATGGGTGTGTGGGTGTTTTTTTTGTTGTTTTTTTCACCTGGTCTTGATCATTTGTTGGACACATGCTCACCAACTGTTACCCTTCCGGAATGAGCTCTTAGTGACCGATCCTTGGGTAAGCCTGGAACCTTTTCACACACCGGGATAGCGAGGTCACTACTCTTCGACTTGCGTCCCATACCTATTTTCTGCTAGGTGAATGGGGTTACACGTTTAAGGAAACAATTCCAAATTGTCTCCACCCAACCAGGGATTCGAACCTCTCGGACGTGAGCCGAGTGCGCTAACTACTACACTACCGGGCCGTGTGTGTGCATGTTTATGCTTGTCTGTGTGTTTGTGTACCTTTTGTAATATACTGTACCGTACTGTATATAAATTGAGCTAGGTTCATGGTGTCCTGGCTCCATATTTACTTTCATTCATTTTAATTTTGAATTTATGAATGCTCTTTGATCACACCATCTCTTGTATGCTTTTTCCTTTCACCATCTCTTCTTTCAAGCTGTTCTAAATGTCTATGCTTCTGTGCGGGAAACTGATTTTCTTTACATCCTTACAACATATGCTTTTCTTTACATCCTTACAACATATGCTTTTCTTCAACTTCACTTCATTTCCCCTTGTTTTCTCTGCAATATATAAGAACTTTTGTGTAAGGAGATATTACTGTGTGTGTGTGAACATCACTGAGTTAATTACCACTTTGATTTTTTACTGTAGACTTTGTATTTGTTTCTTCCCAGCCCATGCAACAGCCAGTGTGGCCAGTGCAAGTGTGGTAGGCGAGGATGACCAACCCATTGACCCCACTACTGGCATAGATGGGCAGGAGGATGATGGGGGACAAGATGGGTTGTTCTGGGTCACTTCACAGGGCAAGTTTAAGTTCCGGCTGCAAGACCTCCCTCCTCATTTCCAGCTGGTTCATACACTACTCTCTGTGAGTTTTTTTTTCTTTCTTTTTTTTTACACCAACTCAACCAGGGTCTCCCCCTCCCCCCAATTGATCTGAGATAGCGAAGGTTTACTGTATCTCACAAATATTATAATCATAGTTATATCATGCAGAATACTTTTTGTTTCCAGATGCTAGAGGTGTTGGAGGATGGTGATGTTGTGTATCATGTGTGTGAGTGTCTCAAGTACCTGGTGCTACATGGGGAAGCACTTGCCATGGCTGCCTCAGAACATCGTGGCTTCCTCATATGGTGTCAAGAGAATATGTCCATTTCAACGTTAGTATTGTTTTCTCATTTATTTCATAAAATATTAGTGTTTTTTTTGCAGTTTCATTCCTTTTTGATACAGTACTGTACTTTAGTAAATTGGAAAATTTGGGGCTGTGGCCTTTTTGGCATATACTGTATATTAGATTTACAATGGCTAACTGGTTAGCATGGTTGACTACAAGACTGTTGGACTCTCCTGTCTGAGATTAGAATCGGGGCAGCAGTAGTGGGTGAGAGTCAACTAAGCTCTCCATCCAGCCTTACAGGGTTTATTGGTAAACGAGCACCTGGAAAAGGTAAATGTTGTATCCTAAATAATGCAGTGACCTCAAGTCCCAGGATATATAGTTATTATTACCTTCCAAGGGCTCAATGGCCAATGTAATGAAGATGATTGAACACCTTTGCTTAGTGTCATTATAACGATACTAATGTAACTGTGTATTTTGCAGCATGTGGTCACTGCTGGAGGCAGAGTGGTCACATGTGGCTGAAGTGTGTGTCCAGCTGCTGCTCCACTTCATTACTCTTCCTTGTGGTGCTGACATCTTCTGGAAACTTTGTGAAACTCATTTTAACCATCAAGATTGGAAAGTTCGCTTCCAGGGAGGTTAGTGCACTCTACCTACTGTAGTGCTGGACCCTTTGTCTTGTATGCATGGGATAGGACTCTATCCAAAAATTCAGATAATTGATTTTTAATTAAAATTAAGAAAGGTATATCACAATACAGTAGACCCCACAAGTATGTGCGTAATGTGTTCTGGTTAGGTGGCATGTAGTTGGATTTACGCATCTTTGGGGAGTAAAGATTAACCCTTAGAGTCCGGGGAGTGGTAATAGCCGCTCCCTTGGGAGAGTCCGGGCAGCGGTATAATCCGCTCCCAGGGGGAGTCCGGGCGAGGGGATATACTGCTATTGCAGCCCCTGTTGCAATTTCGTCCACCAGCGGGATGGGAGCTTTGAGAGGTAGTTTGGGAGACATTCTTTTGTCTCCTATTTCTGCTACCTCTCACATGGTTGCAGAAGAACAAAAAGCTTCCACCTCCAAACCCCACTACAGGGTTACTTCCCAAGGTAAGAAGAGGCCAAGGAGGAAGTTAGATTTTTCTTCCTCCTCATCTTCCTCTTCGGATGAGGTGTTGCAAAAACGCAACATAAAGAAAGGTGTTGGAAGAGGGAAGGGTAAGGGAAGAGGGAAGAGAGCAGAGGAGCGGAGTCTTATCTCGCCTGACCTGGACCCAGATAATCCAGCAGACCTGATGCCATCTCCTCCACCACCACCACCCCTCGCTACTCATGCTCCCTCTCCTTTGTCTGACAACCAGGGGGGTGACGACGACCACCACCACCACCACCACCACCACCACCAGCAGTTCATCGCGGCGCACCTCATCCACAGTGGACGGATTGCGATGCGTTTGTGCCTGATATACTGACGTTTGATGACAGTCGGTCAGGTATTCAAGCCGCATTTCCCTGTTGTCCGTTGTCATCAATATTGGACTACTTCACTGCCTTCTTTGACGTAGTATTGATGACATGCTTGACTCAGGAGATAAATAACTTCAGACAACTCAGCAATCCACCAGAGAGGGAACACAGCAAGATGTTGCCCTGGAATGACATCACTATTGCTGAGTTGTATGTGTGGTTAGCTCTGACGATGCTGATGTCGCACGTCAGGAAACATCGCCTCAAGGACTTCTGGAGCACTTACTCCCTTGTTTCAACGCCTGTCTTCGGGATAGATATAGGGACATACTCTCCTACCTGCACTTCGCCCCCAACATGGGTCCACACCTGAAAGACAGGCTTTGGAAGATTAGGCACGTTATGTCTATGCTTCAGGAGAAAATACGAGGGTTCTGTTCAGGGGACGAGTGTCCTTTATTCAGTACATCCCGTCAAAGAGGCATAGATTTGGCATCAAATTCTATGTCGTCTGCGACTGTAAGACTGGCTATGTGTTGGACTTTATACTTTATTCAGGTACGGATGTGGATATCTCGGGCCAGGACCCTTTCGGCTTCAGCGGGAGTGTCATGAAGCAACTCCTGGGGGATTACCTGGACAACAACCACATCCTGTACACTGATAACTATTACACCTCTCCAGCACTTAGTCAGTTCCTTCTGCAGTACCAAACAGGATCCTGCGGCACCATTCGTATAAATAGGAAGGGTTGGCCAGTATTTCCCCCCACCCACAGGGGTGACTGCCTCAAGAAGAAATTTGGGAACATGCTGGCCATCACTTGGCACGACAAACGCCCCGTCCGGATGCTCACCACCGTCCACAGGGGCAGGATGCAGGATTCTGGGAAAAATTGAGCGCGGCACAGGTAACACCATCTTGAAGCCTGATGCTGTGCTTGATTATAATATAAATATGAGGCTCGTCGATAAGTCAGACATGATGGTGAGTGCCATCGATTGTCTGAGAAAAACCTGCAAGTGGTACAAGAAGGCTTTCTTCCACCTTCTTGACGTCACAGTGCTAAATTCGTACTTGCTCTACCTCCAGCAACACCCCGACTGCAAACTGGCACTCCGGCAGTACGAATTGGAGTTGATAAACCAACTCCTAGAGAAGTTCAGCACTGTGCAACCACTGTAGCAGCACAGACATGCAGCGGCGGCGGGACGCCCTGACAGGTTGCAGTACAGCGCTTATATTTTGCGCCACGGCCTAACCTCTCTGCCAACCTTGCCGTCAGGTCGAGCAGGTTTTCGCCGCTGCCATGTCTGCAAACCCACGACACGTCGCCCTCAGAAACTCAAGGAAACTCGTTTCTGGTGTAAGGAGTGTTGTGTGCCATTATGCCCTGGAGACTGCTTTACTGACTACCATGGACTGGAATTTATATAGAAGCAGGAAGTGATGGGAGTAGTGCGAGTGAAGTGACAGTCACACTTGGTGACAGTGACACTATTTAGGTTATAAATGAAGTGACAGTGACACTTGGTGACAGTGACACGTTTTTAGGCTATAAGTGAAGTGATAGTGACACTTGGTGACAGTGACACATTTTTAGGCTATAAGTGAAGTGATAGTGACACGTTTTTAGGCTATAAGTGAAGTGATAGTGACACGTTTTTTAGTTTTATACATAGAACAAATTATAATAAAAAATTCAAAACACCAAAATACAAAAATATATAGAAAATAAGGATAATTGACACATTTTTTTTTACGTTGAACATGAACAAAGTGATATTGTTGGCACAGAAAATATTTTGCGTAAATACTCCCACGCTTCTCTCCAGGGCATAAAACATTCTGGAATGGTATAGCTAACCACACACAACAGGGGCTGTACGGTAGGGGGTACGATTACGGTACGACCGCGCGGGTGGATAGTATTGCGTCATGCACCCTGCCGACCCGCAGTCCACCACCACGTCCAGCGAACGTCAGAGCCACTCTAGCCAAACGAACACCACCCCGCTCTCGGCCAAGAAATGACCTTTATTTCTCACTTCATTTCTTGGCAACGGAGAGTCCCAGAGAGCTGGGGTTGGTTTCATTGGAGAGAGGAAGAGTTGATGGTGAGTACAAGACCAAATTTAAATTGTTCAGTATTGTAGTTTTGACGTACAGAGTAAGTGAAATAGAACGATTTTGATAAAATCGCCCGGACAAGCTGGAGGGATAGTAAGAGTAGCCCCGGACGGATAGAGCATCTATTCATAGTTACCCCGTCGCCCAGGGGTTAATGGTGAAAATTGGGATAGTTCTTATGTCTCTCGAAAGTGACGTATTTATTTATTATGAGACCTCAAACACGATGTAAATTAATTAAAAATGGACTACTACATTAACAGTTAAAAAAAAAAAAAACTAAATGAAGAAGAATACAATATAAACAGTAAAGAAGAAAGAAGTCAAGAAATTGGACATGTAATTAGGCGCCGATGAAAAGGCTTTATCTCCTCACATCATATCACCAGTTAAATCATTTGGTAAACAAAGATAGGGTTGATACGTTGATTCACAGAAGGTTTAGGGTCAAGAGCAGGGCAGGGAAGGGTTAGAGGGCTCCATTATTAACAAACCAAGCGGAAGCACGCATGGGAACACAGAATAAAAAAGAATTTATATATACGACGCAAATTAGGGCTGGGCAAGAATTGAGTCCGGAATCGATCCTACCGAGTTCAGAATAGATTCCCTTGCTTTAAAAATCGATCCTGCAGGGAATGGTTAACAGTAAACACTGGATGTATAAAATTGTACATACTGTATATACTTAATATTATCATACAGTCAAATCTATGTAATAATCGAATTGCTTGCTAAATTTGCCTTTGAAAATCGATTCCATCGAGTCCAAAACTTTTGATTCTTGCCCAGCCCTACCGCAAATGTGACAATGGACTGAATGAATGAATGGAGTGAATCATGAATGAACGAGCGTTTCTTATGTGTGTCGCGCTAAGACAACACAAAATGGCCGCTGCACCTTCCCAAATGCGAATCGAGTTCCGCATCCACGCACGTAGTTTGAAATTTCACGTGTATTTTTCATTTCTATGCCACAATTATGCTTACGGCGTAATTTTAAATTTGTATAGTTAAATGCCGTGTACTTGTGGGGTCCACTGTATCACAATAGTAGTAATCATTATGAACTTCTTTTATAATTCATCTGTTGTCAAAATCTCAGACTACATCAGCCAGCGAATACATTCTTTTCATATTTCTGCCATATTAAGCATATTACCGGTATATGTTTCACTATCACTATTGTGTTTGGATATACTTTAGTTTACAATCTCAGATGTGTGTTTTGTTGTTATGAGATTACAATGTTTTCATAACATGCATTCCCTGTCCAATTATTTCTTTAAGTGCACATAGCCTAGCTGGGTGTGGTTCATATAATAATTATCTAGATATGCCTATAAATATTATATTTCATTAATACTGTACAAGTAAAATACCTTTGTCCTGGTATAGTTGAGAAAGTGGTTATCTTGGGGAGGTTCCTGGGAGTGTGGTCAGTGCACCAGTGCCCAGGGCTTCAGGCAGCTCTGGCACATGCCTTCTGCTTCCTCTTGTCTTCCCTTGATGACATCAATGTTGCTGTGGCTCAACGTGCCTGCCTCTACCTCACCACACTGCCTAACACAGGACTCAGAGCTCTTTGTTGGTGTTTAGAGCAGCAGGTAAGCTACACACAAAGGCTTAATTTGGTTTATGGTATTTGGGGGATTGAAAGGAGTGAATGTGGGTGTAGCTCATTTAATTGTCCATTCTGTCCCTGAATCTATTCTTATATTTGAGTTTATATTTTCCTAGCCTGAAGCACACCATCCCCAAAAGGAAAAGGATGGTTATAATAAGTCACTCTCACCATCATCTTCACTCTCCTTTATCCACCTATTGTAGGATGCAATTCTTTAAACTAATGCTGAATCAACACCATATCAATGGTGTATCCTAATATATTCTGTCTCATCACTCCTGACACTCCTGTCTCCCTTACCCCATCATTCGTTCCCCCCCCCCCCTCCTACCAGCCACACCATGATTGCTACTTCTTCACCCTCCCACATTTTATCCCTCCTCACCTACCCACATCCCTCCCTCCCTCCACCTGCAATTGTTACCAGATCCGCTGAAGCCCAAACCATTTCGCTGGTGGATAGGGTGTTGTCAATTGATCTGTCCGGATGTATACCTACCTATGAAATGAAAAAAAGAGTGAGAAAGGTTCTAAAATCATGTCCAGTTTCATTCCAGAAGCCTAGACACATTGTATGTAAAGGAAGACAAAAAATAGTCAGTGGAAAAATGGATGAAGATAGTGTTCCAGAGTTGATCAATTTGTGTATGAAGGACTGAGAGTATTTGTACTGGTTAACTCATTCATTAGGGAGTAGGACAGAGAAGGGGTGAAACTGAGAAGCTTGGTGTGTGTTACATCTCTCCTGAGGGAAGAATACTTTCATTGAGAGAAGCAGAAGAGTGATGTCCAGTATTTTAGTGATAGATAAGGGAAAATAATGCAACTTTGAAGCAAAGAGAGGGAGGCTGTAATGAATCAGTAAGAGGAGGAGAGTTGATGAGACTAAATCCTCTGATTCCACCCTGTTCAGAACTGCTGTTAAAATTGAACAAATGACGTCCAAAGATTATTGTATATATCCTCGCCACCAGTTTGATAGTGTGATCCTGGATCGACCTATGATCATCCAAGCGCTTCACCAGCTCAGCTCTCGCCTACCTGACCGTCGCATCCTTACCTGGGAATTCTTCTTTAACCGCTTTGATGCCCTGTACCTTGAGGCTCAGATTGCTCTTGAGAAGTACGGAGACATTGCCTTCCCCAGAGGTATGTGGTTTGGTGGTGTGGTGAGTTTGGCATTGTCAGTCATGGGGTGTAACAAGATGTTATTAGTAAACATGGTGCTATCTGTGTCATAAATGCTTTCTCACACAGGTATTCAAGTCCTGTACTGTATTTAATTCATGAAGTTGCAATAAAATTAGTATACCAAACTTGTCTAATGCTTAGGTAGTGTCTGATATATTTTATATTTCCTGTACTGAGAATTCATTCCCCCAAGGCTGGCAACCTCTAAGTTCCTTAGTTATATGGATCTGTGATGAGTAAAATTATCTGGCATTTGTCAGAGTAAAATATATAGGATGCCCAATGACTGTCATCTTACTAAGAAGTTTAAACTGCATTAAAAATATATGTGTAGATTTGCATTAGTGGAAACCATTGAGGTGTTTTATTCATGAATAATGATCCTGAGATTGAATAGCAGATACAGTACTGAGAGGTAAGTAATGATTAAAATTTAAAGTTGTGGTTAATTAGTGATTATCAGAGTGAGCCTCCCCAACTCTGTGTATATTCCTCACATTACGAACTCAGACCTGAAGAACTCGGACATGACCAGTGACGTTTTCGAGCGCAAGTTGAGCCGTGCCAAAGATGCCTTGACTTTGGTGCAGAGTGCCAGTGTTCGTACCCTGTCAGCTTCACTCGGTACCAAGTGGCCATACAAGCGCACCATGTCTGCTCCTGCTAACATGGTCAACCGTGCTGTTGAGAAACAAGGTAGGCGTGTTGTCACTGCATTTACTCTATTATGTATCATTACTATATGTTACTGTATTCACTCCATGCTTCATGTGTCATTACTGCATTCACTCATACTCATTTATGTATCATTTTATATAAGTCATTACTACAGTCACATATAAAATATGAACAGGGTGGTCTGAAAGCCTTGTCACCCCCTACTAAAATGTAATGAGAACAATAGAAGAACAAATAATACAGTATTACAAAGCACATGTACTGGATTAAGTTTATTCACTTTCATTGACGCTGTCACACATCGAGAAGGTCTGTATGAACACCATTATTAATAATAAAAGTTAAAACAATATGTAGGGGTGACAAGACTCTTGGAATACACTATTCAATCACTGCACACTCATTCATCTGATTCTGTACTACTGTACAGTATATTTCTTTTCTATTTAAACCAGAGCGCCACTTCGTTCAAATATTCATGCAATTTAGAGAACTTCACTCACTTTTGGGTGTCCACTAAGGAGGTTGTAATCTTAATTTATTAATTTAGAGTGGCTTTCAGGTGCCAGAATTGAAAAACAGCACTGCCGCTTAGTGAATGACAAATCATCAGGTCAACTGGCTGCAAGTCTGGGTACTTGATCCTACTCCCGATGTAGAAAATCAATGACACATACAGTACTCATTATTGTCAGGTTTTACTTCAGTACAGTACTTCATTTTTTATTACAGACCACTAATTACTGTATGGTAAAATTACATCATTAGCTATTAGATACTATACTGTACAGTCATTCCCCCCTTTAACATAGAGAATTAAGTCCAAGGGGTCACCATATAACCAGTGAATTGAAGACATATTAAGCTGACTTCTAGACTTTAGTTCTCACCATCATGAAAATGGAAAAAACGAATTAACTTAGCGTGTTCAAATAGCCAGTTGGTGGTGTGGGACACAATTTAGTTAGAGCTTTGATCTCTTTCCTATCCTGCCCTACTGTTGTGTCAGGCTCTCTTTCTTCTTAAAGTGATTGCAATTAACACTGCATGGCCAAGATCAGCAGAGAGATGTAGCTTTTTTCTCCAAATTGATGAGTTAAGCTAGGATTCCCGAATGTATTTTGAGTACATTTGTGGTATGCCTTTACAGTATGGGTTTATTTTAATTCAGCCTGAAAAATTAATATTCTTGATTCATTTGTCCAGTGTCCAGGTTACAGAGTTGGCCACCTTTCCCATAAACCAGGCTTTGAAACCCAGCTTTGGTCCCAGACACCCCTGAGTTGGGTAATTAATTGCTAGATTATTAATAATTCTGTTATACTGTACAGTAGCTTAAGAATACAGTAGTCACCATTGAAAGTAAACATAAACAAGAAAGTAGCGAAGATTGTAATATATTAAAATACAATATTACAAATTCTGTCTAAAACTTTTTGAGCCCACAATATGCTGGTAAAAGAACTGAAATTATATGAAAAGTTTTATAAATAATTTCATCTGAGTAAGATATATTTCACTTATATTTTGCTCCTGGTTGAGGAAAATTTGATGAAACACTCCAGAACTAGAAAAGTCATTTTTCCAAGGCAATGACTTGAAATATGTACAGAATATAAGGTACTTTGGATTATGTATAATTTTATTGTTGTTGTTCTTCCGGGGCAAATTGGCCTCCTGCCCCACAGACCCCCGGTACGCTCTAGTCACTGTGAATAATTAAATTAAAATAAAGGAAAGGCTGGCCCTATGTGCCTAGGCTAGTGAAGCACATCCTAGGGAAATGGGGCCAGAACCTACTGGACCAGGGAGTTTGGGGGCCTCCGACTGCCAGGGAGATTGGGGGGTAAGGCTGCTTTCACACGAGCGTTTTTGTACGCGCGTTGGACGCGCGTTCGGGAACGCGTCAGATTTTAGTACCCGCGTTCGACACGCGCTTGCTACGCGTCCGCGTTTCAATTTTGACAGGCCCCTACCTCCATCCTGCTTTCCCACCAAGTTCATTAATGTTAGTTCATTAATTTTATTAGGCTACATGATGTATACATACATGTACTGTGCCTTATATCAATTATTATGCTGAAATATATATGCATATTTACTATCAATTAATATATATCATACTTGAATGTACTACACACCAGAAATAATTGCTGCCAGTGTACTGTACACAAATGTAGTACCCACAAACGTCATACATCCATCTGTGTGTAAGGTTTGAGCAGAACTAGCAGAGGTCTCTAGGCTCTCATCGAGTTGAGAGAGATGGTCAACGACAGTGGTACCTGCCTGAACGCGTCGTACCTAGACGCTCGTGTGTAAGCTCTCATTGCCACCAGTAGCCAGTGACGACGCGCGCGTTAATAACGACGCGCGCGTCCTTGCTGGCTTGGACGTCTGCGCCGCGTTCGACTCGCGTGCAACGCGTCGTGTGAAAGGTTCCATTTAACTCCATTGAATGTTAAAACGTCGCGTTCCCGAACGCGCGTTCGGAAACGCTCGTGTGAAAGCAGCCGAAGGTCTTTGATCCCACAGCCAGTGCTGTGGGCCCAAGTCCACGTTACCACAAGAGCTACAAGTTGGGCCACACCTTCCATAGGACCAGTCCTGAAAGAACCATAAAAGGAGAGGGAGTTTAAATCGCTGCATGCAAAGAGATAATGCACCCACATGTGCTGGCGGTCCATACAGCAATGAAAAAAAAAACGGTTTCAGCACATCTCACGTGGATTTTTAATCCATGTGGGCAGATCCCATCAAATCCACTAGAAAGTGACCAGATCCTACAACAATCTTTATTCTAGCCCTGTAGGGGATGGCTAGTATTCACAGGGAATAAAGTCAGCCCTCCTGGGCAGATGTATAATATAAATAGTCATGCATATAATAAGATAAATACTGTAACTGTTATTGGTTGACTGTACGGTCATTTATACATTATAACCCTTCTACAAGTGGATATAGAATACATAGCTAAGAGAATCAATTAGTCTGACATGCATCATCTTCAGTGATATATACAGGTTTTTTTGGGATAAGGACATTTACACTCGCAAAGAGATTCATCAAGTGAAACTAAATACAGTAATCATTTGTGTTTTATGCTCAGGGAACTAAGTTCAAACTAACATCCATTTCCTCCACAATCAGTAAATTAAGGAACCATTTCCACTTTCCATTGCTTGATTATTGATTGGAAATTATTGTGTGTGCTAAGATGTTTACCATATGATATATTAGTTTGTACAGTAACTATTCAGTCACAAGCAATAGTCGTACACAACTGATGAATCACAGTTACTAACCAATGAATCCAAAATACAATATACTGTATGTTGATAGATATAGACATACAGTATGTGTAAAATAATTCAGATTTTTTGGTTCAGGGACTACCAGAAATTCCACAATTTTCTAAATTTTTATTAATTTGTAAAATTGAGGTGTAATACGCTGAAGTATTATAAAGGAAAATTATAATAAGAATCATGTAGCTTTAAGACACTGATACTCATACATTTGCTAATCACTATTATAGCAATAGTAATTTCATAATTTGTTACATTTTTACTTTTACTATACATTATACAAAATAAGGCTAAGAAAGAGAGACTATGGTGTTACAGCTTGTTACAGTCAGCCGCCATTGTGTTAAAGTGTTGTTGAGATGACATACTATATTTGTATCTCTTTCAGGGATTTGCAGATTTCCCATCATACAAAAAAAAAATGTTCCTTGATATTTTGGTGTACATGTAGCATTTCCTTGCACCCTTTACTGACTTACAGTAGGGTATTTGATTTAGCCATTAAAATAATTAATTGATATCCATAGTTTTATATTTTATTAAGAAATCATTGTAATGATTAATTACTTGAGTCTTTATAAAATAGCTTATGTACGAAATTTTGATGTGCAGTAAAATATGAAGGAAACAATGTGTTATATAGGTACACATATTATATTACAAACTCAACAATAATATTGCTAACCCTCAATTTTCCAGCAGTACCAATTGATTTATAAGTAAGAGTATGTCTATTATTATTATGTGACAACAGAGTTGTTTGTAGACTAACTATAGCATACCCACACAGTTGTCAGATAATGTTAGATCTCAAGGCAGCAAGGAATGCTGGTAAGATTTCTTGTATTGGATATACAGTACAATACTTCTTTGCTCACTCCCCCCATCCTCCCCTTTTGTATATCTCCAGATATTTACTCACCATGGCTGTTTAACTTTCTTGTTTTATGGGGGTCAGAAAAATATTGATGGCAAATTATAAGCTTGTGATTTCTTCTAATCATACCAAAAATGGATCCCCTTATTATAGGTATTATTTTGTGGTACAGATAGGAGTAATCAGTAGCCTTCAATTTGCTGGTAATATGATAAGCCTCTTAAGCATCTTAAAGAATCTTCTCTCCCTCCCCTTCCCCATCCGTGTCTTTTTGTAAAAACTTAGATATTTACCATTAGGGCCCTCTTCACACGAGCGATTTCATCCATGTGAATTTTTTCCATGCGGTTTAGAAATTAATTAAGTTAAATGGGACCGTTAAAACGCTCCAGAAAACAGAAAACTGTCAAGAAAACAACGCAAGGTTATGGTGTACTTCACACAAGCGATTGTTTTCTGTGCGAACACATCAGTTGTGGTTCATCTGTTTCCATATTATCTATCGGGTACGTACTTTTTAAGTCTATATTATTATTATTATTGCTGCTATTGTTGTTGTGATTATTATTGTAATAACTCGTAAATTACCCTTCACATATTTATCCACCGCTCTACCACCAGTGTAACGGCTCGAAAAATATACAGTATGAACATTAATGAGTATTAACAAAAAAAAAAATAATGTTGTTGGTATCTTTTTAGCTTTCCTCGCTCTGGCCAGGCGGTAGGAGAATAAAGAATGCTATAGGAATGGGGCAAACAAACGACAAGATAACTATAAAGTTTACCTGGGATTTATTAATTTTCCCACAATATATAAATTGAATATAATCACAGAAATCACTAGAAAATAATGGCGAATTTTCCTTAAGAAGAAATATATGATACTGAGATCGATGTTGATTAGAATATCCCTTATAACTAGAATAGACCAGTAAACCTCAGAACTATACTTAATAATTACCCTTAGAACTACACTTAAACCTGAACTGAACACTTGTACACGAGATAAGTTCCACCAAGGAATAGAAATTACATAGGAATTAATAATACTGAATAGAAATGATCACAGAACTTAAACACTCAACTGACTCGCTGATTATACACAGAAATAATCGAAAGAATCACACATAATATGGAATATTCACGGCAGGCAAGGTACCCTGTTCCATAATAGAATAAACTCAGAACTATACTTAAGCCTACAAGAACACTTGAGCATGAGATAATTTAAGAATTAAGAATGAAAGAAATTACATAGAAATTGATACACTGAATAGAAATGACAGCAGAACTTGATCAACTCAACTAAACTCGATGAAATGAACACACACAGAAATTAAACGCATGGCAGGCAATGTACCCTGAACCATATTATGACTAATCAAAAATACACGCAGAAATAAGACAATAATGCACTAACGCACGGCAAGCAATGTACCTTGAACCGTTTACGAAATAACTCAAATACACCTAATAACTAAACATTCCAGAGATATCATTGACTGACTCGTGACTCGTGCTGATGGACGTCACCTGTCCCGAGGGAGATATAAGAAAGAATCACATCAATCTCACTTTATCACTGCCATCTTAGGATAAATTACTATTTAACACACAACAAACACTTATATGACATTTACTCTACAGTTATTGAATATTATTATCACCTTAATCACTTGATTACTATAAATATTACCGACGTATTGTCGAACGTACCTGTCCCGAGGGAGATAGAAGAAAGAATGAGTTTACCAAGCTTAGCGAAATATTGGAACATTAATTATTTTTGTCAATTATTCTCTGAAACTGTTAATTAATTTTGTAGTGAGTTTTAGAAATAAGATAGGAGATTGGTGAGTCAGGTAAGTGATATTGGAGGTTAGTTAACTATACATTATTGCTAATCTGGGAATTACAATACATTATTTTGAAGACTACACTCCCCGTAATTGATTTTGATGCTGGCTGATGCAATAATCGTTAAATAACAACCTCGATTGTTATCACATCCCTGATCAACCCTTCTCCCAAAATACATACACATAATTAATTTCCTACCTATTATAATAACTAACATATCCATAACATATCTATATATACATATTTTATTACAGTAATTACTGCTATCATGTTTTCTTTCTTCAGCCGTAAATATAACACTGGAGGATAGACGAATAAAAGGGGTAACTCAAAGAGACCCATTGAAAAAAAATAAAGGAGCGTTACATTATTATTACTATTATTATTGTTATTATTTCTTCTGTACTTTGTTTTATTTTTAGCAGATAAAAATGTCTATAACATGTTCATATGTAATTCCCAGATTCTGTATCTGTTGTTGTAATTTTTTTTTTAAATAATAATGATGATTATAATAGTAATGATGATGATGATAACATTGATGATGATGATAATAATGATGACGATATTAATGATGATCATAATATTAAGTTTATCGCTCGTGTGAAGATACGTCTTTTTGACAAGCTGCAATGCAAACATTTTACCCCGCGGAAAAAATTTGCTCGTGTGAAACGGGCCTAAGTTATATAATTCAGTACTGTACATTGTTGAATATGTACTGTATTTAAAAGTAAGCTGGCACTGCTGCATCAGCACTATCAATTACAATACTTGGTCAAGATTTTGTGATATAGTATTGTGGATATTTTGGCAGTAAGCAATAGTTGCTGTATAGTGAAAATTCTTAATAAGTTTCAAATAAACTAATAGATGACTTAATCAAAGTCAGATATTTCAAAAGTTAAGCATATACAGTACAGAGAAATTAAGTACTGTACAGTCGACCCCCTCAATTTGCAGTTCGCCAATTGCTGGTTCGCATAATTACGGATTTTATTCGGGAGGTCTTGCCTGACTATTTCACATATTCATAGATTTGGGGGGAAAGGTACCTGTCAAGGTATTACTGTTCAATTTCTTCAGAAAATACCTGCATAACTGTACTGTACTGTACTATACTGTGGAGGTTTGCAGGTATTGGGAGAAGTAAAACTAGTGGATTTTGGGTGGATGCTCGCTATTCATGAGTTTTGCGAATCAATTGTGTGGTGGTCTTACATGTAACTCCCATGAATAGCAGGGGTCGATGGTAGTGTAGAGTGTGAGTGAAAATAAAACACCCAACTTGACTTACTATGTTATGATATATTAGACCTTCGCAAATAGCAGAGGTCAACTATAGTGTAGGATTTGTGTGAAAATAAAACACCCAGCTTGATCTTTTATGTTATGATGCATTATTTTTTATTTTAATTCCCACCTACACCTTCCAGTGGATAGAGAGAAGGAAAAAACTTATCTCCGCCAGGCCTCAGCACCCTTGCTTAAGAAGGGCTCGAAATTTGGGCTGGGTCAGTTCATAGAGTGGCACCTATCTGATCGCTTAGGTATATATGCCCCACAGCCTCCTTCCCTCATCCTTTCCTACATCCCTTTAGTCCTCACCTACTATATGTACTTCTGATTTTTTGTGTTGAATTGGTAAAGTTTGTGACTGTAAATGTCCATTGATTGGCACCTCATTTTCTTGGTGACTGGTGTTGTGGTTCAGTCTTGGACAATAATTTCCTTCTTTTATTAACATCATTAACCATAAGAGGAAAGTACTGTAGTATTACAGTGATAATTTAATTATCAGGTGGTAGTCCAGGTATATCATCTAGAATGTAAGCATTATGTGATAGGTTGAATTATATTACAGTACCTGTATTGTACAGTATTTAGATGCTGTTATAGGAGAGCTCTCCTTCAACAAGGTATATTGTGTAATATACATTACAGAATACAGTAGTGCATACATTTTAGTTATTTAAGGATTAATTGGGTCATTGAAGTAAAGTCATCCCAGCACTTGTCTAAAGCCTGACTAGATTCAAGAAAGCATATGAAACTGTTGTATCATATGCAATAGTATAATGCTCCCATTAACAAAAATTGAAGAATTGACTGTGGAATGAAATTATTGTCCATGACTATGCAAGACATTGTGTCTGAAGTTCATTTTCTTACAACACTTAAATAATCCAGTAAAGTTCAGTACAGGATATAATTATTTTTCAGTACAGTATCTATATTTCAGTCACTTCACTATTTAAGGAGAAATCTCCCCTGTCCTTTATTTATTAATATAAAAGAAAATGTGCTGACCAGTTGTGTTAATTGATCACCAGTATTCTGTAAAGGGGTACAATATTGCTAGCATATTGGAGGCTACGGTTTCCTCCAAACAGTGCAGTAAACTAGCACCTGCATTGAAGGAATTTGTTTTGTGGCATAGTTTACAGAAATTAATAAGTACAGCTGTACCTCCAATTTGCACAAAATCTTTAACCACTTAACAGACTTGATGGATGTTGACTGTATGCTTCATCATCTACATTTCCCTTCATAATTGATTAGACAGTCAGTTAAATGTCAAGTTTTGTATTATATTTCTGACCTCATTAATATTTCATTTTCGTATTCCATATCTTACTGTGTGTTCACCTAAGAGGTACTGCATATATACTGTATATTTGTCTCTGTGTCTGGCACTCTTATCCCTCTATGGTCAGTATGCAAGAAAAGTCATTGGCTACATGATTGTGATGACTATATGCAATGGTTTCATTTAGAGTCTGTTGAGTTATCATTACCTAGCTCACAATTTTTCTTGTACGTGTATACAGCCTGGTACCTCAATTAACTACTGTATGTTTCTTTTCTTAGCTGAAGGTATATAGGGACAGTTATAAAAAATAATTGTTTCTTCCCTCCTGTTCTTCATTACCTCATGAATCCAGATAGAGTATACACAAAGGAAGGGAAAACTAATTTAGTGTGTACAGTTGTATACCTACTGTATATACTGTATCAAAATAATTCTGTATATAAATCCTTATAGCATCTAGATCAGTTTATTTTTAGAACACTATATACTGTATAGAGGGGTAGGGATAACAAAAACTTTTTTCAGTAGCTGTACTTGGCCACAACATATAACCCTTTAAGTCAGCACATGTACCTTGTTTGCCAGCTTAAAAACTCATCATTACTTACTGACCTGCATTGAAATTACTGACTAACTACTGTAGTTTTGTTTTGTTTCAGTCTTAGAGGCATTTTCCATGCAAGCATGTGATAGCATTTCATTACAGTGCATGCTGATGGTGTACAAGACAGTGGCGGATTTAGGGGGGGGCCGAGTAGGCCATGGCCTAGGGCCCAGCGCCTGTGGGGCCCCGCGCCTGTGAGGCCCCGCGAAATACAACCCAGGAAAAAAAAAAATTTGACCGAGAAATAGTTGAGTGTACCGTATAAATTGCGTGCAATAAACAAAACCCACTCATTGCATGATTTGCATATCAGTCAAGTGGTATTCTCTTTAGTTAATGGTGTATTATTATAGTTATTTTTATTGTTCGCTTCGAAAAGCAAATGTGTATTGTTTTACTGTGAAATGGTAATTGGGCTAATTATCAATAAATTGAATATTGCTTAAAAAGTTAATTTATTTTAACGCTTCGCTCGTCCATTGATTTGAGGGCCCCGCAAGGTCACCGGGCCTAGGGCCCTGCACAACCTAAATCCGCCCCTGGTACAAGATACCACCAACAAACAGCTTAGACCATATGCCTTTACTTTCATGAGCCTCATTAATGTAGGGGACCCTTTAATTTGGGCATTTTGAGGCAATTTGCATCATTTAAGTGGTGGGGGATGGAGTTGCCCCATTGAGTAGGGCCCAATAATTTTTGGTATAATGTAAGCAATATATGTCAACTTTGTAATTGTTTCAACTACTGTTAATGCTGTTATTGTGATGAATTTTAACACCCCAATTTGACCCCTTACATAATACAAAATGAAATTAATAATGATATACACATACATACGGGGCACCAGCAGGACCTGATCTTATTTACAGACCTCTGCCATGGGTAGTTGTTGGTGAGTGCTTGTACAGTACATTATTTTGTCTGAGGTGTTTAAAATGGATGGTACAAATGAATGCTTGAGGTTGTGGATGGTGTAATTTGTTTGGCTGTTTGAAAAATATGCATAGTTAAGAGTCAGTGAGGAAAACTTATTACTCTGCGATGACTTGTTGTTGAAGTTCCTCAAGTTGTCTGGTCGAGCAGCCCCGAGCCTCTGAGGAAGGCCATATCCTGAACTGGGCTTTCCCACTGTGCCCTCAGAGAGTGTATGTTGTGTTGTTGGCAAGTGTGATTGTGTGTATTGCAGTCTTCAATAATGTGTTTAATAGTATGGGGTGCTGTGTTGCATCCTGGACAGACATCTGCAATGGTTTCATCCAGCCTCTTCTGATATGTCAGAAGGGCTGGGTGGTGGCCACATCGCAGCCTGGCCAGGTGGACTCTGTCCTCACGGGGAAGGGAGGATTCAGATGGGTGGATGTCAGGAGGTTGTGCATGCAGCTGTGTGTTGTTTATGAGTGTTTGGATGGACTGATGAGTGATTTGAGTATGGATATGTTTCTGGAGATTGGTTTGGGGTGGACACTAAGAGCAATGACTTGTAGATCATCAGGGTGTAGATTTGAACATTTGCTGGGAGAACAGTGCTTGATGAGGGTGTTTGTTTGACCATATGTTGTCTATTGTGGTGATGGCTGCATGTGATGGTGTAGTGTTGCTCTTAGAGGGTGTAAAGCTGCATAATATGTTTTAGAGTTTGTTAGTGTTTATTTTATGCTCAAGTGTAAAGACAAATCTGCCACTTTAGGGGTTTTGTTTGTGTAGAATATAGAACAGTATGGAGGCAGTTTGATCATGGCCATTGTATTAGAATTATGAGTATCTTACTTTAGACAGATACAAAAAATAAAGTATTTAATAAAACATTGCTCTTTATATGGGGCATTGATATACAAGTGTTGTGGTCATGTACAGTTCCTAAGAAAACATAGACTCTTAACATTATTGAAAGATAGTATCCATCTCTAATTAGGTTAGGTTTGTGATTTTGCTTGGTTATGTCTTATCAGAATTCTTTCAGTAGGATTTAAATTCACCCTAAACTTAGATATATGTTAATGAATCCTATACAATATTTATTGTGTTTTTTTAGAAAGATATTGAAAACTCCAGCACAAACCTAAACTGAGTTTCATGATACTTTATTTTTTCATTTGAACTCATTCCAATTAGCTCTAAACCAACTTGGAAAGGATTTTAGCAGTTAATGTTGCCTGTGGAGATATCCAGTCTTAGGGTAACTTACAGTATGTAAAACTCTACCAGTTCTTCACCTTCCCTTCTTATTCTTAGTTCCCTTCTGTTTTAACCCTATGGCTACACCTTTATCATCAGTATGTATTAAGCAAAATAATGTACCAGTCGAGTTACACAGCCAAGCAGTTATCTGAGATACTGTTGTTTTGAGATTATTCTTAACCCTTTGTCTGTATGGGTCTTTCCTGAGGTGAGAAAAGTTATCTGGCAGTAGCCAGAGTATATTGCTGAAACCAAGTTATGCAACCAAGGGGTTAACATAATCCTGTTCCCTCTCCTACTTTCCACACTGAACCCATTCCTTTTCCCAGCTTAACAGATTCATATTTTTGTCCCACACCTTTACAAACATTATTTTGCATTATAAATGTTGATTGTAGGTTGGTGAGTGAAATGTTTAAATATCATAACTTAATTCATAAGTTAGTACAGGATATGTGCTGATTTTCATGATATTGTACCATAAAACAGCACATTATTAGCACTTTATGCTGTTTTCAAACTGTAAAGTCAGTACAGTACTGTACAGTATAAACCTACTTTCAGCACACCAACTAAATAATCAAATCTTTAAATTAAAGTGCTTGACAAGAACACAGCTGCATAATACCTAACATGAGATTACACGGCATTTGTTTTGATGTACTGTATCAGTCATGCTTTGTTGATTTGACATTATCTTCTTTTTTCCATAGTGCAAGTTTCTTTTTTCTTGAATATGTAAGCTGTAGTTTTCGTTGGTTCATTGGCAATAGTTATTTCTAAGCAGGCTGAATAATTTATAAAGGCAGTTGTAATTAATTAAACTGATTATCCCCTTTAAATGACATTGGTTGGAGCATTTTAAAAGTTATAGTTGTAGTTACTACTGATATAAAGCTTCTTTTTTTTATGGCCAAACCTCAGGTACTTAATCCCTTCCTGTTTCCTTCTCCTTCATCCTCTGCATAATCTCCTTCCCTTCTCTCTCTCTCCCTCAATTTTCTTCCATCCTTGCTTTTCCTTGTTTTTCAACCTTTCATTATTTCCTCTTTCCTTCCTTTCTCCTCACTCACCCTTCTTCCCTCTGACTTCCCTGACCTATCTTGTACCACTCCCTTCCTTACCCTCTCTCCTCTCAAACACATCATTACTCCTTCCACCTTTCTTTCTCCTTTCACTTTTCTTGTCACTTTTTACCTATGTCCCTTTTTTCCTCATCCTATATATCCACTGATCTCAGCCATCACAACCTCTTACATACTCTATCACTTCTTTCTTTCACTCCTTCTCTTCCCTTTTCTCTTGACCTGCCTCTCACATATTCCTTATCACCCTGCCTCTCACCCTTCCCTCCTCCCTCACCCAGCCATTGTCTACCATGCCGAGTGTCGTATCGACATTACAGATGTGTGTCAGGTGTAAGCATGGCCATGTGTCACCCTGTACACACCCAGGTCCAGGGTTTCGTACTGTCACACTCTTATATTGTCTTTGTGTATTATGCAGCCACTAACAAAAGTTTATCAACACTCCTTCTGTTATTCACTTCAGGATGACTGGGGTTTTCTAAATGCAAATCATTGGGCATTAGTCTAAATATGTTGATCAGTAAAAAATTTATTTTTTCCATGGATTTCTTGTAACGAGTACCTGTAGTGTCAATTGTTGTTCATCAAAGAAATTTACCAGAACGTATCTTATCAGCCATTCTTTAAGAGTTAAATGTATTTCACTATGCTACTGACACTCATGGCTAAAGTCCTTGATAGGGAAAAAAAAATCTGTACAAACACAACTAGCACCATTATTGCTACTCAGACTCGGTGGGGGGGTTGGTGCAAGTATAACTCCATCTGTCATACAGTACTTTGTGTACAAAGATGCTCATAAAATCTAACTTGTTTTCACTAGTGGTAGAAGCAATTTGTTTAAAATAAATGACCACACTAGGCTTGTAATGACAAGTGAAGTGACAGCATAGGAGGTTCATTTCCAGGTTTTATAATTCTCTTTTTACAACCATATGACATTCATGAAAGGTAATGAAATGTTATCAGCCTTAGTGTGAAGCCATTTGATATTAAGAGCAAATATTGGTTGAAATGTGTGTTCAACTTGTCAGATTAAATTAAATATACTGTACATGTACACAAAATGTTATATTTTGTTCATACATAATATAGTCAGTGCTGGGATGCTTCAAATTAGCAATATTTATACACATTTACAGTACTCAACTGGAGTCAGTTAGATATCTGAATTTTTGTAGTTAAAAGGGAAAATTTTTGACCACCAGTATTCTGCTTTCTCAATTGACAATAAATGTGAGAGCTGTAGAAATGCCACAGAAGCTTATTACAAACCCCTTCCCCTCCTATCTTCACAGTTGGTGGATGCAGAACCATCAACAAATTAAAATCAGAAACATAAAACTGGCAGAGTGTCACTAAGCTTTTGTTGTTGACTGTACTGTTGATCTCATTTCCTTCTTTCTTGCTTTTGTTTCTAATTGTGTCATATATAATCCACACGTATAATTCGCAGTGTCTGCAGTCCTATGATGATGTTCTAATGTACTTTCAATTTTCTTTCTTCTCACTTTTCTAGTCCTTGTATTTATCAAGTTCTATTTCACAACTAATCACCAGTGATCTCTTAGTGTCACTAACATTTTCCCAAGTTGTTTATAATGATCCATTTCTTTGCAAGTACCTGTACTGATATCTATTATTATTATCAACAAATTGGTGTGTATTGTCATGACTGACATGACATTGTTCTTGCTGGGCGGAGGAGCATCCTTCCAGTTGATGTAACTAGAACATAATTAAAACTCTGCTGTTACCCTTTTCTTTTTTCTCACTTGCAGACTTTACTATTAAGGGGCTTTGCACAATGCCCTGTAAACTGTTTGAGGCTTACTTCATTGACGTAATGCAGGGTACCTATTTGTAGTCTTCCTCTTTCCCTTTCTTTATGTATTTATTTTATTTTATTTATGTTATTTGCACATGTGTGTTGCAGTAGCCTTGTGTATGTGCAACTTGTATGTCGCTGTCAATGCCTAGACATGAATACATGTACACCTTCCTTCACAGTTAGATCTATACACCCATATATCCTCCCTTGGTACTCTTATATAGTTATGGTTCATCATTGACACATATGTACACATTATTTAAAACCACATGTATCCTTATCATACCTGAACATGCATATTAACCTTTTCTTGTCATATACAGTACTGTATCTTATTACTAATGCTTGGCTGGTCACCACACTTACTCTGCATGATTATGATAAAAAACAGCATTTTCACTGAAAATACATTTCTCTCAAGGATAAGAAGGCCAAGTAAAAATTTTGCATATCATTGTTATTCTTAGCTCTTCCACCATACGAAAATAGAGGAAGAAAATATATAACAGACTTTGAATTTTGTTACAATGGGGGAAAATGTGTTAGATTTATTTGCACACTTAAATGGTTAAATAGAGATCAAGTAATCCATCTTGCTCAGCAGTAAACATGTAGGTAGTAGTAATAATTAATGAATGGAAGCTTGAGTTTAGTCTATTCTTCAGTGTCATTGGTGGTTGTTACTACAGTACTCTATGAGTTACCAGATGTCATTTGGACTGCAGCTAAGTGTGCAAGTACACTCTTACTCATCTACAATCTTCCCAGTCAATTCTTATTCACTTAAGGAAGAATAATACCAATAGAGTTCCTCATGCATGACAGAAGAATGGAGAAAATGACACAATACATGTTGTCATTTTACAGAGAGTACAGTACTGTACAGAAATACCACTGCTGCACAAATATATATATATATATATATACAGTACGGTATATATATATATATATATATATATATATACAGTATATATATACAGTACGGTATATATATATATATATATATATATATATATATATATACAGTATATATATACAGTACGGTATATATATATATATATATATATATATATATATATATATATATATATATATATATATATATATATATATATATATATATATATACAGTACGGTATATATATATATATATATATATATATATATATAGTACGGTATATATATATATACAGTACGGTATATATATATATATATATATATATATATATATATATATATATATATATATATATATATATATATATATATAATTATTAACCTCAACCTCATTATACTGTACCTTGACCTTCGTACCCCAGAATGGGATTTATTATTGATACACCTATTGCAGCTGAGTGTTTTTCTTTAAGGTACCAGTCAGGTTCTAACTGGGTTACCAGACATATGTACAGTTTGCGGCAAAAGTTGTGTTGCCTCACTCAGTGCTTTTTGAAGGATAACATAAAGGCTAATCATTGAACAAACATATTCACCATACAGAATTACAATATCGAGGTGGTAAATTAAAAAAAAACTGAAATTTTTTAGTTCACGAGTCTGTGAAGCTTATACAGTATTTCCATACTTACCTTACAACTGGCTGATTTGGCAACAGGACACTTGCCACTGGCTGTATATGATGTAACTTAACCTGTTTCCAATATCAATTATCATACATACAGATAGGAGTTGTTGTGCTGAACCAGGGACCAAATGTTGCTTCAACTTATTTCCTCTCTCTCCCTATGCCTTTCTTTATCTCACCATCCTATTCATTCATATTACAGTATTAGCCTTATTTCTCTTGACAGTACAGTACAAAGTTACGTTTCATTTTATATTACAGTACAGTGCTAATTTCTTGATGCCTTCTGTGTTTGTCTGTTATACAGTATGGTAATATTTATATTTTCATTAACTTTGTTTTTAAAGTGGAACACAAACTTTTATCATTCCATTTTGCAAGAAAAATTTCCTGTTATGATATACAGTACATTATTGGTATGTTAACATAGGTAGCAAATAAAGTAATCGAACATATCTTGTGAACACAACAGTACATACCTAATAGAGTGCACAATGTGTATCCTCTTGTGAATGGAAGATGTACTATGAAAATAAGATACATTCTGTTGCCAGTTCATGTTTGCAGTTGTTTCTATGTCATCATCTGTGTCTGATACCTTCTAGTGGTCTGTTTCCTTTTTTATTGTCATCCTTGTCCTTGTGCTATTTACAGCATTTATATCTATGGCTATGTTCGTGTAGGTGCGGGTGCTTACACCTGCATTAAGAAATTAGAGACCATCAATTTCTTCAGTATACCTCTGGACTTAGTGCTAGGTCCCATTGTAGGAAAAAACTCTTTAGTATAAGATACAAGGCAGATTATCTATGTTATCTTAGAACAATATACTGTACTGTATTTCATGGCACATTTTGGAGGAATCCAAAGCATCACATGTATGCAGTAACAACCATCACCATGGTGCCTGGTTTTGTGTGCATCAAAACTTCTTAGCTGTGATAATCTTTCAATTCACAATTTGTTGTACATTTTACAGATTCTTTTGTTTTATGTAACACTTTTCTACCCATTTATCCAGGTTAAAAAAATAGTTGAATAGAAATTTTTGCTTAAACAGCTGCACTCAGAAAAACCTATTGATGATACAAATAGAATTCTCTTAATTTCTATCCTTTGTCAACTTCAAGAGGAAAAAGAGACATTTTGTTTATGTAACATACAGTATGCAAATATCAGTCGAGTGTGGGAAGCTGTAGATGGCCCGTGATCATGAAAGATGAAACCATCCCTCACATTCTTACTTGCTAATTTAAATATGGAATGAAAAACTAGCTGTTTTTTATTTTATAAAACCATTTTATTCAGCAGAGGAATGCACTGATGATTAAACAAAAGGATTTATGTAGTTATTTTATGCTATATTTTCACACTTAGTTGATAATGTACCTTTGTACAAATGTCATACAATACACGATATGATGATGTTTTGTACAATTTTGATTAACTGTTCATTCCCTTTTTATATTTTAGTTGATTTTGAGTCAACCCCTGACTGTCTAACAACTTTCTGAATTGGTCTTCCAGTCATCTCTATTTTCTTGGTCTCTCAGTTGGCTCAGACATCAAACACTCACTCACTTTGATACACATAACACATAGAAGAAGGCAGTGGTTCAAGTCTCATAATTTTATTGCTCTTGATTGGGAATTAAGTGGCCACCTCCTGATGATATTCAGTAGCTTTAAATGGGTTAAATAGACAAAATTTATAGTCATCATTCATTGTCTGTACAGTACTGTACTTGTATTCACTGGTACTGTATACTTAGTGTTGATTGCTATACAGACTAGATGCCTCTGGAAGGTGACCAGTTAATTTACTTGATTCCTGCCTTGATTTTAACAAGTACTGTACAGTACTTTGAAATTGCTCAAAATTTCCAGCTAGTATTAAAAACTCTAAGCCTAATTGTTTCCTTGATGTACATATTTAATTAATGTTCTGCATCTTCTGAGTACATTATACATCTTACTATGAGCATGCTTTTCTGATTATTACTCTGATAATGATTATATTTACACTGATGAGTTGTACAGTGCATTTATTTGGTAAGAGTACTGTAGATCATATTATTCTAGTATTAATGAAAGAAAGCTTTACATTTTGGACTACTTTATTGATGATGAATGACGTTAAATGAATTTGGCTCTTTATGTTATTATAGTATATAAGGGAAGGAAGCATAAGAGATAATTGTGTTCATTGTAGTCAAGCTAGAGGGACATTAGTAGTGATGAGCTGAATTCCAGACCAGGACACAGTGAGGTTCTGGCTACCTTCTGCATAAGAGCCACTTGGTAACCTGAAATATGTACCCTTTCTCTGAGACTTGCTGTGTAATCTATGGTGAGTTGTACCAGGCTGGTGCAGAGGTATTGTTCTTGCCTTGCTTGGCCGGGGATTGAAGCTCATTAATGTTTGTACATTTTGTGAGAAGGAATAGTATCCTCCTAAAACTTTAGCATGAGCTATTTGACATATATAACCTTGCTCTGGTAAAAGTTATTTTCATCCCCTTTAATTAAGGAGGTCGGTGATACTGTATTTAGGGGGAAATGAAGGCTGTGTTTACTGTTTTTACAAATCTTTACTGGAAAGAGGCTGCCTCATTATTGGTGGTCTGTTTCTTGACACTCATTTCATGAATTTCTACTCTTCAGTATATTGTACTATCAAAACCCTAGCCACCTGAGGGAACACCACAGCAGCCAGAAGAAAAATGGGAAATATTTGGGTACAAAATGGCACTTACACACAAGTTAGCCATGACTGTGTTCTTATGGTCTCTAGAGCTGAGCATGTCAGCTAGAGCAGTCCCATAGTGTGAAATGTGGCCAGTTTAACACAGATGGAGTGTATGGCATGAAACAGCAGCTAGAGACAAATTAGACATTGTATGCATGAACATTTTTTGAGACCGATCAGTTCCAATAGTAATTTAATTAGTGAAATACAAGCAAGTACAGTACGTTACTTTGTTTAATCTTTTATAGACTCTGAATGTCAAATTTTTGCATGACTAGAGGTCTAAGAATTTTTATTAATAAGATTACCCAGTAAGATCATTTTAAGATATTCTGGGCATTTTTTCTTGCTGAGAAACAATTTTTTGTAAGGATTATATTTATATGAAGATACAGTAGCTTTTCCCATAAAAATATTGCAATATTTTTTATTAATGGAAAAGTTTTATAGTAGAGTACAGTAGAGCTCACTGGCTTGCCTTCCCTCATAATGATTCCTGATGTTAGGAAGTAATTCCTCTAATTCTTCATATCACTTCAAAATATATATTGAATGGAATTCCTCGAGTGTTTTTAAATATAATACAATTATACAGTGCTTGTCTGTGCACAGTCAGCTCAATTATTATGCTCATTTCCATAGCTTGATGCTCTGATTATTTGAAGTCCTGAAACACTTAATGGATACACAGATAAACTTGTTCATTTTGTAGATTTGGGGATACCTGTACCACAACATTTTATCTTCTAATGGCCACTTATGGATACTGAAATTATACTTTGAGGTAAAACTAAAATGAGATGATTTGATTAAAGAAATACAATATTATGTAATATTAAATGTATGCCAGAAGGTATTACAGTGTACCTCTCCATTAGATTATTAAAAGATTGTATGGCCATTGACAGTAAACACAAAGTTATCTTATGGAATTCATACTTATTTGTATGATTATACAGTATGGCTATATATTATATAATTTCTGTTGGAAATACAAGTGCTAACTAATGCATAACTGAAAGTTTATATTGTATTTGTTAGTGTAAGGAGTGAAAAATATGATCAGAAGCATGCATTCTTTCTAAAGATTTATCTCATTACCTGTCATGCAAACTACTGTCTTGCAACATATTTGTTAGTCAAGGATAACAGGGCCATAAGAAGCAGTTTATCCAATAGCAAAAATTCACTTTCAGCTTTTATATACAGTACAGTATATATTATTAAAAATATAGCTCTCAACTTCATTTGAAAGATGTTGCACTAAGACCTGCCTCATACTAAGTACCTTAACTAGTTTAAAGTGAATTGTTGCTGTTATCCAGCTGCACACACTCCTAGACCAGAACTGTGACTAAAGTATTGTGTGTGGTTGTGGCGGTGGTTACAGGTGATGGAGGAATGCGTGGGTGTGGTGTGGATGATGGTTCCATGGTACATCAACTTCAGCGAGCCATGGACCTGGAAGAGACAGACAAGGACACTCTACACCTCCTTGTCTTCCTCTTCATGCAATTCCTCTCTCAACCTCAGCATGTAGGTTTGGAGATCAAATTTGGCATTTACTTAATGGCGTTTCTCTTTGTCTAACTCCCTTCACAAAATGAGCACAGTACTGTATGGGGCTGATATGAAGAAAGGTGATGTCCAAAACATATACGTCATGGAACTTGCAGGACACAGGAAATTGAGAATTCATTGAACTTATCAGAGATACTTCTTAGCAAGATATGTTTCCCTGTGAACTCACCCTAGACACTGCAGTCATTGGTGGGAAATAGCTTTGACCTGTCTCTGGATTGGTCACACCAGTCTTACCCATTCCAGTCTCGTATCCTGAGATTCTCCCCCTCATTGTTCTCATTGTAATGTCCTGTTAACTGTTCCCTATTTCCTGGTCACCTGCCCTTTATATTCAGTTTGCCCATACCTGTGATTTTCCCTCTTGACTAGCCTTGTGCCTTGTTTGTTGTCCTTTAGGAGGCCCGTCACTTACCTGTTTATATAATAGTGAGGGTAGCCCACTCTGCTGGGTGGTGTTTTGATGTTGCAGCAGTATGAGCTACCCTCACTTTCTTCTCCTATTAGTTGTACTGTATCTTCTCCATTGGCTTTTGGAGTGTTGATATATTTGTTTCTTAGTGTTATTTATTCCATGTGTGTGTATGTTTCCATATTATGTGCCTATTCACATATGTAACTTTGCTGCCAGTTGACTTTGTTTATTTGTATTATGTGCCCCATATGGCTGCTTCTCATTGAGTATTCTCTAGATGGACGTTTGGTTTCTCCAGATATATTATCTCATGACCATATGCCAATTCTTATCAAAGAAGTACATTATAGATGAACCTTCATAATCCCATTGAGCATCCAGATTTTAAGTAGATAGCAAGACCAGGAGCAAAACTTCCCTGCAGACCCAGGGGAAAGAAATCAGGGATTTCACCAGCACACTTAACGACACTCATAATGTCTGACTACAAGCCAGATACTGTACACCGTTTTTATCATAGCAAAGTGTAAACATTGCTAATGGATGTCTTCTATTGTAATTAATGTCTATATGGCTAGGCTGGTGGCAGTGAGGACAAGGGCAGTGTGAAGATGATGAATTTAGTGCTACGTCACCTCTCAGTCCTAATGGGCTTCAGTCCCACAGAACGCTGCTTTACCATCTCCCCCTCTAGGCTCAGGTATGTACACCTATCAAAAATGTACAATACTGTTAGACTTAAGGGTTGATCTAAACTGAGGCTTTACAAGCAGTATTATATGACCTGGACATCTTACTAAACTTCTCTGTAATGTGTAGTTTGGAAGTATTTCTACCATGATTTTCCAAAAGTCACAGATTTGCATGAATTCTTATCTTTCATAAATATTGGTTGCCTTTTTATTTTAATTATTTGATATATCAGTCCAGCTGCAGCCCCAAATGCTTAGCAAACACATAACCATGAAAAGAATTAAATACAATATACCAACTGTATCTTGATTCCAGAATTCCTGTACATTTCTACACTAATTCTTATGCATGACACAACCTCCTAATCTTGGGGAGTGGCTACATTGGTCTTACCACTTAAAATCTATAGAGAGGCTGGCAACCCCCACAGTGAAATCCTTGCTCAATGGTACTAGCTCAGAAATGTAATTGTTAGATATCATCTCCAATGTACACTGGTTGATATTATACCTTTGCTTTGTACAGATCGTCTCCAGTGTTCAATGCATTTCTATCTAACCTGTGCCATGTGCTGGATCACAACTTCAACATGGGTACCCTGTTATTGCCCACCTGCCTGCCAGTGTTACAATTCTGTCCGGCTCCTCATCGTAACCCAGATTTGCGCCACCCAACTTTCACATTATGGTCCCTCCAGCCCCACCCTCGACGTTACTGGTTCAGAGCTGTCCTTATTCTATTGTACAAGGTGAGGAAGGTTAGATTCAAGTGTGCTGATTTTTTGTGATATTTAATGTGCTGTAGTTTACATATCGAACGTAAAATGAGAATCGTTTGGGAATGCTGTCTGGTTGAGTTGGGTCTTTATTGAGTCTTTATTGTTAAGAATGACAGTGAAATGTGGGTGACTGACTGTAGACTATACTTGATGTACCGGTATGTGAAGTTGTTGTTGAAGTTCCTTAAACTGTCTGGCCTAGCAGCTCTGAGCTCCTGAGGAAGGTCATGGCTGGAACCGGGCTTTCCCACAGTGCCCTCAGAGAGTGTGTGCTGTGTTGTTGGCAAGTGTGGTTGTGTACATTGTAGTCTTCCATAATGTGTTTAATGGAGTGGGGTGCTGTGTTGCATCCCAGACAGGCATCCGCAATGGCTTCATCCAGCCTCTTCTGATATGTCAGAAGGGCCGGGTGGTGGCCACATCGCAGCCTGGCCAGGTGGACTTTGTACTCACAGGGAAGGGAGGATTCAGATGGGTGGATGTCAGGAGGTCATGCATGCAGCTGTGTGTTGTTTTTGAGTGTTTGAATGGACTGATGAGTGATTTGAGTATGGATATATTTCTGGAGATTGGTTTGGGGTGGGCATGGTGTAAGAGATGATAGCATTTGTGTATGGTATCGTGTACTAGGTGTTGTTTTAATGTTCCTTGGCATGTGTGGGTGTTGTGCCATGTAGTGTAGTGGATGTTGTGGGTTTGTGGAGGCTGCAGCAAGTGTTTGTGGGCCTCTCATGTCAAGATGATCCTTGATTTTGAGGACTTTGGTTTCATGGTGTAAGTGGTCTGTAGGTGTGGTAGCTGTGCAGCCTGTGGTTGTCTTTAGGGCTCTGTTCTGTATGGTCTGTAGGGTGCTGTGATGAGTCTCAGCAAGGTTTGAAGCCCAGGCAGGGCTTGCATAATCCATCACTGATCGAATATATTGTTTGTATACTGTGATTGTAGATTCTTTGTTATGTCCAAATGTTGTGCTGGCAAGTGATCTGTGGGCTTTAAGTCTGTTCATGCATTTGTTTTTGATGGTCGTGATGTGTTGTTTGAATGTCATGGATGTATTGTATGTTATGCCTAGTATTTTGTGTGTGTGTGTGTGTGGTATAGGTGTGTTGTTTATGGTGAGGTGTGGTGTGTTGCGGTGTTCTGCGTTCCAGTTGGTGAGAAGGGTGACAGTTGACTTGGTGGGTGCTATTTTAAGTCTGTTTGTGGTGAACCAGGTATTAAGTGTGTTGAGGTAGGGTTGGAGGATGAGAGTGGCTGTGTTCTGTGTTTCTGTGTGTACATGTGAGTGTTATGTCATCTGCGTAGGAGGCTATCTGTATTTGTGTTGCCTGGGGTGTTGGAAGGTTTTAAATATATACACTCCACTGACATGGCATTGATGAAAGTGTGAATGGAGTAGAATATGCTTATGCTGATGTTTGTGATGTTGCTATATGAACAAGACTGGGAGCTGCAAGGCATGGTATGTGTATTTTGAGCTGTGTATTTGAAAGTGAATATTTGGAAGAGTCATTTGAAAGAAGTGAAAACAGCAACTGGGAAAAATGTCTAAGCATGCTTAAATTTGATTATATCAATTCATACTCTAATACTTCTTTGTCATTAATTATTTTGTTTAGGCCAATATGATATGTTCATTTGACTAAGAGCAACCCCAGTTGTCAAGTAAATAACCCCCCCTTTTTTTTCTTTTTTCTTTTTTTCTTCAGTACAAGTATAGCAACCAGCCCTTGCATCACAGTCAAGTAGTGTCACTGGTGCGTATTGTCCTCAACACACTGGATGCTCACTGTCACCGCTGCCGTAAGGTAGATGACCCAACTGTGTGTGGTGCCAGCTCGGCATACTCAAGGGGTGAGATTTGGCTTGTTGTAAATGTGATATTTATGGACCATAGTTATGATTTTCATGGGTTTCAAGGAAAAGTTAATGTAATTGTGGACTGTTTCATTGAGTGTAGTGTTATTTTCAGTAAAATTGTGATTGTTGTGGTGGTGGTGTTGGTGATGACTGCTGCTGTGTGGTGTTTCATAATTTTCTGTTACTAAATACACTTTTAGCAGCTGTATCTTTCTTTCCCTATAGAACCTATTCTATCTTATATAATTTAAAGAGTAGTTTATGAGTTTTGTGTTGTAACTACTGTACTGTAATAAAATAGAGGGAATATACATTTTTTATGTGGCTCATATATGAAGAACTACAGGTACCATACTTGAAATGATGTTTGTGTTTTAATTAAAATTTTATTAATATTACTTACATTTTTCACAATTACACTTGCATGGTACAGTAAAAGTCCTGTAATCCGAATTGCAGGGGACTGAAGGTCATTCGGACTATTGTTTTTTTCGGACTATTGGTTGGACCTCCAAATACATATATGGAAAAAGAAACACACAAATTATAGGATTACAGTAAACCCTCGTTATTTCGGATCAATTGAGGGGAGAAACTTGTCAAGTTATCAGAAGATCAGAGATATCCAAGGGGTTAAATTTGATGTTGTCTGCCTGCACACTCACTCAAAACTACGTGTGCTTTCACTCGTATCCCTGGTTCCCATACACAGCTAGTGACAAAATATAATTCTAAACTTGAGCCCAAAGTATGGAAAATGAATTATATATAACCCCTGCCGCCCGGGGTAAGAGGTATTTGCCTCCCTGTTTTACCCTGCCGCTCGCGTCAAAATTCCTCGATTTCCCCTATATTCACAACGCTCTCACTCTTAACCTATATAGTGTACTGACTTCAATATAGTTTCTTACATACCTTCAACTCTTCCTCTTTCCAATGGTACCATCAGGAGGGCTGTACGTTGAATAGTTGTGGAGATAGGGCGAGTTGAAGTAGACCATGTTTGCACGCGAATCAGCAGTGTGTCTGTGTGTACGCGCGGGATAGACTCTACTGCGGCGAGGGTGTCCAGTTTCCCGCGAAACTCCCTTGTCTACTCACTCGTATTACTACTATTATGTATCGTATGTCATAATTACAACACTAAAAATAGTATGAACACTTGTAGGAATATATCATCATGTAACTGTCACATAGAAAATGATAAACAAACTGATTTGTACCGTAGGAAACACGTATATTTACCATCACTCTCCCCTGCCTGGGCGTGTTTTGTGGTGTTATTTTCTTATTACAGTACTACCATTATGTATCGTGTGTCATGATCTATACACTAAATAATAATTTATAACCTTGTAGGAATATCATGGTGTCACTGTCACGTACATATATTCACTTAGAGCACATATTCGGACAAGGGCAAATACTGTACTTAATAATAGCCCAGCCATCGTAACGTCCCAGAATCAACTGAGTGCATAGCGGATCGATATTGTGAGTGTGTTTTCTCGCCTGCTAACAAGAAAAACGATCCCTACATAGCCATAAATGGCACTAAATAGCTGTGACGGTCTACCGCGTCAGCCGGTCACTACCGTATGACGGTCTATCACGGCAGCCGGTCTGCAGGGGTTAAAGGTTGTTTATTCTAAAAGGGTAGGCCTAATAGCGTGGGTGTACAGTAGTGAGTGAGGAATGAGGGTGACAGTTGACAAGTTCAGTTATCACCAATAATCTGTGAGTTTCTAGTTATACAAATACATTTCCTCAGTTTATATTTATTATTCTTTGTAATTTTATGATACAATCACTTGCACTTTTCACCATATCAAATGTCTGTACCGGGATATGTGTTAAAAGTATGAGAAGTTGTTCACTATAAAGGGGTTAGGTTTATCACAAGTGTATCAAGCGAGCGTGAGTGACAATGGGGTGGAAATTTCAGTTATCACTAAAACTCATTGAATTTTCATTCATGCACAAACATTCCTTAGTTTGTATTCATTAATTTTGGTAATATTCTTTGAAAAATCACTTCCACTTAATATTAATTTGTGAATAGATACGCCTAATAGGTGGATTAATGGACTTTTACTGTATATACTACTGTATAACAAATAAATTTCTTGTAAAGATAATGAAATTCTGGATTGTAAGAAATTCTCAGATTTCTTGAAAGGATAAATGTAAATAAATCACTTGATCTAAAAGTAGAGGAAAGTGGTGTGAATTGGAATGGGCATGTGGTAAGAATTGATTAACCTAGGGAGGTAAAATATGTGTATGAGAGAAAATACTGTATGAGGGTCAAAGGGGACTGGACCTAGGAGATGATTTGGTACAGTATTTCCTAGAAAGAGCTGGGAACTGCTATATGTATTAACTTGAAATGTCTCCTTCCACTATACAGTAGGTACAGTCGCCAGCTGATGGAACAGACACACTTGAAACAAGCCCAACATCAAGCATACTACTGGGGTCACACCTAGCCGAACTTGAGGCCGAATGCATCCCAAAGTGTGTTCGATTTGTATTAGTAAATAATTCGGGGTGTTCGGGAATAGTTCGGAGCCATTTGCAAAAATTCAGGACTGAATCGGAAAGTTTTCCGAATGTTTGGTGTTGCACGAAACTCTCGGAACCAATTCAGGATGGGCAAAAATTCAGACAGAGATCGGGATATATTCGAAAACTATTCGGAAATACAGTACTTCGGAACATTCGGTATGGCATCTATTTGCATTTTGTTTTTATTCGTTTTGAATTCTGGTCGTTGGAGCTGTCAAAATTCGGTATGGATTCGGGATCACTTCGGTATAACTTCGGAAACACTTCGGTATTGCAGATCCGAAGGACTTCCGAAGCCATCACGAAGTGTTTCCGAATTTTGACAGATGATCCGAATCAAAACCGATTATAAACCGAAGTTAAACCGAAGCTTCGGATGCCATTTCCGAAATACTTCCACAGGGATTCCGATGCGATTCCGAAGTGTTTCCGAAGTGAGAAGAGTGTCTGCTCGGCAATTGGGTGGGGTTCAGTTTGCATTCGGTATGGCATCTGTTTGCATTCTGTTGCTATTCAGTTTGTATTCGGTTTGATTTCGGAATGAGGAAAAACAGTTAAATTTTAAATTTCAAACTTTGGTTTCAATTCGAAACACACTCGGTTTGCAATCGGAAACTATTCGGTATGCATTCCAGAGTGCGTTTCGAATGCATACTGAATACATACCTGTTGTTAGGTGATCATTCACACTAGGTTAAGAATATGTCTGGTTCTTTTTCTGGTATGTATTAAGTAAGCAAGGTACAGCTTACAGATAGGGAGCCTGATAACGTAATGTGTGTTCTCGTTAAAGGCTGCACCGGGACTCTCTCGAGAGGGGATGGCAATATGGCTGCCAAGCGATGTTGCCAAATGTGGCTGTAATGTAACGTTGCCATATCGCATATCCCGTCTCGGGTTACATTGTACTTATATGAGGCATAGAAAATATATATCATAGTATATGTTATATATGTGATTATACGGAGTCCTTGTTTCACATATCCACAATACCGACGAAAACTTGACCTTGAAAAAGTTTACCGTACATGCCCGAAACCAAACCAAAGTCACTTCATGATGAATTCGGAAGCAATTCGGCTAAGTGTGACCCGGGCTTTAGCCACTACACATCTTACCTTATGCTCAGTGCGGGGCCCGTTTTAAGTGTGTCCGTTCCATCAGCTCGCGACTGTACATGGAGTGACTTGAGTCGTGTATGTGTATACTCACAGAAGATCTGTACAATACTTGTAGGGGATGATGCATGACATGAAGCTAGGAGAATGTGGGTCATCTTTGAGGGTAGATTTCACAAGGGCCGACTGTCTCCACAGGAGGCACAATACTAGTACTGTGTAAATACTATGTATTGCTCATTCCCACCATAAACATTGTTAGAAATATGCCTGCCAATTATTTTGTAGCTCAGCGAAGAAAAAGAGAGTAATATTCTTTTGTTATTTCAGAAGTCAGTCAGGGATCCTTGGGTAATGAGGGTGAACAACTGGGTGGTGGTGAATCCCCTCCACCCTCACCAGGGCTGCATCCTGGAGGAGGGAGGCCAGCAGTATTCACTACTTTCACTGATCCAGCCCGCACTCAATATCTCACTGAACACAAGTCTGCCTTCACTCCTGTCTCACAGGATGCAAGGCAAGGCTAAAATGATTAAATTGTGTTTCATGAAAATTATTGGTATTCGTAATTATGAGGTTACCTATACCAGCTGAATTTGAACCCATGAATATAATTTCTGACATACTAATACAATACATTAATGACACAACCCAGCTGTGCAGAACTTCCATTAGGTGTTAGGTGCATTATCTCTACCACTGAGTTTTCCTTGGGTAATAAAAAATTACCACATTTTTATATGGAAAATATTATCAGAAATTATACGATACAATATTTACTCATTTTCATCAGGGAGCTTTGTCTAGATGGGATAAGGGATAGTGTTTGTGGAAGGAAATAGAGACTTGGAGGAATTAAGCCTAGTTATTTTCACCATTCTGATAACCTTGTTGCACCCTCCACTTCTTCCACCAGTGTGATGTAGTGATGTTTGGATTACTGTACAGGAGATTTCAAATTTTTTAGAAAAGTTCATATACTTTTCAAATATGGCAACATTAATCAATAAACACTTGCAGAGTGTTCAGCATATACACAGACATGGTATAAGTAACTGGTGTCAGTGTAGTTAGGGCCTCAAATGGAACAAGTATATTAGTAATACAATAGTTGAAAATTCATATTTCCACAGAGGTGTGACTGTCCTTGGTCAGCACAAGTTGGGACCAGCTGCAGCTGATGAGGCTCGGAAACATCGCAAAAATAATGATATGAGGTAAAGTTCAAAGCCAGAATATATTTATGAATAAGTAATACTATATTATGATTTCTGAAATTATATTGAATATTTCATATGAATGACTTCTTTCTAAACAAAATCCAGTGAGGACTACATTCAAGATGTGAGTTATGAACAAAACTTGTTAAAAAAAATCCTGGTACAGTATTCTCATCTACAGGCATAAATAGTAATGAACTATACAGTACTATACAGTAGGTTTGCATATTAAGCGTGACAACAGTAAGTGTTTCATCTATTGAGCGACGAACCCCCAAATCAGTACCTTTTATTATCTTATGAGCGATGCTTCTACCAAGCGCATTTTTGTTGCCATGAGTGGCCCAAATCCGCAGCCGTCCCCTGAAACACTTCTTAATCCGGTTTCAGCGTGACACTAACGGCTCTCCCAACCAGCCGCTTCCCCCAGACACTCTCACAGACACCACATAATACAGTACAAACATACAGGGATATCTCAATTTAAGCGAGGGATACGTTCCTGAAGGGATCATTTAAAGTAAAAATTGCGTATACTAAACATAACTTTGCCATATCGTATGTACAGTACTCATGAACTTGACTTACTGAACTGAAGTGTATATACAGTTAAACCTCGTTATTTCGGACCCCGTTGTAACGGATTTCGGTTATAACGGACACAATCAGCTGAAGATTTTTTTTCTGAATTTTTGTTTCTCTATTTTTTTCTAATATATTGTTTACATTATACAGTAGGTATATTATTTACACATCATTACATACCTATTTATGTATATATACAGTTGACTCGCGAATAAATCCGAGGAGTTCTTATACAAAATGAGTGAAATCATTATGAACTTGTCAGGAAATGATATCACTGTCGTCTGCGAAGCGTGGGTGTGTGTGTGTGTGTGTGTTGCCACCACTTCTCCCTCACTCCTTCCCCCCCCTTACCCTCAGTCTCCATTCACCCTAGCTCAAGGTCAAGGGAATATAGGCCTAACATGCGTTGTCACCTTGTGTTTGACTCGCTCATTTTTAGTAATTTAATAGTTAACCACCAGCTTCATGTCAGGTGGTGCATTTACAAAACGGAAGGTCATATCCTTCCATATCAAGAAGGAAGGTTTTTCTCGAACAGAGAAAGGAGAAGGAAACACCAGAGTGTGTGGTTGATAAAAGTAAACAAACGATATCACACACTATCTCCCCTCTTCCCCCTACTCTCCCCCCCTACCACCTCCACTACCACACACACTATCTCCCCTCTTCCCCCTACTCTCCCACCCTACCACCTCCACCACCACGGATGTCCCAGACTCATTTCAGTCATTACTCAAAATTGCGTTATTCGAGAGTCAACTGTATCTATATATTGTGGTAATTTTGGCACATACACTTTTTTTTTTTTTTTGTACCCCTCGTAAAAATTCGTCGCTATAACGGTCAAACCGCAAAAACGGACACCCTCTCCCCCCTATTAGTCCAATATAACGAGGTTTAACTGTACATGAAATTCCTTTGGCACAAATCAAAAGAGGTGGGTTCTGGGCCATAGAAACAAATCTCTATTACAAGAAATATATTTATTAAAGGCTAGCAAACACACTCTACAAACACATGCGACTGTAATATTGTGACACAACCAGCCTCCCCACACGCAACCAATATCTATAACTCCGTCTCTGACTCCGCCTCTCCTCCAGAGCTGGCGTCGGGTGTGTACATAACTAGGTCTATTTCCGTGTCCGTTTCGGGTGACTCACTTGTTTGGAAAAATGTCAGGATTGATGGTTGCTTTTTCTTTTTCTGTTTTTCTTTTAACATGAGTTGGTAGCACGCCATTTTATTCATAACTTCTCTGGAAACTGTTGAGCTTCTTTCGATATTAGAGTCATTTTCTTCTATTATCGTCATTGCTTTACGCATTAGCTCCAAGCACTCGGATAGCTTTATAGCTGTAAGGGTGTGTAGTAGTTGCTCATGTGGCACAGCTGTTGCTGCAGCTGCCTCTGCCTCCTCCAGCTGCTTCACACATTCTTTTTCAATATCTAGCAGATCTTCATTTGAGAGTTCATCTTGGTGTTGTAACGACTCAAAAAATACCATCACACATTTATCCCACCTTCTTACCATAGTGGTACGACTCGAAAAATATGTGAATATTAATCCCACCGTTTTACCACCAGTGTAACGCCTCGAAAAATATGTGAAAAAATATTTCACGAGTGTTAACACAAAAAAAATAAATATAGTTGTTGGTATCTTTTTAGCTTTCCTCACTCTGGCCAGGCGGTAGGAGAATCAAGAATGTCATAGGAATTGGGCAAAGAAACGACAAAATAACTATAAAGTTTAACCGGGATTTATTATTACCCACAAAATATAATCAAATAATAATTGCAGAAATCACTAGAACAATAATGGCAAATTTTCCCCTGAGAAATATATGATACTGAGATCGATGTTGATTAGAATAACTCTTATAACAAGAATAGAACTGAATTAAACCTTATAACTATAATAGAACTCGCCTTAGAACTACATTTAAACCTGAACTGAACACTTGTACACGAGATAAGTTCCACCAAGGAATAGAAATTACATAGGAATTAATAATACTGAATAGAAATGATCACAGAACTTAAACACTCAACTGACTCGCTGATTATACACAGAAATAATCGAAAGAATCACACATAATATGGAATATTCACGGCAGGCAAGGTACCCTGTTCCATAATAGAATAAACTCAGAACTATACTTAAGCCTACAAGAACACTTGAACATGAGATAATATGAAGGACGAGAATATGAAGATTTTGACCCAGTGAGTGGAGTTCCTGCTTTTGCGCTAGCACGTATTTTCTCAGCGTTACTCTATATCGTCCTGATGGTGCTCTTGCTTAGTTTTAGTGCACCCACGATGGCTGAAGTTTTCTGGCCTTTGTCAATTCTTTCTAAAACTTGTAGCTTTTGTTCCAGGGTCAATGTTTTCCTAGACCTCTTTGATGCACTGCCATCAGCTATAGAAGTAGAAGAGCGCTTTGGAGCCATGGTAAAACTCAGGGTAAAGAAAACTATTCCACGTGGTAAATCAGCAAAGAGAGCAGGAGATAGCTGTTCACAACACCAAGATATAGGCAACAATGAATGCGTGGGTGACGCTGGGTCAGGCGCGGATGTGGCACCACACCTGAGATTAGGCTGAGAAAGGTGAATCCTGGCAGCTGCATCACTAACTTAAAATCCGTGCCCGTTAATTTAAATAAGCCGCGGAATTTGAAAAAAGTTACTGCTTTATTTACCTCGTTTTAATCCAAAAATGCGTATACTGTATTAAACTCACTTAAATCGAGAAATTCCTGTACACTTCTCCACACACACACACGCACACACTCTGACAAACACACATACATTTCTCCACATAGACACACTCTGTCACTCTATAAATATACTGTATCACTTTAATGATCATTACATAGTTAATCTAAATAACAAACACAACAAACGCTCCTCCGAGCCAGCTTCTCCCACTCACTCAGTCAGTCTCCCGTTCCCTCCCGTCCTGTGTACCTTCCTCTCCATTGTCGCAGACTTGTTGCCCCCAACCCTACACCCTACCAACCAACACCTGCCTTCACCATGCCAAAGTGGGGGAGGGTTGGGATGGCTGGAGTATGGGGTGGTCTAAGCTCCGCTCACCAGCCCAATTGATTGTAATGTTGTAATGTTGTTTCGGGGATATGTACTGTAATATGTACAGTAGCTTTCTAATTGCTTACCAAGTTTTGCATGCCTGATGGAACAGCTCTGCCATTGAGGGAGATGATGTGGAGCCAGAACTGGAGGCCATCCCAGAAATTCCAAATACTGATAGTCCTTATTGCCAGGTTAGTGATTTTTTACTCTCAAGCATTTTGTTTACAATTTTGCAGCATGGGTAGTAAGATTTTAAAACTAGTGGTAGATTAGCAGGCTAATGAACATTACCCTATACTGGTATATCTATCTATCTATCTATAGCTCTGACGCCTCGCTCCCTCCGGGAACTCCCCCCAAGGGGGTGGCCACGGCATAAGAGTCTCCATCTTTCCCTGTTCAAACACTCCCTCCTTACTTGGTCCAACCCTCCCTTCCCCCTCATGTTTCTCTTCTTCACATACTCTTCCACTCTGTTCTGCCATTTTACTGGTGGTTTGCCACTCACACCACATCCCACAACTTCACTTCCATACACCTTCTTTACAAATTCCTCACCTTGCATTCTCCCTACATGTCCAAACTACCTCAGAGTATTACGCTTCACTCTCTCAACCACTCCACACTCAATACCAATTGCCTTCTCACTCATACCACATCTCTTATACACACTCTCATTACATTCTCCATCCCACCTTGTCAGTCCACATGCACCTCTCAAGTAACTCATTTCCACAGCACCTATTCTTGACTGATGAGCCCTACTCCATGTCCATGTCTCCGACGCATATGTCAGTGTTGGCAGAATTATACTATTTCGTAGTCCCCTTTTCACTTCCATACTCACACTTCTACCTTTCATTATCCTCCCCAGTGATCCCATGACTTGTCTACCCTTCATTGCTCTCTCCCTTATTTCTCCTTCCATACTTCCATGTTTACACATAACTGTCCATCCTCTCACCCCTCAGAGTTATCTCACACTTCATCCCAGTTGGTACTTCCACTCTGTAAGGTGTAGCAAAATCAATCACTTCAGTTTCTGCTCTTTCAAATACCATCACTTTACTTTTACCCACATTCACCTTCAGTTTCCTTCGTTTACATACAGACTGAAATTCGTCCACCACTCTCTGTAAATTCCTTTCACTCTCAGCCATCAGCACAGTGTCATCCGCAAACAAACATGCCGCCAAGGACCAATTTACTTCATTCAGCCTCAACTTCACCCCCAGACCATTCACTTTGGCTTTCATCTCTCTCATACAACCATCCATATATATATTGAACAACCACGGTGACATAACACATCCCTGTCTCAGCCCTACACTAATATTAAAACTCGCACTCAGATCCCCCTCTACCCGCACACAGGCTTTTGCATCTGCATAAAAAGCCTCAATGCCTTCCAGCAGAGATCCCCCAACACCATATACTCTCAACACCTCTGACATAGCTCTCCTATCCACCCTATCGTATGCCTTCTCCAAGTCCATGAAGGCAGCATACAACTTCCTACCCTTCCCAATATATTTCTCCACTATTGATTTTAATGCAAATATCTGATCCACACATCCTCTACCCTTTCTGAACCCTCCCTGTTCCTCACTAACTTTATTCTCTGTTACTTCCATCAGTCTTTCAGTTAGAACCTTCCCATACACCTTCCCCGGTACACTAAGAAGGCTTATTCCCCTATAGCTACCACACTCCTCCCTACTCCCCTTCCCCTTATACAAAGGTACAATTATAGCCCTCCTCCAATCCTCTGGCACCTCTCCCTGCCTCCATGCCAATGTGCATATATGCAACATCCACTCCACCGCTACCTCCCCCCCATACTTTAACATTTCAGCAGTTATCCCATCCACCCCCGGTGCCTTTCCCATCTTCAACTTTCCTATTGCTTTCCTAATCTCTTCCCTTCCTAATTCTTCCTGCACATCCTGTCATCTACCACCTGCCCCCATCCCCATGCATGTCACCACCGCCTCCCCTCCTGTCCCTTCATTCATCAAACGATCAAAATGTCTCTTCCACACTTCTCTCACTTCCTCACTTCCACTCACAGTAACTCCATCCTCTTTCTTCAATCTCACACTACCAGACTTTCCTTCTCCTCTTTCTCTTTTTATCTCCTTCCAGAACAGTTTCTTATTTTCCCTAAACTTCTCACTTAATTTCCTACCAAACTCCTCATCCACTCTCCTTTTACTCTCACTCACCAACCTCTTCATTTGCCTTTTACAAACATTGTATTCTCTCTTCCACCTCTCTTTCACTTCCTCTGGCACATTCCTCTAGTCTATAGTGTTCTCCTAAATGCCTTCCTTTTCATCGCTATTGCATTTTTCACTTCCTCGGTCCACCATGCACTCCCTTTCTTGCCCCTCTTCTTCTTCTTATATCCTACTACCTCTGTTACTGTTCCCACTAATATATCCTTAAACACTTCATAAATCTCATTCACTCCCACTCCTTCCCCTATATTCAACCAACCTCGCATCCTCAAGCTGCTCACCCACTCTCCTCTTATATACCTCTTTGTACTCACTATCATTCAATCTTCCACTTGTTACCTCCCTTTCGTTCCCCCCTCTATCCTTCTTTCCATACTCCCACTTTGCCCGGACTCTAATCCTTGCCAACACCGCATAATGGTCAGAGCACTGGAACATTCCTCTCTCCACTCTTGCATCCATCACATCTTTTCTCAACCTTTCATCAACAGCTACATAGTCAATCAGACTCATCTGCTCTCCCCTTTCATCTCTCCTCTTCCATGTGTATCTGTGGATCAGTTTGTGCTGGAAGCAGGTATTGGCGAGGAACAACCCCCCCTCGGCACACAGATCCACCATTTATTCCATTCACACCCCACTTGCCTACTACATTTCCTCTTCTCTCATTCCCTACTTTCCCATTCATGTCTCCTATCATCACTATCCTCCTCCCACTCTCAAACTTCCTCAGGCAGTCAATCAATTCATTCCAAAACTCTTTCATTTTCTCCTTTCCTACTTTGGTCTGCGCATTTACCGGAGCATATGCACAGACCCATGCATACTTTACAATACCAATCTTACCAGTCATCCATACCATTCTTGTTCCCTTCCTTCCATGTCCATCTATTCCTTTCCACACCTTCTCAGACACCAATAATGCACAACCTTCTTTTCCTCTCCCTTTACTCTTTTCATCCATACCAGTCCATATCATGCCTCCTTCCATTCCTTCCAACAACACACTCTTCCCTCCATCCCCACTCTCTTCTAACCCCCATCCTTTCAAATGCGTCTCTGTTATACCACATACATCTATCCTACTCCTCCTCGCACACTCTACTATCTCTCTCCTATTCACTTCATTCGTCATTCCATTCACATTAATTCCAACTACAGTACTCTCAAGCATTCTACCCTTTGACTATATCAAAAAATCAGAATTAAGTTATTATATTGATGGATGATGGATTTGAAAAATGGTTAGTGACAGGAAATAGCTGGTGAAGTTAAGAATCTTGTAAATACTGCTGTACATACTTTAACGATAATCTTTTTCCTTACAGGAGTCCCTAACTGACCTAGATCCGTACCCTTTGGTGGTTCAAGGGGAGATGGCGACCATATGTGTGGAAGGTGAACGGGGTAGACTGGTCACTCCATGTGCTATATCCCATCCCTCTGCCACTGCCAGCGCAACTATTGTTGTGCCTCAGACTTTTCGGGCTCAAGCTGTTACATCTGTCATGGCCTCGCAAATACAGGCATTTGATGAGTCCTTCACAGTCAAGTATGTCAAATGTGTAGCTGTATTTAGAGATTGAGGCCTCATATAGCTCTGAGAGATTAATGCAATCTTAAGTTGATACAGAAGGATTTAGGATGATCAGCTGTATACTGTAGTTCATAATATTAACAGTGAAAGTTGGTCATGATCACCTTTTTTACTGGTTTACATCCACATTGATCAAATACTGTGTGTTTCCTCTCTAATGCCAAATAATGCCCTTATGGCCCATATATTGGGGTATCTACATTTTGCAATGGGAGCCATAACATTAGAAGAAATAATTTAGCATTGAATATTTCTTGTAATGAGTGGAGATGAAACCCACTTTAATTAAATGGAAGATCAATCATCCAAATCAAAGGAAATTTTTTACTGATATATGTGGTGAATAAGTTCATGCATTTTTCATTACATTTCAACAGAATCCACAATGCTGAACTTCTGCCTCTGGACCATAGTGCATTGGGTGGTGGTGAGAGGTTACTAACCAGAGCCCCTCACCCTCATTACCATCAACACCACCACAACAACAACAGTAACAACAGTAACAGCAACAGCAGTAACAACAACAGTGACTCTTCCAACTCTGTGGTAAGATTACCCTGATATTTGGACAGTTTATTTTGTACTGTACTATATGGTATGTGAGAATGGTGTCAAAGCAGGTCAATGCATATTTTGGGCAAATTATTCTCAATAGCATTCTGAGGCCAAAGTGTTTCATGAATGTGTGTTTGATTTGAAATGATTACAGGTATTGAGTTAAAATGACTGTACTGTACTGGGAAATAGTTAATCAGTAGGAAACATCTCTACCAACCTACCATTACCTTACAATAATGTGCACTGTATTGAATATGGAAGTCAGTTGTAATTGTGGCCATAAAGATTTGTCAGCACCCTTACAGCACTGTACAATATGCATTATGGCAAGCCTCAGTAGCCATTCTCATGGAGTCCTAGTTTTTTTTATTCTTTAGTCTCTTGCTCCCATGATCTTCGTTCTCCACATCCTCAGTATCACCAGATACCCCCTTCTTTCCATTACATTCCTAACCTCTCTCATTTCTCCACAACACCTTTGCAGCATTCTCTTCCAGCTCCCTTCTTTTTATTTCATTGTCACCTTATGCCTCTCTTTATTTTACTCTTTCATAATGTTCTTTTGATATGTTGTTTGTTGTTTCTGTGTTGCCCATCTACTGTTGGCCTTTTCAACTAAGTTCACAATATTCATTCTTGATTTAGTCCTCTCCATCTCACCTGTTACTAAATCCACTTTCCTTGCTCTTACTTCTCACTATCTCCTAGTTCTTTTCTTAGCCTTTCATTTTCATTTCTAAATTTGTTATCTCTTTCTTAGCAATCTTGTTATCTATTACAGCATTTGTAAGGATCTCACTAAATCCATTGTGAAATCTTTACCACCTACTACTCTAACTTAATTATCCAGTGTGCTCTCCAGCTTGACCATTCTTTCCAGTATTACTTCTTTAGGCACGATAGATGTGTGCATTTTTACACACAAGTTATGTACACTTTGCATGCAGGTACTTACTGATCTAACTTTGATGTGCAGGTAAAGGCACTGCAGAGTCGAAGGGCAGCAGGACACCACTCCAGCCATCTCTCACCAAAGTCACACCCTCATCATGTGCAAGGTAGACCTTATAACTTTTCCAATTACAAATGACAACCAGTCAAATTTTGTAGTCTTGTAGTGCAGTATTGATTATTTACCTCGAGCTTCCTTATTATTTTCTAACTTAATGTCATGTTTTTGTTGTCCAAGAGACACGAAGCTCGCTTGCTATTCACCAAGCGAGCTTGCTCTGTACTGTTTTTGTTGGCCGCTTGGATACGAAGCTGTGCCAAGCGGTAACCGTTAAAAGCAAGCCGTCTTCGAATCCAAAGCAACCCTGCTCAAGAGCAGTCTTAGTGCCGCTTGGTCAGCTCACAACAACAATATTGCCTACAGATAATTGAAATTGGCTTAATTAATGCATGTAACTTGTAATCAGTGCCAAATAAACAAAAATAATGATTTACAGTAATAAGATGTTGTGGTATTATTTAAGAAGGTATAGGCTGCTTGGATAATTTTTGTACATACTGTATTATAATAATGATGGAAGACCAAATTTAAAGGATTATTTATAAGTAATCAAATTTGCAATTTTTTACCAGTAGCCTACTTACAATTTTCTACCAGTACTTACACTGCTGCAGAGGTTTTAATGTAAATATTATTTATTATTAAAGAAAAATGTGGTTCATTGATTCTTTACCTAACATATACCTAACCATGCAATTTCGGTGAAATTTCAACATGTGAGGATTGATATAATAGCCATTACATTTTCATTAATAATTAACCCTTTTATTGCTTTCCTGTGATGTGATGATTCCGTTAAATGATAATTTTTCTGCTATTATTATGGTTCCGCACCTTCGGCAAGCCAGTTGTTCTACTCCACGAATCTGGTCTGTTTTTGTTGTGAGATAGTGCTTGCTCTAAGCCTACTTGGCATCCCAAGCCGACGCTTGGACAACAAAAACACGACATATGATGCTCAACTCTTTCTGCTCCAAGACAGTCTGACAATTGTTTGACCTCTCATGAATAAATCTTAACACTTCTCTTTCTGTACTATACTGTATTCCAAACAGAAAAATGTCTTATTAAGTATTTTTTATACTGTAAAAATTTGCTTCAAGTTTATAGTATTGTATAATGTACAGTCGACAAAAAACGTTTCGTTACCATCCCTAAAACAGTGTGATGTAATGTTGGTACATCTGACTGGTGAGTTTCGTACCTCCGCCACCCTCCGGCCTCTATAACTATTAGGTGCGTACCCCTGGCCAAAGGCTCAGTGTGTCATGGGCAGCCAAGTAGGAATGACGTCCTTTCAGACAGTGCTATATTGTTTGGGTATTTCTGGGTTGATCTTGTTCTAAACTACTCAAATATATTTCCAAATGTTTGATAATTAATAGTTAAATGGTAAGAGTTCTTTAACACTCATAATGTAATATAAAATCAGCTAAACTTTTGATATAAAAAAGTTGTCACTACATCGGCAATGACAAATCCCGTCCAGCATGTCCAGGATGACACGAGTCAACAGCTGCACAGTCAGTGGAGTACCAACCCTACTGGGCTTACCCATGTTAAAATTAACATATGGATGGTAACGAAACTTTTTTTGCCGACTGTACCTAGAATATTTCAGATAATTGAATCAGATAGGGCAAAGATTTTCTTGGTGCATTGGAGGATACAAAATCTTTAAAAATTTTACTAAAACGTATATTATCTTTTTTATATATTTTATTTAATGCATTGCATGTATCATACAGTATGTTGTTTTCAGTTATTCAATCTCCTGATATTTGATATTTTTTTCTCTAAAGCATTCAAATGGTAGCTAAAATATTATGTATCAGTCTGTGAGATCCATTTAGTATCCAGATCATAAGTAACAAGCCTTGAAAGTGCATTATTTATTACTTTTGAATCAAGAATTGATACTCCCAGGATTCACACCTTATGACAAGAGAGGACTGACCATTATGACTCTTGTTTTGAAGTGATGAATGGTGCACTAATAAAACAAAAAAAAATACAGTAGGCTTAATCAGGTACTGTACTGTAATTGAAACTTGATGCAAGCAGAATGATGTTTTTCTTCTTAAGTTTTCTAAGTGGGTCTTGATGGTGATATGTAATGAAATTATGTCATTACTTTGTACTAGTAGTTTTCTCTTTGTACTTTTCACTTTGCATAATATTGTATACTGTGCATTTATTCAAATTTTTTATGGTTTAACATTTTTTCATAGCTGTCTTGACTTATAGATTAACAATGGGGATGATATGGCAAAATGGTCACTCACATGTATTTTGGTGACTGACTTTGCTGCCACCCTATTGATTTCTTGCCACTCATATAAATTTCTATTGATATGTAAGTGGTAAATATGGACAGTGAAGGTAAGGATGGTCGATAGTGAGAGATCCATCGACTGTACGATGAGACAGATAAATGAGGATGGTATGAAAAGTACAGTATAGTGTCCTCAGCCAATAAGGAGTAGACAAAATCTTCACAACAGTAAATCTCTACTAATATCCAGCACATGTTTCTCTTTGTTTGTCTGTCCATTTATGCAGCTCAAGAATGAGAATAAGAGAGGTGACACCAACCTCCCAAGGTTGAGGATGATACAATTCTAAATACTGTATCTTCACACCATAGGTATGCTTTTCTACTCCTGTGGCAAAAAGATGGAGATTTCAACCCTCAGTCAGAGATATACAGGATGGCTGTTCACCTATTTAGCAATCTATGAAGCCCTATCTGTAAATGTTTTACCCTTTGACAGTTGATCAAAGATTCGGCCATTCGCCCGCTCCACTCCTGCAGTTCCTGCAGAGCTCCAACCTTATCTTGGAGGGCAGGTCATAAATTATTGCTATTGCCCTGGCTCACACATTAGATGTTTTGGAACCCATGAGGTGGTGCATGATCCAACCTGTGAGGTACTGTTATGAGGTTTGACCTCTTCCTGAAGTGTGCACTGAGCAGAAAGGTGTTGTACTGCTTCTTTGCAACATCATACAGTACAGTATAATCTCAAATTTCGACAGAGATTGGCGCTCCAAAAACCTCGCAAAATTTAAACTGAACTTCTTATGGAGAAAATTAGCATGGTTCCACAGCTGGCCAACCTTGAGTAAAAATATCGCCCTTATTCACATACAAACACGAGTTAATGCATAATAATAAGTAAGAGTTACTTTACAAATGTAAATACAGTATTACAATTCGTATTAAGCATATTAAATGCATATAACAATTTGTATTAAAGGTTTTCACAGATGACTCATGAATGAAATGAATCGTAAGCATGCATAGTGGTGGTGGAGGTGGTAGGGGGAAGGGGGGAAATAGCGCGATATCGTTTGTTTACATTTTATTGAGCATATTCTGGTATTTCCTTCTTTCTCTGTTCGAGAAAAACCTTCCTTCTTGATATGGAAGGATATGGCCTTCTGTTTTGTAAATGCACCACCTGACATGATTGAGTGTTGAAGCTGGAGGTTAACTCGTAATTACAAAAAACGAGCGAGTCACACAAGGCAGGTTAGGCCTATATTCACTTGACCTTGGGCTAGGGTGAATGGAGACTGAGGGTAGGGGGGAAGGAGCGTGGGAGAAGTGGTGGGAACACACACACACTTCACAGATGACAGTGATATAATTTCCTGACATACATGTATTTATTATAATTTCGCTCGTTATGTATAAGAAGTCCTCGGATTTATTTAAGAGTCAACTGTATATATAACTCGGCATGCGTCGAAATCGGTGATGTTTGTGTCGAAATTGGCATTAGGGTAGTGTTATATTTGCTGTCGAAATTTGAATTGTCAAAATTAAAACTATCGAAATTTGAGATTATACTGTACTTCTCTTCTAATATTCAGGACAAGGAGCTAAGTCTCACATTGCCTCTGCATCTTAAACTCAAATGATACCTCCTTGATTTTTTATTTTTATTTTATTTTATTTTATGAATTTAGCTGAGCTAGAAGCAAAGCTGAGAGAGGAGACTCTTATTGAGGTGAAGTTAGTTCCTAGTACTGTACTGTACTTGGATTTTATTGATGTTAAACCAGAAAATATATACTGTTGTACAGTATTATATTATTAGATTTTCACATATTACTTATACAGTACAGTATATATTACAACCCTTCAAGCTTTTTAACGTTGCATAGACATATGTTTTGATTTGTGTTTTTTTGGAAATGGGTCTATTATACAAGTTTTGGCAACTACCTATGGTCCTGCAGTAGTGAGGTGGACTGGATGGTAGTCGCACATAGGGAAGAGTCTCCACCTGACTGTGTTGGGAAAAGGGAGAGGAAAATGTAGTGTGTAAGAATGTGATGTATAAGTCTTAAATGAATATCAATAGAACTTCATAAGAGAGAGATTGTAGAGTATTTCAGGGGCAAGAAATTGAGTGTGCTGGATATTACTGTACAGAGAAGTACATGTGGATATTTCAAACAATTTGCTGTCTAATATTTTCATGTTATTGTTTTAAGTACTGTACTGGAGTGCGTAGCTGCTTGTAATAAATTAAAAGATGGTGCTTAACCTATTTATTGGAAAGTTTATCAGCTAATTAACCGAGGGAAGCTGTCAAACTCTCTTGTGAGTTACCCTTATATGGATGATTATTTTTTACCACAACTGTACAGTCACGGCACATAGTCCTTGACCAGGGTGTAAGGGGAAGTCTGTTCAAGGACTATGTGCTGCGACTGTACATGTCTGAATAGGGGTAACAAAGCTTGGATATGGAAGTGAGAATATGATATGGGTGTGTGTATGTGGGCAGGTATGGATGAAAAAGTATCATTGAAAGTACGAAGGAAATGGATGACCAAGGATGGAAGGACTCACAGATCTCCGAGAATGACACAGAAACTGGGTATCATGAAGTATGCAATGGTGAGTGGGTTTATACATATGCAGCAGAAAAAGCAAAGGCTAGAAAAGGAAGAAACAAGATGAGGTAGTGTTAGGACGAGATGAATAATTGAAGCATGACACATTCTGACCGTAAGTTACCTTTCTGTACATTTTTCCTTTATTGTATTGTACAGTTGCCAATGTATGAACTTGGTACAACGGTGTTGGGTGGCTGTGGTCGGGCAGTTGGTACCCCTGACAGAAGTGGCAGTGGTTGTAAGATGAATGAATACTGGTAGATTATCAGGTAATAATTTAATTATCAATATTTTCTGCGATATGTGCATTTATATTAAAGATACATATGGAAGAGTATATTCCATAATTATCCAATGCAATTATTACATTCGATGTGTTAAATTCGAACCACATCATATTTATGAAATTACAAAATATCTGAACACAGAGTAATTATTCATTCTTTCATATTTTGCCACATAATAGATCTCAATCTTACCAGTATAGGCCTACAGAGTAGGCCTAAATGTACTGTAGATCATTATGATTTGTAGTAGTAAAATGATTCCATATGCTACTGTATTGTCTGTATAGTGCTGTGTGGACTGCCAGCACACGGGGGCCTTTGCATGCAGCAGTGTAAACTCCCTCCCCTTTATGGTCCCTTCAGGGCTGGTCTCATGGAAGGTACGGCCCCACTTGTAGCTCTTGTGGTAACGTGGACTTGGGCCCACAACACTGGCTGTGGTATCAAAGCCTTCCCCCCAATCTCCCTGGCGATCGGAGGCCCCCAGACTCCCTGGTCCAGTAAGCTCTGGTCCCATTTCCCTGGGATGTGCTTCGGTAGCCCAGGCATATAGGGCCAGCCCCTCCTTTATTTTAATTTGTTTTTTCACTGCGACCAAAGCGTACCAGAGGTCTATGGGGCAGGAGGCCATTCTGCCCCAGGAGAACATCAATAGCAACAACATAAGTGATTGATCATAATATTACTCACTGACTTCTATTCATTCATCCATCTAACTACCACTCCAAGTCTCCTGTCTGGGGTACCAACTGTCCAACCTCAGGTACCCAATACAGCTGTCTCAGGTTCATACTTGGGCAGCTCTACATGTAAGTAGAAAGCTTTGATAGATTATACAAAATAGATGCCTCATAACGAGGGGTCATTGCTGACAATGTTTTGGCATTACATCTTTGGATCAAAGGCCTTTGACAGGAAGTTACATTCAGTAGTGAATCTTGATCTAGAAAGGCTCCTCTTTATATGGTGTTTATTCTTTTATGCTTGTCGGTGCGGGTATGCCTGGTGGTACCCTGTGGTTCTCATTGTATGGTGCAGGTGAAGTGTTCCGGCCCATTGATCCTCCTGGGTACTCCATCACTCCTGACTTATCTTCCTCTCATGAGCGCCTCCTCCCCATTGGCATGGGTGAGTTCAATAGAATGTCATTTCCTGGCTTGGAAATTTTTCATTTTTGTATGCTTCAGTGATTGAGATCCATGATAATATATAATTCCGTAACTACCGGTATATTTTAAATGTATGGTGTTTGGCTGTTATGATTTGTCAGAACATTTTATATACTGTATATGTATGATCCTTAGTGATAAATGCTTTCATTACCACTGTAGATAGAGAAGGCTGTTTCATATACAGTATGCTGTATTCAGAAAGCAAAACAGTTAAGATTTAATGAATGCCTAGATAAATGGTAATTTTCATCTGAAGTCTGGACTATAATGTAATTTTTGCCACGTTATAGTACAGTGGGAGGACACTTTATATAAACAAATTGTTTTACTGAAACCTACGCCTCCATTATATACAGTAATATCTTTCATCATAATTGATGTTGAGAAACAAAACTAGATACTAGATACTAGAATATGAAAGTCTCATTATTGTCCATTTTCTGAAGGTCACCTTCCTCTATCTATCTATCTATAGCTCTGACGCCTCGTTCCCTCCGGGAACTCCCCCCAAGGGGATAGCCACGGCAGAAAAGTCTCCAGTCTTCCCCGTTCAAACACTCCCTCCTCACTCGGTCCAGCCCTCCCCTCTCCCTCATGTTTCTCTCCTTCACATACTCTTCCACTCTGTTCTGCCATTTTACTGGTGGTTTGCCACTCACACCACATCCCACAACTTCACTTCCATACACCTTCTTTACAAACTCCTCACCTTGCATTCTCTCTACATGTCCAAACCACCTCAGAGTATTACGCTTCACTCTCTCAACCACTCCACACTCAATACCAATTGCCTTCTCACTTATACCACATCTCTTTTACACACTCTCATTACTTTCTCCATCCCACCTTGTCAGTCCACATGCACCTCTCAGATAACTAATTTCCACAGCACCTATTCTAGACTGATGAGCCCTACTCCATGTCCATGTCTCCGACGCATATGTCAGTGTTGGCAGGATTATACTATTTCGTAATCCCCTTTTCACTTCCATACTCACACTTCTACCTTTCATTATCCTCCCCAGTGATCCTATGACCTGTCTACCTTTCACTGCTCTCTCCCTAATTTCTCCTTCCATACTTCCATGTTTACACATAACTGTCCCCAGAGTACTCCAAACTGGCTTCTAGTAACATAGACATACTCAAATCATCAAGTCACTCAAGAGTAACTCTCAGCTACTTTGCAAGGTCACATGACATTCACCCTTCTGAGTTCTCCCTTACCTGTTGTGACAGAGTCCTTAATCTGAACACCAACCAGCCCTTCTGAGTTATCAGCAGATACCTGTCCGAGAAGTAACACAGCAACCTTCACTATCACAGATAATATGGAAGACTTCACTGCACACATCCATACATGATAGCATTACAACATACTCTTCATGAGGGCCCTAAGAGAAAACCCAGTCCAAGCCACATCCTTCCTTATAGATTTGGGACTGTTCAACCAGACAGGCTAAGGAACATCAAAAACAAAAATTTTGCCTTAATATGACATAATACCTTATCAAAACTAATAATTTAACATAAAATCTACCAGGGATCTTGGATAAAATGGTAGAAATTTACGGTTTTCTAATGGCTACCAGGTCCGAAAAGAGCACCATACTTGTAAATGTTTTTTCTTGCTAGTATAGTGCTTTAATTTTCTCTTCTTTTCACCACTACTAGGACCAGACAAATGTGGCACACCTGAGGCAGGTTGTATGAAGAGTGGCAACAACACTGTGATGACAGTGGCTGAGCACGGCAGGATGGCAGAGACGGCAGGAGGAGGTACATCCATATCTCTCCAGCGATCACCACAGTCACCACTCTCAATGATGGACCTCATGACTTTAGTTAAGTAAAAGTAGGAAGGTTTATTAAATAGGTTTGTTGCACCTACTTGTGGTGAAGAACTTGATTTAATTTTCTAGACTATGTACTCTTATTGCTATTGCTATAAGCTATTCTTCTATTGTACAGTCTTTCTCTTCTTTCATATTCCTTATGATCTTGACATGCTTTTCAAACAGATTAACAAAGCTGTGTATGCCCTCTATCATGTTCTTTATATACCCTAAAAACATTATAAATGCCAGAATTGGTGCTTGTTTGACTCCACGGGTAACCTATTTTCATTCTCTAATAACAGTTCTTATCTTTCTATTTTTTAAGTAGTCCTCCATCCATATGATCAAGATTCTTTTCAAACCACCTATATACTGTACAGTATTTCAACTTCCATACGAGTCTCTTACTTGGTCACTTATCAATAGCTTTCTTTAATTCCATAAAAAGCAGTCTACCCTTCCCTTTCTTTCTTGTACAGTATCAATTATTATTACAGTACTGTACTGTGTACAGCAGTGCCTTCAGCAGCATCCTAGACATTGAGCACTTAGACCACAATATGGATGTATCTCTGGTGTACAGTTTCTCAGTTCCTTTATAAGTTGCCCTAATTGTAGATATCTAACTCCTATACAGGCTCACCAGTGGAAGTGGATGAAAGTGTTGGTGGTGCTGGTGACTCTCCTGGTGTATCCTCTCCATCTGAAGCTCTGGAACTGCCAACCCCAGAGCGATTATTACCAGTAGGTGGTGAGAAGGTATGTGCAGCAAAGTTACTCTTGAGGCAGTAGAAGTTTCAGTAGCATGTTTTTGGTGTTCCAGAAGTATTTGTTTCAACCCCAATACAAAAGACTAAGAAGTCACCAGTAGATAGTGGCACTCTAATCACACAAAGTGTGAGATAACTCTGAGGGGTGAGAGGATGGAGGAAGTGAAGGAGTTTAAGTACCTGGGGACAGTTATGTGTAAACATGGAAGTATGGAAGGAGAAATAAGGAAGAGAGTAATGAAGGGTAGACAAGTCATGGGATCACTGGAGAGGATAATGAAAGGTAGAAGTGTGAGTATGGAAGTGAAAAGGGGACTACGAAATAGTATAATCCTGCCAACACTGACATATGCGTCGGAGACATGGACATGGAGTAGGGCTCATCAGTCAAGAATAGGTGCTGTGGAAATGAGTTACTTGAGAGGTGCATGTGGACTGACAAGGTGGGATGGAGAATGTAATGAGAGTGTGTATAAGAGATGTGGTATGAGTGAGAAGGCAATTGGTATTGAGTGTGGAGTGGTTGAGAGAGTGAAGCGTAATACTCTGAGGTGGTTTGGATATTGTATTCTCTCTTCCACCTCTCTTACAATGTACAGGACAAGTCAATATTAGCACAAACATAAGGAGGAAAAGGCTGTCAATTCATGATATTCAGTAATTTGAGGAATGTTGGCATTAACTAGACAGTGTTTATTCATCCACCCTATTTTACTTTTCATGGCAGGCTATACTGACCAAGAAAGAAGAGGAAGGAGGGCCAGGAGGTTCAATCCTGGAGCGTGTATGGCAGGTGTTTGGTGGCTGGACAAATGGCAACAGCAGGATGACCAGCCAAAGTGAGTATCATTTTTTTTGTAGATTATTTCATTGTCTATCTTATAAAGGCTGAGTCTTATGAATATTGTAAATGAGGAATTTTAATCTGTAAAATTGTGATTGGAAACACTTACTTGCTGCACAGTAGACCAGAAAGTAACTCCCATTCAGTCTTTCCCCATCTTTGGATAGGCAATCTTGTTTCATTTCCTTTGGTTGGAATGAAATTCCATTATTGTTCTTTATACCTAATTTGAAATACTGTATTTTGTGATTCATTACAGTAATTAATGATGGTATTGTATGTGCATACAGGCAGTGACTCAGAGCTGATGGAAGTGGTGGCTCACAAGGAGACTCACAAGCCACTCAAATTAAAGGTATGAATGCATTGCTCTCAATCTTGTCTCTAGTATATACATTATATGTATTGCTTAATTTGAATATCATACACTGTATAATGATAATTATTCATTCCCAAAACATCTTTACTCTACTCTGGAATAATCCAAAGAATGAGATGTTTGATATTAATTCTGACTTGAATGCTTTCATAAGGAAGTGTAATAAAACTTTAAATAACTTTTTAATTTATATTAATTAAAATTTTATACTGTACAGTATACAGTTGCATGTTTTATAAGTTATTTTTTCATGTACTGTACTCATATTCTTATGCTTTATTTGCGAAGTTGAGCATTCTTGTCATAGAATCAGATGCTTCTATTTCTGTTGACCCAGTGACATTGTTGATACAGTATTTACTTTTTTCTATTGTACTCCATTGTGCCATGAGACCTCGGTTATTAGAGTCAATGACTTTTGTTTGTTTTGTGGATACTTTGAGTGCAATATTAATACAGTAGTAATAGTAATACAGTAGTAAGTGAATGGCATTAACAGCCCATTTTGGTCTCCTCCAAGCTCATACATCAAAGATAGACATGATCTTGGACAACAAAAACTTTTCCATTGTATGCATCATGCCTCTTTCCCACCAGGCTTTGTCCAGTCAACTAGGCAAAGGTTTTGTAATTGCTAGTTTATCTTCTTGTATGTCAGGTTGATAGCGGGAGCAGCCATGAATCTGGAGAGCAGCAAGATCAGACCAGTACTTCACTGGAGGACAACACTGACACTTCCCACTCTGCCACCACCACCAACACCTCTGCCACTTTACAAGGTTACTAACCCTACCAATACATTTTCAATAGTACTGTACTGTACTAAGAAGTAAGACTGACACACCTGTGATTCAACCTGACTCCAACCTCAACATTTGATGATATAATTGGTTTTCGATTCTGAAACATTTTTAATGAGCTAGTTGAACTGGATTGAGCTGCACCTGTGCCAGTGGTGTAGTATTTGTAAATATTTTTGAAGATGATTCTAGTACTGTACTGTATTTACAAATAATCCATTTGTTATGGCTACCTTGTATTTTAAGTTACACTGTTTAAACTTTAAATGAAAGACTGCCTTTTCATGTTGTATCATCAGAACTCTAAACACAAATCCTAAATATTATTGGAATTAAAGGGATGAGTGACCAGGGAGGGTGGACCATGCCTTATTGACACCCTGTATTGAAATAATAAATAAAAATAAAAATAATATCTATAGTATTCAGATATGTTTAGAAGCAAATTTACAAGTCATTGCAACCATATTTTCGTATTTATATCATATATATTCATCTACGGGGCAAGTTGCAGTTACTCTTATGAACACCATAAGGATACATTGGAGTCGATTGGACATTGAAAACACACATTGGTCGTCACCGTTCTTCACAGCTGACTGGTGAATCCCACCACTTAAAGTTTTTTGGACATAAAATATATGTTAATATGTATGCTAATGGGATATTGAGATGTCCACAAACAAAAATTGTCGTGAGTGACCTTATTGCATAAGGACAGAAATGTTGACATGGTTCAATATATGAAAGGTGATCCATGCTAATTCTTCTGACTTCATGCTTGTATAAAAAAATTTGAACATAACAATATGACACAGATGGTGTATGTGTTAGAACAATTGATTAGTATAGAGTAATGTATGTAAACCTGTGTTTATCATACATCTATGCACTTGAAACGTTATTCGAATACAGTAACTTAAGTTACAGTAAGACAAGAACATCTGGGGTACGGTTTTCAGCATAACAATCAAATTTAGTGTTATTATCAAGGAAATTATTATAATCTCGCCATTAATAGTTTTTGTTTTAATATTAAATTGGATATAAGTAATATATGGGGTGGTGATAGTGCCAAAATTTCATATTTTATTAGTAGGTCTGCCAAATGTGAATGTAAGGGAGCGAGTGAGAGAGGGAGTGTTTAACGCTATGGCAAAAGTAGCCTCACTCACACTAGGGTTAGTGAGAGTGTCGAGGGTAAGGGACCCTAAGAGTGTACAGTAGTTTAAAACTACGGGGTTTAGGTTTATTGAATATTAGAGTCTCCCCTCGAATGCAGTGAGTTTTCTATGTAACACAGCTGTTGTTATGGTGATATGTGTACATATGTTGTCATGGCAACCTCATCACCTACCTCAATTGGGCAATTTTCATGTTACTAAGAAAGTTATATACATAATGCAGTAGTAGTATAATTCCCATAAAACAAGTGAAAAATTATTAACATACACAAACTAATGAATATTGGTTTGGAAAGAAACTTGTCATATGAGGACTGTATCTTGAATAATAATTAATAGTTTAGAAGTGGCTGTACTTCTCTACAGTATTGCTTATCCTCACATTATACTATTACATACCAGTTTTATTATTAAAAAGAAGTACAGTACTGTACTAAACTGTATATCTGTGAAGAGTGAAGCTGAAACTTATTGTATAAAATATATCAGACAAGAAGTATAAATTATTATTCTGTCTGGGAATAATGTCTATCCAAATGCACTGTCCTCATATAATGAAGTGACCTTTTTCACACTGGAATATTTTGAAGACAGTGCTCAAAGTTTTCAACCTCAGTTCTCTTCAACATATAAACATAGAAAATTGGTTCAGTAACTAAGAAGAGAGATGATGCAGCTCGAACCAAGGAGTGCTGTAGGGTTCAGTAAGATCACAGAGCGAGCACAACTTAGTATTGGTGTAGTGCGGTCACTGTTGGCCCCTTATCTGCCCACACTTGACGAGGATGATGTAGTTTCTGTGAATGAAGGAACCACAGAATCCGACACTCCTGACCTGGCCATTCGAAAGCTACATGAGGATTTGGAGTACCTGGAGGGCATGTTGTGTGGTCTGTCTCGTGAGCTGGCCACTTCCTGCACTTTCAGGCAATTAGAGAAGTGTGTAGCCCTGGAGCAGGAGGATCAGCGCAAGAAGTCAGAATTTATTGCTCTATTCCAAGGTCAGAAGTGGAAGGCTCGACACATGCAGAAGAGTAACCGGCTACAGGGCCTTCAGCAGGATCTGGAGTCAGTGAGTCATGACACTCAACATCTTATACAAGAGAAAGACCAGGAAATAGCTGAGCTGTTGTCAGCCATAGAGGAAGGCCGCCGACTCAACCCCCAGAGAGAGCAATATGAGCGAAGAACTGCAGAGGTACAGGTAGAGAACCTACACTTCCATATGGAACAGGAGGAAAGGAAGGTGTGTGCAGGCATTGCCCGTGTAGGGAGGGAGGTACCTCAAGAACTGAGGGTGCATGATGCCCTTATCTCATTCTTAAAAGAAGCCTGTGCTAGGTTGGAGACTCAGATTACTGATTGGGAAGAAAAATTTACCAAAGACAGCTCTGATAAAGCTGAAGAGGTGGCCAAATGGGAGGATGAGGTCCGTAACAGAAGGCGGGAGTTGGAGGAGGTGGCTGAGAAATGTGAGGATTACTGGGGTGTGGTTGAAAAATATCGAGCAGAGAAGGAGGAAGAAGAGAGGCAACAGACAGAGGAAAAGAGACAGCACAAAGCTGCAGCAAAGATACAGGCATGGTGGCGCGGCTACACTGTCCGGCGTGGCATGTCAGCTCTAAGGAAAAAGATTAAGAAGGCGAAGACAGGGAAAAAGTAAGAAATGTAAGATAAATAAATAAGTGATTGAGGAGAATAGTTTAACACCCCAATAATGGGTATCCTCATACTGTATAAGGATAGCCTTCCAACAACAGAAAGACAGGTGTCCTCATAATATTATGTCATCACACCACTTTTTAAAATAGCAACAGCAATGAGATATTTTCCCATTTTCTATAGAGGAATAAGAGAAGAATAGCTAACCCTCCCTAAAATCTCTTCCCTCATATCATTCCCACATCTTGGTCTTTTATCGACACTGTTACTAAAAATGTAGGTGTATGTTATTAATCATATCAGTCCTGTAGATGACCTACTTAAGTGTTTGACTTAGCGTAAGTGCACTTAATCCCTGCAGACCGGGAGGGGGGGTCCCTGCCTCGACATTTCTACCCTGCCGCTAGCGTCAAAATTCCTTGATTTGCCCTATATTCACAATGCTCACACTCTTTAACCTATATAGTGTACTGACTTCAAAATTGTTCCATCCTTACCTTCAACTGTTCCTCTTTCCAATGGTACCATCGGGACGGCTGTACGATGAATAGTTGTGGAGATAGGGCGAGTTTAAGTAGACCATGTCTGCGCGCGAATCTGCAGTGTGTCTGTGTGTACGCGCGGGATAGACTCGACCACGGCTTAGTGTCCAGTTTCCCGCGTAACTCCCTTGTCAACTCACTCGTATTACTACTATTATGTATCGTATGTCATAATTTCAACACTAAAAATAGTATGAACACTTGTAGGAATATATCATCGTGTAACTGTCACTTAGAAAATGATAAACAAACCGACTTGTACCGTAGGAAACACGTATATTTACTATCAGTTGTGCCTGTATGGGCGTGTTTTGTGGTGTTATTTTCTTATTACTACCCCATTATGTATCGTGTGTCATGATCTATACACTAAATAATAATTTGTAACCTTGTAGGAATATCATGGTGTCACTCACGTACATATATTCACTACGGTATTGTCTTACGATCGTTAGAGCACAAGTTCGGACAAGGGCAATTACTTAAAAATGCCCAGCCATCGTGGTGTCCCAGAATCGACTGAGTGGGTAGCGGATCGATATTGTGAGTGTATTTTCTCGCCCAACGACAAGAAAAACTAGCCCTACATGGCGCGAAATAGCGCTAAATCGCTGTCACGGTGTATGTCGTGACCCGGTCTCTACCGTATGACGGTCTATGTCGTGGCCCGGTCTCTAGGGGTTAATACATTTTTTATTTTTTCATAGGGCATACTGTATACAGTTAGCAGCATAAGTTCACTTCATTTCCACCTGCAAAGTATGAGCCTCGTGATGTTGTAACACTATTTACAGTATTTGCAGGGATGACATACATACTTCTCATATACAGTAGTAGATTATATACTGTATGTTGTTGGAACAGAAATTGATTCAAAATGTAACTTTATCTGGTAATACAGTATTAGCATTATTATGTAGATGAGATGGATGTGAATTTATGATGCCAACTGTATCTAATTTTATAAAAGGTAACTTGTTTATATTACTATACAAATAATAATGGGGGTGTGAGCATAGACATCAACCAGAAAAAAAGCAAAATCTTGAGTAGTTAGTCATTCTTGGAATATAATTTACAATTATCTATGGGAATTCTTAATACAGTACAGAAGAGAGAGCAAGAAACAAGTTAAATGGTTTGATGGCTTGGAAGGGAATGAATTTGTAAAGTAGTTAGGAATCACCGACAAACACTCATTTATGTCACTCTTTGTTTAATATTTTCACTAGACACCACTCCCTACCATGTACTGTATTAGATTCAAAGGTTTTTGCTAAGTAGGTGTTAAGTAAGCAGTTGTTTCTGCCTGGGATATTATTGCCTTTTACTTCAGGAAAGTGGAAACTTAAATATACTGTAGTAGAGTATTGTACATTTGTTAATTTTGATGTTTATTATCCCTAACAGGTCCTAGTGATGTGTGCCTGGGAAAAGGTCTTGGGCGGGGACGGGGCGGGGGAAACAGTAAGGGTGTATCCACCACTGAGAGTGAGGAGGAGGCTGGCCAATTGGGCAAGGACAGCTACAGATGGTCAGTAGTAAATTTTATTCAAGTACTGTACAATATAATATTATCTTTTTCCTACCAAGTCAGTACAGGTATTTGGTTAGAAATAGAGGAGAAGATCATCCTCTTTCTATAGTTCCACTATAGAGAGAGAACCTTACTGTGATACATCATAATATACTGCAGAAAGAATTAAAATGCTAACCATTTTCCATCCACCATAGAGAGAGTAGAAATATCCTGTGAATTGATAGTTGCCAGTTTAGGACAGCCATTACTCATCATATGATAGCCAAGCTAAGTTATCTTTCTCTTTTTAGTGGTGCTTGTGGATTAGTGATTATTGCCCTGGTATCATAATCTGAGCATTTAGGTTAGAGTGGGATTCTCAATAATGTTTTGGAACCACCCCTATGTGTGGTGCTATGTAGGGTTGGTTCTCCTGTCTTTGGGAAGGAAACTGTATTTTTTACCATTTTTATCCAGGAGTGTGATAATTTTATATAAAAATGACAATAACAAATCATTTAAGTAATGAAAATATTATAAATGCAAACCTCAAGATATAATATAATGTAATCAGTGATATTATTCCATCAATATGGCATTACGTAAGATTCACATGAGCCTTTTTGGATAGGCTTCCATACACAGCAAAATTTGCACCCTGCTGCTACAATTTCTGGTCCTGCTAGATGTAACATCAACTGTGCTAAACTTTGAATGGACAAGGGACAACACACTGCACTACACCAGAATAACTAATAGTGCATTGTATTATTTGTACCTAACACTTAAGCTGTACTGTACAACAGTACACATTTAATTAAGCAGGTGTCGGAATAGGGGAACAGGCTTGGGGGGGTTCGTTTTGGGGGATTGCAGGAGTAGGGGGACAGACTTGGGGGGTTAGGGGGGTGCAGGAATAGGGGGACAGGCTTTCTACCTACCCCAAGCCTGTCCCCATATTCCCGCACCCCCCCAAAGCCTGTCCCCTACCCCCCCCCCTTAATTAAATATCTCAATTACCGCTAAACTAAGAAAAAAAAAGATCACATCAATAGAGTATTTTCTTTTCAGAATTAATAAAGCATGCATATGCCAAATTTTTGGGTAAAAAATTCCGGACACCCTGTATATACTGTATATGGATGGTTATATGAGAGAGATGAAGGCCAAAGTGAATGGCCTGGGTCATAATATAACTGGGGAGGATAATGAAGCGTAGAAGTGTGAGTATGGAAGTGAAAAGGGGACTACGAAATAGTATAATCCTGCCAACACTGACATATGCGTCGGAGACATGGACATGGAGTAGGGCTCATCAGTCAAGAATAGGTGCTGTGGAAATGAGTTACTTGAGAGGTGCATGTGGACTGATTGGTATTGAGTGTGGAGTGGTTGAGAGAGTGAAACATAATACACTGAGGTGGTTTGGATATGTTAGAGAGAATGCAAGGTGAGGAGTTTGTAAAGAAGGTGTATGGAAGTGAAGTTGTTGGACGTGGTGTGAAAGGAAGACCTCCAGTTAGATGGGAAAAAATAGTGGAAGAATATGTAAGGGAGAAAAATGTGAGGAGCAGAGTAGGGTTTGACCAAGTAAGGAAAACTGGATACACTTCTGCCATGGCCAACCCCTTGGGGGGAGTTCCCAGAGAGTATGAGGCATCAGAGCTATAGATATATAGATAAAACTCATGCTATATCATTCTCTCTCTGATCGGTTCTTGAAGAATATAACCTGATAAGCTACTGTCTGGGGCACCAGTTGTGGAAGGTGATCAGTCCACTGCATGTAGTCCTGGTTGGCAAATCCATTGGGTTAAATTCCTGCTTGAATACTATTTCAGTTGTATGTATTTATGGGAGGTTAGAAGCTGTGATTTTATGTCTAGCATTAGTTTTTCAAGAAATTATTTACAGATATGCACATAATGTACCATATTTTATCATATTATAATATTGTAAATGTAAACCTCATTTTCTTCCACCAGGACGGAGGGTAATGACTTGTCCTCATTACGAAGTGGACTCACAAACAGCAACTCTCAAAACCCACCTCCCCCTTCCTCCACAAAACAGTCGTCCCTCAGAGTGGGTGAAGACTGCATGCTTTACAGGTATATCTCACAAAAAAATAAATTAACCTGGTGGTTCTCTTCTTTTAATGTGACCATATTTGAAATATTTAAAGACCACAACCTGCAGAATCTCATCTATGCCATCACCGTCAAGATCCCATTTTATTTTTTACTAGCAGTAATACCCGACGTTGTCCGAGTGAAAATCCTACATGTGGTTTTGTCAATGAATTTCCTCTAATTATTTTTATCTAAACTTATTAGGAGGGTGGGAGGAGTCCATTATCTGGTGTAGTTGCTGGTCCCCTAGAGAAACCATGCCAGCTTTACAACCACAAAAGTTATCCATGACTCAAGTATAGCAGAAGGTGGCATTGTAACAGCCACGATTAAATAGCAAGGCCTGAGTGGCGAATTGAGCTGCAGGGGTACTGGGATCGAACCCTCCCCCCCCCCATTGGTCATTTAAAAACTTTTTGTTTCAATGTCCTTAGATTTAGTATTAAATGTAGGTGTTCAACATTTTGTGGTTTGAATTCATTCCTAAACTGGGCATGCAAGCCAGGCCTGCCTGCATTCTTGATGCTTGAGACCATAGAGTCTATGTTGAGAAAGCCATAAATCTTTGGTTGTTTTAAGCTGATAATTCAAGAAACACATACAGTTAAACCTCGTTATTTCGGACCCCGTTATTTCGGATTTCGGTTATTTCGGACACAATCCGCTGGAGATTTTTTTTTGTCTGAATTTTGGTTTCTCTATTTTTTCCTATTATATTTTTTACATTATACAGTAGGTATATTATTTACACATCATTACATACCTATTTATGTATATATACAGTTGACTCTCGAATAAATCCGAGGAGTTCTTATACAAAACGAGTGAAATCATAATGAACTTGTCAGGAAATGATATCACTCGTCTGTGAAGCGTGGGTGTGTGTTGCCACCACTTCTCCCGCACTCCTTCCCCCCCCTATCCTCGGTCTCGATTCACCCTATAGCTCAAGGTCAAGGGAATATAGGCCTAACCTGCCCTGTCAACTATCTCGATTTTAGTAATAACGAGTTAACCACTAGCTTCAACAGTCATGCCAGGTGGTGCATTTACAAAACAGAAGGCCATATCCTTCGATAGAAAGAAGGAAGATGTTTCTCGAATAGATAAAGGAGAAGGAAACACCAGAGTACAGTATGGCTAATAAAATGTAAACAATCGATATCCCGTTATTTTCCCCCTTCCCCCTACCACCTAGACCACTACCACGCATGCGTGATTTGTTATCTTTACAAGCGCGGGTTGGAGACTTGGAGTGGTTGCGTATCACTACATCATTCTTGTTTTTATTAAATAGTATTAAATAGCTACTCTGATACGTCCCACTATACGATCACGGCAAGAAATAAACTCATCTCTTCACCACACAAGGTAAATAACATTTAGGTATATTATTTACACATCACTACATACCTATTTATGTAGATATATCTGTATTTTGTGTTAATTTTTGTACAAACACGTTTTTTTTTGTTTTTTTATTTTTATTTCGTACCCCTCGTAAAAATTCGTCGCAATTACGGTCAAACCGCAAATACGGACACCCTCTCCCCCCTATTAGTCCGAAATAACGAGGTTCAACTGTATCCTCAAAAAATAAAATTGACCGAGGACATTCCCGGGACTACACCGGTCAGAATGGTGTATCATTTGTCAACACATTTTTTTTTAAATTGTACCCGGGATTCAAACCTGGGATCTTTTGGTTAAGGCCAAATAACAGTGGCTTGGGCTGCAGGGTACTGAGATTGAAACCCCCCAACCCCCCATTGGTCATTTAAAAAAAAAAAAAAAATTTGGCCGAGGACACTTCCCAGGCTTCACCGATCAAAATGACGTACTGTATAACTTTTTACTCTAGGTCAAACAATGCGGCCGTGCATAGCGGCCAAACAGACAGACAGACGGAGTGTTTTATATGTATAGATAGATGTGGTGTGGGACTCCAGATAAACGGTTTTAAAGAGATCTCAGAACAACTGAAAGAGTAACAGACTGCCTAGTGAAGTGGGTCACACTCACTTACACTTTTGAATTCTAGAGTAGGTCATTTTAACTAGTGAAGTATTTCCATAGTGTGTAATTGTCAGGCGTGCAAAACTACAGGTTAACAGATTGTGCATCATTAGATAACAAGGGACTCCAACACTGTATAGGCTATGTATGCAGTATATACTGTTATATATATATATATACAGTACTGTATATATAGGCAGTAAGTAAGTACTGTTGTGTATTACATCCTTACATCCTGTTTGAGGATATAATATTTTTTCCTTAGTCCTTAGGTTTCTGCATATCATATATATATATATATACTGTATATATATTATATAGTGATTGGACCAGTATTGTTTTTAAAAAATGGATTGCATTGATTGCTATGGCTGTATCCTACTCATTTAAGCATTTTTGAACATTAGATTTTTGTGCACCCAGTTGGTAAAGCATTGCATCCAATGCAAGTAATCTAAATTATAGATGCTGCATATGGCATTTACTGATTTATATATTCAAATTCCATCTCCTCCAAAGAGCTCCTTAGTTCTTAACAATAACAATAAATTGTTTCTTTGACAGGTGCATGGAGTGTGGTGAAGTTCTGGAACAATTCTCCAATGATGACTTAGGCATGTGTATCATCATCTTATCAACATTTGTCTATCGACAACCCATTCTTGCTGCCCCTCTTCTTCCGAGGATGCTCAAAACTGTAGCAAGGTGAGACAGTATACAGTATAGGAGTTGGCGATATGTGAAAATGTGGGTGCTTATGTGTGTGGGGTGGGGATGGGAGGGAAATTTAGTTGCCATAGGGTATATAAATTTTTCCTCCCTGTGCTATTTTTTAATTTCTGTTGTACAGTCCCAACACATAGTGTGAATTTGCTGTAGTTATTATATTTTATGTCTACCAGGGTATGTGGGAGTGAAGTGTTTTCATGGCAGTATGAAAGCTCAATACATCTGCCTGGTTCAGCCACCAGCATTGGTCGACAGTTTCTGCGGTGTGTCCTCCATCAACTTGCACCAAACCAAATCTTCAATCAAATTTTCAACACACATATTGAAGGTACGTTTGTCAGCGCATAGATATACAATGTTCAAATTAGCTTTATAATTAACTATAATCTGAGCCTTCCTGGTTGACTTTATTCTTTATTTTAAGTACAGTACTGTAACATGATCATTCATTATATTGTACTGTATATAATATGTTTCAGCATGATAAAAAAATACCATATGTGGAATTTTATTTTATCCTAGATGGCACCACCTTCATTAGGTGTGCATATTTTAGCATACCATATAAGGGTTAGTCGAGCTATTGTAGGTGTAAAATTATGGATTAAATTTGAATTAACAGAATAATATATGATATATATTGATGTTGCATTTTAAATATATAATTATTCCCCAAAACAGTAACATTGGAAGCTTTTTTCAGGAACTCAGTTTGATCCCAAATTAGGCTCTGTAACTCCACTTATCCAAAATAATATTAATTAGATTGTTCTGAAAAATGCCAGATTATATATTTAGTTAAAGTACTTGTGTTTTCATCCAGATCATCAGCGAGTCCAGCTCTTCAAGACATTGGCTCAAGCCCTCACAGATTTCAATGAACTCAATCCTTCTGCTCCAATTCACCTCCTGCTTGAGGTAATGTAATTAGCAAAGTTACAAAGTTTAAATATTGAGAATTGAGTAAAATGAGATGATGGGTGAAAGAGCATTGAACTATTTGAGAGGAGCATTAAGCTGGACAGGGTATGATGGGTAGGGCAGTGAGAATGTGTATGAGAGAATGTGATCTGGGTGTGAAGGCAGTTGGTGTTCTGTGTGAAGTTATCTAGAGGGTGCAGCATAATACATGGAGGTAGCTTGGACACATGGAAAAAATGGATGATGGGGAGGTTATGAAGAAGGTGTACTAGATTGAAGGGCCTGGTGTGAGAGGGAAGCCATCAGGCAGATGGATGAATAGGCTGGAAGAATACGGTAACATGATAAGTGTTGTCAGACCATACATGAAATTTTGGGCACACAATGCAGTGCTGTGGTCATCATTTTCAAACAGAACTCATGCATGCATATGCCAGATGATAAGATTTTTATGACACCAATTGACATACCACATATTGTACTGTACTAACACAGTTGTATGGAGACTGTGTAGTAATTTGATGTTTCAGTATCACAAATAACCAACATTCTATCTTAAATGTAATGGGTCATAAATAGATGTGCAAATACTTATTTTTATTTTCCAGCTTCTTGTGAACAATACACTCGACCCTTGTTTAAACGACCAAAAGGGGCTTAACCTTGTCTGTTACTGGAAAATGACTGTTGTACTGGAAAATTGACTTGATCTAGGGGATAAATTGGAATTCATACTGTACTGTACATGCAAAATACAGTACAGTACAGTAATTCTAAACTCATGTTAGAAGAACAGTAAGGACAATGTCCATTGAGAGGTTGTTCACTCTAAAGGGGTTAGGCTTAAGTGTGAAGGTGGGATGGGGCTGACAGCACATGTAATATTGTTCACTCATACAGTACACACGCATTTTCTAAGTTTGTATTAAATATATTTAAAAATAAATATCGGCTAACTGACTAAACAACTCACCGTCACTGACGCTGTGAGCCCGTGCATGCCTCATCATATTCTGGACAGGGTACTTGTGTTGAGTGGAACACCACACTGCCACCTAGTGCGGAAAAAATGTTCAAGTAACAGACTTTGTGTATGATGTGTAATGATCGTCCGGTAGCAAAAAGTCTCCATTAAATCCGAAATCCATTAAATGGGGGTCCGTTAAATCAAAGGTTGAGTGTAATAACTAATTAATAAAATAAAAGGATAACAAATACTGCTTTCTGAACAAAACTTACTTTATCATGTGACAGCAGTTCCAAGCGTGACTCTACTTGAATGAGAGGAACGTAAGTGGAAGGAAAGGGCTAGAACAAGCAAGGGGTGTGTGTCCTGGAGCTTTGGAAAGATAGGTAGATTGGAGAATGGTGGTGATGAAAGGAAGCGTAAGAGAGGAATTAGAGAAAAGAAGTGAGGGAAACAGAAGATTATAAGGAGTGAAAGAATATGTGCAAAGAGAAGTAGGAAAAGAAAGAAGCATACAGTATATCTGTAATATCAGTACAGTATTAGTAATTTTTCTACATCTGTCTATATGCTTTACCTAATTTGATAACATCAACTCAACAAAAGTAAGTTTCTCTATTTAGTTATTGATGTGTTTTTCAATTGTCTCACATTTTTTGACAGAATCTCAACTCCCGGAAAGTCCTACCCACGAACAACTTGACACACTTACTGGGCAACGTGGCTACATACATGGAGTGTGTGGGAGGTGAGGCCAGCCTGGGTAGTATGTTATCTCCTGCACTTGTGCCGCTCTTTGACACTTTCTTACGAAAGGTCTTACTTTGTGCTCCAGCCCTCGACCCAGCCTCCCTACGCCCCATCATGAGATTGCTGGTGGCAGTCATGAGAATTCCTGGGATAGCTGCTCATAAGGTAGATAGGTCCATGGACTATAGGATCACATCTCATATACTTTTGTGAAGGATTAAATCCTGGAATACATTTCTTTCTATTTTTAGTAAATTTGGTAAATTTGTGCTGCCAAAATCTAATATCACATATACTGTATATATATTTTAATTTATCACATCAGACATATGAAGTATAGATATAGATATTTTACTGTATACAGTACTGTATTACTTTATAATTTCAGAATATTCTTGACCCAGTGTCTAAGCTACTCAGCCATTCAATTCAAAACACTCCCATGGAGTACCAACATCTGAGTGACCTCTGTCACCTCTGCACCCGCATATTCTCCAGGGTGAGATAGTACTGTATAGTTTGTATAGTTACAAGCAAATATTCTTTGAGATTCTGTGCTATCTCTATGATTGAGTTTTTCATTCACCCAATTACACAGATTCCATGCAGTAGAACTGTGCCGATAATGCTCTTTTTATTAGTGAGATCACAGATATCAACCGGATTGAGGTACCGTAAGGAGGGGTGAGTTCGGACATTTTCTCGAAAAAATGTTTTAGTCGAGTATTCTTCTTCAAAGAAGCAATCAATCAGAAATTGGTTTTCGTGGGTTTTTTCCTTTTGATTCCCTCTTGCTGCCATAGGGATAACATTTACTTGTGTAATGCCTAAGTAGGATAAAAAAAATAATTCTCCTAATTATAAATTTGATAAAAAATCTGAATGCTGTCAAACTTCTCCTGGTAAACACAAACCAGAGCACCAATAAGTCAATAACAGGTGTCATTTCTCATAATATTTAGTAGAATGAAAATAGAGATATTGAAACTGGTCCTACCTGTATCTCATTATGCTCCATTGGGTTTTTAAAAAAATCTTCACTATTTATAAAGTAGTGTGGGGTGAGTTCGGACACGAGTAAAATCCATTAAAATGTTGTTATATTGGCTAGAATTGAGACTTACGTGAATCATATTCACGTGGAGTGAAGCTGCCAAGACAAAACGTATGTGAAACTCAGAGAGAAAGCACAGAAAAAGCCTCAGGAGAAACCACAGGTAATGAAGTGTCAGAACAAAATCCTAAGCTACACGACTGGGTGATAGTTCAGATCTGTAATGAACTAAAAAAGAAAACGCGTTATTATATGGCTGTAGTAATTGAAGTCATACCGATCCTTAAAGTCAGATTCATAAAACATGTTCCGGGAACACCCAATGTACTATATTCGTGAACTCCAGTGTTCCAGGGGACCAAAGTTGTGAGATTGAGGTAGATGACATAGTCATGTACTCTAGTGAACCAAAGTTAGGTAAAAGGGAGAAAATGATCTTTGATGTTGATGTAAATTGCTGGCCTAAGTAGGCTTAATCTTTCTTTCTACACTCAAGGTAGAGTCAATGTTCTGTTGTCATTACCGGTATTCTATGTGATAATCATGTTTATTTTTTAGTTAAAGTGCCTTAAGTATATTGTAAAACTGTGCTCAAAGTAGAGTTACAAAATATTGTTACAAAATGCTCAAGTACTTTGTAAAACTGTACTCAAAGTACCGGGTAGAGTTACAAAATGGTGCTCATATCTTGCCATAGAAACTACCCTGAAGGGGTCAATATTTTCTTTGTCTTTCATTGTTACAAGCTTTAATTTGTTTTTGTTCTTCACTGTACCAATCTGCATACCAAGAGTCTTTCTTTCCTTGAATAATATGGTGATAATTTGATATCGTAGGTTTAGTTCACTCGCCAGTACAAAGGAAGTGGTACAAAAAATGGCATGTTACTTTTTTAAAACTTGCCAGATGTTCGAATACAGCCCTCATGTGTCCAGGAAGAACGTAGGGTCAAAGATTATTGATTAACAGCATAAATCAATGGAGTTCCGAACACCCCCCCTATTTGTCCGAAGTGATCCCCCCCCCCCCCAGGGGGGAGTTCGGCCACCCGTTCAGACACTTCTCCACATTTGTTAAGAATCTAAAAAAATTGGAGGTGTTATGAATTGATAGCCCATTGGGCCAGCTATCTATAGGATACATAACAATTGGTATAAGCCAAGAAACACAGATAGGAGACTTAAAAAACCTTAAAAAACGTCCGAACTCATCCCTCCTTACCGTAATATGATCTCTCCAAGAAAGATTATGAGATAATGACAATCTAAGAATATTAAGGGAGGGAGAAAGCTCAAGCTGTATAGTGTTGATGGAGAAGGGATAGTCATCTGGAAGATTTATGACCTTATTTTCTCATTATAGGAGCGAGACAAGCTGTTACTGCCACGCCTGGTGGTATATGAGTTGGTACAGGCACTTAAGTTCAAGACCTCCATCCCTGACACTAACCTGGTACTCCTAGTTCAGCTTGTTGTACAAGTAAGTCTTCAGATTCATGCTCCGATTACCATTGACTTAGTTTTTGCTTTCAATCACTCATGAAAGTTGGTAATGTCTTTCTATAATATATAGCAAGCCATTTGAAATATTATTTTTCTTTTGTAGTACTTTGCTCAGAAAGGCATAACAAGAGTTATGATATCATGTATTAGCTCATTGCATGACTAGAATCCTCAGTAATATATTTCTGTTCAGTACTAACAATGGAAAATCTGCCTTGTTATAACATGTTAACCCTTACTGTGTCTGCTATTTACAGTATAGTAACATATAGGATCTCACTAGTAATATTCCCTGTAGACATACTGAACCATCACATTGAGACTTAATGAGAAGCAAACAACCCTCTAGGTTTTAAACATGTGTCATATCTGTTCATAGCTGCAAGAACTGTATATGCCGGCACATAAAACGACTTTTGAAGCCATAAAAAGTGCCCTGAAAATTGAAAGTCGTCTTATACACTGGGTAAAAAATTTGGCTCTTGAATAATAAATTGAATTGGTGGGCTGAATCGGACTGTATTAGGTGACGAGATCTAAGGAAATAGTTTACCAGTAACTCAACTTCACTAAATGCTGTATATCTATCAAATTCTGTGTATTAGATGCTTGCACTTCAATATATTTTCGGCACTACCTTTACAATTACAGTATATACACATGTTTCATGGATACGTAATGGTTGGGAGCTTCCCTCAATTGATGGTTTATTGGTTTGGTCAGTAAATGTTTACTTTTCAACGGGGCACAGAGAGTTGGTAAGTATTTTCGTGTATGCATCCTTCCCATTCTTTCTTTGTTTTCTTTCTTATTTAATTTACGGTACATATCGGCGACTTTCTTAAATATTCATCCTTAAGTTACCGGTAAATAAAAGAAATAATGTCTTCGTATGTCAACACTCGCCAGCACATTCACGGTACTGTGTGTGTGTGTGTCCACCACATCTCCTCACTGCACCTCATATCTCCCATAATTTGTTCATCCCTTTCTTTTTATATACCAGTATATTCCCATTTCCAATATCAATTTTTTCCTGTTAGTGCACACACGTACACATTCTTTCTGCAAAAATTAAAACAAGCCAAATGACACCACAAGTTACTGCGTCTCACTACTGTGTAGTCCCGCCACCCTACCTGACCCTTGTTTCCACCCTACAAACGATGTACCGTAGCATCTGTACACATATCATAGCACTATAACAACAGTAGATGCATACACGAAAATACTTAACTACCAACTCTGTGCACCGTTGATATGTAAACATTTACCGAACAAACCATCACTTGAGGGAAGCTCCCTCACGATGCAATAGATGCATACACGAAAATATAAAAACTTTTCCATTTCATGTACAGTGGACTCTCCAATAACGCGGTAGTTACGTTCCTGGAGACGTCGCGTTATTAAAAAACGCGTTATTTAAACTTAATTTCCGCATAGGAAGCAATGGTAATAGTGGGGGTTGCGTTCCTGGACAATGCAAAAGTCTACCTTTTGGGGATTTTGTTACTCTAATGTATGAATAGTAGAGTCAAACTAAAGTATGTAGTTGGTGACTCAAACAACAAAACCCCACATTCTCGTTTTATTTATATTTGTAAAGTAACGGTACACTTTCCTTCACATTTAACACTCGTCACTCCAGTCTGCCTACTCACCCCGCTCTCCCTCCCCACCCTGCTCTCCCTCCCCACCCCGCTCTCCCTCCCCACCCCGCTCTCCCTCCTCACTCTGTGTTTCCTCCACATCCCGCTCTCCTTCCTCACTCCGCTCTCCCTCCCCACCCCGCTCTCCCTCCTCACTCTGTGTTTCCTCCACATCCCGCTCTCCTTCCTCACTCCGCTCTCCCTCCACACCCCACTCTCCCTCCACACCTCCTCGCTCTCCTTCCACACCTCCTCGCTCTCCTTCCACACTCGTGTTACCTTCCTCTGACACCACATCTGTCTTCCTTTTAAAGAATTGATCAAGTCGTGTCTGTTTGGTCAGAGAGCGGGCCTGAGCAGCTCACCCTGCTTCCCGCCAAAAGTAGTGTGGGTGAGCGTGGCCGCGTTAAATCGAACAAATAATGTTATTTAATCATATCCCCCCTATATATTATACCGCGTTGAATCAAAAACGCGTTACTCAAAACCGCGTTATTGGAGAGTCCACTGTACATAAACATTTATTGACCATATGTGCCTCCACCGCACAACTGACTGGGCTGGGGTTAGGTTAAGATTTCGTACTCGTCTTATACGCCAAACATATACTACGACTGAGAATTTCACCAGAAGTTTAGGGGTCGTCTTATACGCCCAGTTGTCTTGTACGGTATGTTAAGGAGAGTTAATACTCTATCTTAAGTATAATATGATGTGACAGGACAGCGGTGGGACCCTCGGCAGCAACACAGTGGTGGGTGACCTGCCACGTGACCTGCAAGACATACATCACCTACACAATACCTGTGCTGCTGAGTGTATGAGATCACACCTGCATGATGCCCTAGAGTTCATTGCAGATGTACACACACTTACAAAAGTCAAGGTACTGTTTAGTACTCTTCATATATTTGTAGTTCAGTACTGCATATATTAAGGATCAGATAATTTTAGCTTATTACTCTACTAAATTGCTATGTATGTGCCTATTGTGGGGATTATGTGTGTACAGTTAAACCTCGTTATATCGGATCCCGTTATAACGGATTTCTGTTATAACGGACACAATCCGCTGGAGATTTTTTTTTGTCTGAATTTTGGTTTCTCTATATTTTTCTATTATATTTTTTACATTATACAGTAGGTATATTATTTACACATCATTATATACCTATTTATGTATATATACAGTTGACTCGAATAAATCCGAGGAGCTCTTATACAAAACGAGCGAAATCATAATGAACATGTCACGAAATGATATCACTGTCGTCTGCGAAGCGTGTGTGTGTTGCCACCACTTCTCCCTCGCTCCTTCCCCCCTTACCCTCAGTCTCCATTCACCCTAGCCCAAGGTCAAGGGAATTATAGGCCTAACATGGGTTGTCACTTTGTGTTTGACTCTCTCGTTTTTAGTAATTTACGAGTTAACCACCAGCTTCATGTCAGTTGGTGCATTTACAAAATGGAAGGCCATATCCTTCCATATCAAGAAGGAAGGTTTTTCTCGGACAGAGAAAGGAGAAGGAAACACCAGAGCGTGTGGTTGATAAAAGTAAACAAACGATATCACACGCTATCTCCCCTCTTCCCCCTTCCCCCTACTCTCCCCCTACCACCTCCACCACCACGGATGTCCCACACTCATTTCAGTCATTACTCAAAATTGCGTTATTCGAGAGTCAACTGTATCTATATATTGTGGTAAGTTTTGTACATACACTTTTTTTTTCGTACCCCTTGTAAAAATTCGTCGCTATAACGGTCAAACGGCAATAACGGACACCATCTCCCCCCTATTAGTCCGTTATAACGAGGTTTAACTGTACCTTTTTGGAGACTACCTTGGCAGAAAATTGACTCCCCAATGGAATGAACTTTTCTGGGAAATGTCATGCTTTTAGCTTTTCAAATTTCCACTTCAATTCATGTGAGAGGGCAAATTTAATATTGGCCAGTCATGTGCTGGGAAGTGAGGACACGAGCCAAGCCAGCATACCAGGAAAGAGCCCAGACCAATCATGTGATGGGAACCTTGATACCCTCTGTTATGTCATACATCGTTCAAATCCCTTGTAGTGGCAGCAGCTTAACAAATTTGGCCTCCAGAGCTGGCCAATTCGCTAATATTATAATATCACAGATAATTTGAGGAACTGTGTCTGGAAGACATGCAAGTGCTAAAAATATTCTTCAACCAAGTTCTTCATGTAATTAAACAACAGTGTGTTATGTAGTACAATATAGCATTATATAATGTATCTTAACACCTGGTTTGGTCATAAGGTTTGAATATAAAATGTACCAGAGATGTCACCCATACTCCTATGCTGTTTTTCTTTACAAAAAATCAATATGAGTAAAACTAGGAAACATATAAGGCCATACTGGCCTTTCACTGCAGGACAGTGTGGTGGGGTATAATAATGATTTCTTATGGACTGATGTCTTGTTCCCTCAAGAACCTTCCTTCAACCCATAAACTGCAGTACAGCAGTGCTTTCTTTCTTAGGTTACTTTCACAGTGCTGCATTGGTCGTGTATATTCTACTAACATTAAACTACCTCTTGCAGTTGCTTACTTCACCAATTTGCTTTGTATTATCATTATATTTTTCCAGTCCTAAAGTACAAAAGTTTTGATACACAATAATGAACTAGATTATATTCCCTTGACTAAGTTTAGCTGAACTTTTTAATTGGTTACAAGCAGGATCTCACTTATCAAAGGAAAATTGTCATAAGAAAAGATAGAATTAAGGTTAATTAATTGCTCATATCACCCTCAAGTGTATTAATTCTTTTGCAGGCAACTGTGCATCTGCTTTTCTTTCTGTCAAAAGTTATGACCAAATTTCTATTTTTTTTAGCATTTTGTAGAAAACTAAAAATGGTAAAATTTGTATTATCATCTTTGCTGTAAAAAGCATAGTAAATTTTTATTGTGGGGCAAAAATGAATAACGTTTTAGGCGAATTTAAGAGTGCTAGAAATTCATGTCTGGGTATAAGCATACTGTAATTATGTTTTCTTCTATTATCATCTAGTCCAACTGTCGGACAAGTGTGGGCCTGAATGAGGACACTATGGGAGGTCTGGTAAAGGCTGGAATCTCTCAGTACCTGGCTTTGGAGATCACACGAGGCAATAGCCGGGACAACCGTGCCATCACCAAGTACCTACCTTGGCTCAACAATCCCCCAACCACAGTCACCCAGGGGTAAATACAGGAAACCCTCTTTTTACTCTCATGTCGTCATACAGTACACCTCAGTCTCTATCTTTTACTCTCGACCAGTATCACATTATCTTTATTATCCAGCTTCCACCTTTAACCTATACCTCCCATTCCCATTGTTGTTGTTGTAGTTCCCCAGACTGTCTGTCCGAGCAGTCCCGAGTCTGGTTGACCTAAGCCATGCTGATTCTTGGACCCCCAAAAGGGAGTCAGGGAGATAGTGAGATCTGTTTCGTCAAAGGCATCAGAAGAGGGGACATCTGGCTCAAGGTCATGTACCCCAAGCCAACAAACCCATAGCCTCCCTGTTGTGCCATTCAATGGTACCCCAGAACCAGTGAACTTTAAGGGTTTTGGTGTCCCTCCGGCCCCAGCCAATCCTTTTCAGTTCTTCAAGTATCCCTCCGTTCCTTTTCTTTCCTTCGTACTTGCTCTATCACCCCTTCCCACTGGTGAGGGCTGGTTCTATCCAGAAATGAGGAATTTGGCATCTTCTACTACACCCTGGCCTGTTCTGCCTATCTCTCTTACTATTTCTCATTCCTTCTGGGTAGCTGACGAGATCGCCTGATTGGGTGGCACAACAAGGAAGACTACAGACAGTGAGAATGTTGGCTCAGGGGTATACTGTACCTGTGAACCAGCAGTCCCCTCATCTATTGCCTTCGAAGAAACAGATCACACTATCTCCCTAACTCCCATTTGGGGGTTCGAGCATCTGCGCGGCTTCGGTCAACCAGACTAGGGACTGCTCAGCCAGACAGTCTGGGGAACTACAACAACAACAACAACAACAACAGTTGCCTCCCCTGTTGTGGTACCCAATTGGGCCATCTCATCAGCTACCCAGAAGGAATGAGAAATAGTAAGAGAGACAGACAGAACAGGCCAGGGTGTGGTATAGGATACCAAATTCCTCATTTCTGGATAGAACCAGCCCTCACCAGTCCCATTTTCATTGTCATCTTATGCTCACTATTTCCTAGAAATGCTTCTCAAATAGCAATGTGTTTGTAACTTCCTTAGATGGTACACTTGACCCTCCATTTCTTGGACACCCTTTTGCAGTACACTTATGCTGCCTGGCATATGAGCGAGTCTCACTGGCCGCCAAGAGTCAATGAGGCAGCTGAGGCTCAGTTATATGCCAAGCGACATAAATGGACGAAGTGGGCGGATATGCTTAAGCTTTGACACATGCTTAATTAAGCTATTTATGAATAATTAATTTTTTTCTTGCATGTCGTACATGATAAACATGAGTACGTCACATATATTATAACACAATATAATCACAGGAACAGACATGGCCATAAAAGACACAAGAATATGAAATCAATTTAGTTAAGATGTTTTGGAGTGAAAGATAGATGAAAATTACTCGCACAAATAATTCTGTATCTCGCTTATGTGTGAGTTTATCTAAAATCTTATTTCGTGTACAAGATAATTTTCCGAATAAAAATAGTGGTTTTATTTTCAAATGGATTTCCTTACTGCAGTAAATACACAACCAAATGTAAAAAGTGGTATACACTTTTCATAACACTTTCCAACTTCTACTTCTCATATTTACTTGTATTTTGGTTGTAATTCAGTTTGGACAACATATTCTAGTTCCATATTTATCGTAGAGTCTTAAAATCCAAACAAAATATGTGTATCTGTTGTAATATTAGAGCAGGAAGCAATTTATTACAAATATGCAGTTCTGTAAGGAAAGGTTATGTCTGTATGCGGGAAAGAGGTCGCCAGCCAATCAGCGACGAGTATTTATACCCGCCTAGGTTTACTCCTCCCGCCAGTTGACAGCCATAAAGGAATGGATTATAGGTCATTAGTTCTCACTCACCCTTTTGAAATGTACCAAATCCAAATGAGATGAGATGACATGATCCAAACATTTAGGATAATTGTTACATAAGTTCCCATTCCAAGTACAGTAGTGGATAAGAAAAAGTTACATAGATTGTGCCTTTTCAGTAACTAATTATAATATGACTCCCTCCCCCCATCAGCCCACGTGAGTTCATTGATTGTGTGTCACACATCCGGCTGCTGTCATGGTTGTTGTTGGGAGCCTTGACACACACCTGCTTGGGAGGAACCTCATCATCCATGGCATGCCAACCAGTGCCACCTGAGGCATCATGCCACATTGCTGACCATATTCAAGTAAGTTTGGTTGTCAAGTCCAAATTCATGGACCGTTTTCACAAACCCAGTCATCATCAAAATTGTGATTCACACCAAGTACCATAGATCAACATCTTTCCTGTTAGTGAATATTCTCAGCTTCTCTATTTCTTGCATGTATATCCTTAATACATGTAGTTATCATTTCACTTGTTTTGACTAGTTTTTTCTCAGAATTACTTTGAGTAGCAAAATTTGTCCTATCTTATCCATTCAGTCATTGTCTTCCAGGTCATTCTTGCTGGATTTGCTGAACAATCGAAGGCATCAGTTCTTCACATGTCTTCACTCTTCCATGCCTTCATCCTTTGCCAGGTTAGTCCAACATACTGTACTTATAGAGAATCTGAATTTAATTCAGCAAGCTTATTAAAGCAGTTGTCTTTGGAAAAGTGTGAATAACTCAAATTATATGTTTCAATGATATACAGTACAGTACATGTATTCACATTTCTCATGGGATACTCTGTATAATTATACAGATAGATCAGTTACACATTATTGTAGGTTTCTTAAGTTAGGGAAGCTCATTTATATTTCAAGGCAATATCTATACCCCATATTTACCCCCTCAGACATAGGAGCCTGAGGCTGGGCTCTTGTAGCCTTGTCATTTAAGGGAAGGGAGGCTAATACATTCACAGTGGTGGCATTTCAGAGCCTCAAACTCAGGCAAGAGAGCCAGCATGAGACTCCAATCAGGCTTTTTATTTTTAACCCACTAGTTATTAGAGTGACTAGACCATCATGTGCCCTCCCTTTCTCCCTGTTGCAACACTCCCTCCTTTTTTCATCAAGCTCTGCCCTTCCACTTCCACTAGTCTTTTTCACATACTTTTCCACCTTGTTCACCTATCTGATTTGTGATCTGCCTCTCCCATACACTTTCCATCTTGCATTCTTTCCATGGTGATGTTATGCAGCTTCATTTACAAATTTTGTGTACTTTGTATACTGTATGAATATGATTAGGTTTTTATTTTATAGCTGAAAATGTTGTATAAAAAATACCATATCATCATTAATCAATGGTACCTCCAATACATTTCCTTAACACTCAGGTTTTCCGTCTGTCTGATACTCAGCAAAGCTGCCCCAGGACTTTTGGAAACCCTAAGTGTGGATATGTGAAATAACATATACAATGACATATATTCTCCATGCCTTATATACAAGTAGCTATGTAATCAAGACGGGATGTGCGATATGGCAACGTCACATAACAGCCACATTTGGCAACATTGCTCCAGGCGCCATATTGCCATCCCCTCTCGACAGAGTCGCGGCCGACCCTTAACGAGGACACACATACAGTTAAACCTCGTTATTTCGGACCCCGTTATTTCGGATTTCGGTTATTTCGGACACAATCCGCTGGAGATTTTTTTTTGTCTGAATTTTGGTTTCTCTATTTTTTCCTATTATATTTTTTACATTATACAGTAGGTATATTATTTACACATCATTACATACCTATTTATGTATATATACAGTTGACTCTCGAATAAATCCGAGGAGTTCTTATACAAAACGAGTGAAATCATAATGAATTTGTCAGGAAACACTCATCTGTGAAGCGTGGGTGTGTGTGTGTGTTGCCACCACTTCTCCCTCACTCCTTCCCCCCCCCCCCCTACCCTCAGTCTCCATTCACCCTAGCTCAAGGTCAAGGGAATATAGGCCTAACATGGGTTGTCACCTTGCGTTTGACTCGCTCATTTTTAGTAATTTACGAGTTAACCACCAGCTTCATGCCAGGTGGTGCATTTACAAAACAGAAGGCCATATCCTTCGATAGAAAGAAGGAAGATGTTTCTCGAATAGATAAAGGAGAAGGAAACACCAGAGTACAGTATGGCTAATAAAATGTAAACAATCGATATCCCGTTATTTTCCCCCTTCCCCCTACCACCTAGACCACTACCACGCATGCGTGATTTGTTATCTTTACAAGCGCGGGTTGGAGACTTGGAGTGGTTGCGTATTACTACATCATTCTTGCTTTTATTAAACAGTATTAAATAGCTACTCTGATACGTCCCACTATACGATCATGGCAAGAAATAAACTCATCTCTTCACCACACAAGGTAAATAACATTTAGGTATATTATTTACACATCACTACATACCTATTTATGTAGATATATCTGTATTTTGTGTTAATTTTTGTACAAACACGTTTTTTTTTTTTTTTTTTTTTTCGTACCCCTCGTAAAAATTCGTCGCAATTACGGTCAAACCGCAAATACGGACACCCTCTCCCCCCTATTAGTCCGAAATAACGAGGTTCAACTGTACGTTCTCAGGTCCCCTATCTGTAAGCTGTACCTTGCTTAATACAACCAGAAAACGAACCAAGATATATTCTTAATCTAGTGTGAATGATCACCTAACAACACTAAGCAGAATTTATCTCTTTGAGGCCCCTTATCCCTACCTGTATATGCTCACTTCAACTTAACACATGTTAAATTTCCCTCAAACATTCTTTAAACTTTTATATAAATTTCAATCTATTTTATGTTTTGTATACCCTTTGTCATTGCAGAGCCTTAAGCAACTCCTTATGTTACTTAGTGGGCAGGGCTGGATATGATACTCAGTGTGTCCAGGCATCTCAAATGATTTGATTTAATTTGATTTCTTTACTTTAGATATACTCGGTACTGTATTATCAATTTTTAGGAATGCAAATGTTGTGATCCCCACCTTACTTCATAATAAAGATGTATCAGACTGACTCTCGCTTACCTGGGGCCAGCTGTGGACAGTGTACCTGGAGCAGAGTGCTGGTAGTCCCGGTAGTGAATCTTTTACAAGCTGCCTTGCTATACTTACTGACTTTTGGGCCAAGGTTACCCCAGGGATACTGCAGCTAGTTTCTCATTCTAAAGTGGTAAGTAACCTGCACACACATGAAACATTGTGAGGAACCAGCTTGTATGCCTGAGAGAAATCTACTGTATATAAGTTATATAATATTATTGTACAATATATGGCAGGTACAGTATGTTGTTCTTATGTGGATAAGAGCCTCAGTAAGAGGCTGTACTAATTAAGGACAGGATAAATAGTGCAGCTGAGGGCAGTTTAAATTCGCTGACCAATAAATACTATCAAAGACTATTTTCTGATGTGTTTGCTATGAAGTTTTAAATTAGGTTCAGTTGTGTAACAAAGTCTTCCTTCCAGGTTCATATCTCCTGTTTCTGACAATATTGAAAGTACAGTAAATAATTTTACTCATACACATTTGTATTATATAAAACCAGGTGTGATGACGGTCACATGATAACCTATTAACTTTTAACCTAAATATAACTTTGTCTAAACTGTATTGAAGAGGAATATGTCAATAATTCTTGTAGTGTAGATACAAACTCATGAAGTTATACAGGTTTTCCCATGTTGCCCTCTCTTTCTCTCTCTCCCCTCCCCCTTCCACCAGGAGACAGACACAGTGCAGGTATTTCTTTTCATATGCAAGTGTCGTACCTTGCTGAGCCCTGTGCTCCACCCCTCACTAGTGGTTGTCACTTCCTCACACTTAACATATAAGTCACATACTGTACTGTATTGTGAAGTAGAGAAAATCAGGTGCCATTACAGTTTTGTCCAGTATCATGAAAAGCATTTTATTTGGGGGGGACTATTCTAAATATGGTTGCTAGTACAGTAGTTTGGTATAATTTATATGTTTATTTTAATTAGCAGTTGATTATTACACAAAAAGTGTATAATTATGAAAGTACTGGGGTATAAGAGATAATCATTGAGGTTTCAGAATTTAACATTCATATGTCATCATCCACCAAATATTTATTAAGATTTTGATATAATTATATCAAATATAAAGATTTATAGAAATTTTAAGGGGTATATTGTATACATTACCATAATAGTTATTTTAAGCACATCTGCTACATATTTTTACTCATGACATTATATTAAAGGGTACTGTATATTGATTTTATGGCAACCACTAGTGAGGACTCTAATAGTTAGTACTATCGTGTACAAAGTGTGTTCTTCCCAACTGCTTTCCTCCACACATGAATTTTGAAAATAAGTCTGATGAATCCAGAGCAACAGACACGGTTGACTTTGCCCTCATAATAATAATCTTCAGTCTTCATTGTATGTTGCATGACAATCATGAAATTGATTTTCAAGATGCATGCTTTGAGGGGAAAAAATAGTTGAGTTAAGCAGACTTTTGTGCAGGATTGTATAGTTAGCCAAGCTGCTATGCCACGCAGTTAAGTTGCAAGATAATCCCAACCAGCAAGTACCTTGATACTATACCTCCTTACTACAGTTACAGCTCTTTATTATTGATGTTAGAGCTGATAGTGGATCAACCCCTTTCAAATTGCAGCATTGTACTCCTGGGTGCCTATCCTCCAATTATTTTACTGTCACCAAGGCAAGTTTTGTCCTTATGAATTTCTAAAGCTATACTGTATTTTACACATTTGAATGTAACAAATATGATTCACTGATGTCAGATATTTACTGCTTTGTGAAGCATCAAAAGCAAATATAAGCAACTTTAATGTCAACCACATTATTTGAGAAATTTGCTTGTAAATTAAGCAAGTATTGTACAGTATGACCGATAAAATTTTGTATAGAATTATCATATGAACTACTCAACTCTTATCAAGGTACCAGAAGTGGTATGGGGGAGGACCAGAGAGAAAGTCTTTGTGTTGTAGGTTGAACAACAAAATGACTGGATGCAGCACCACCCTTTTTGTAGGGCAAAGTTACCATCGACAGCTATCAGGCTTAATGTAGCAAAATACTAATCTATCGATCAACGTCCATCAGTCTTGAGCAGTTAAATGCTGTACCTGTACATTAAGCTACAAAAGATATGTATTGACCTTTGCATGTTCTCAATTCACAGCTATTAGTCCAATGTAAAATCTATTTGAAATTAGTTTTCTTCCAGTATTGTCACAAAGAAGGTGCTGATACCAATATAATTCATCATATTACACATAGTTTTCTATCACTAGTACAATATTATTTTGGAGAAATTGAAGTAATACACACAAGTCCTATACTAGAACCCACATTCCTTGTGACAGTCATTTTTGTCTTGCTCTGTAATGCAAATGTCACGCCCAGTAATGTGTAGCATAAGTCCCATATTTCTTGTCAGAACATCAATCAACATCAGAATTATCATCTTTATATTTCAATTTTTGTACAGTTATTGTTGTGGTTATATATTTTTAAAATCTTCATTTATGAAAAAAAAAAAAATTATTATTTCCTGACAGATACCAGAACATAGAAAGATGTTTAAGAAATATTTAAGTAAACCTAATATACACTGTACTGGGGATTCAATCCACCAACCTAGTGATCACAGAATCAACAACAAATCCAATGTGTCAAAGATACCTTTATCATACAGTAGGTAATCCTGCTCCTACCACCAGGGGTCAGATGTAAAATCATCTGCATATGAACAGAGCTCATTCAGGTGTACCACAGGTTCTAGGCAAAACCTGGTTGTCTGACTCATTTTGTGTGACAGAGTCAAGTTCATATTGCACTAATTTTGCTGAGGTTTTTGTCATTGAATTTTCATTGTTTTTCTTATGGCTCTTTCAATGGTGTAAAAAGATTACCTTTAACTGTGAGTGCAGAATTCTATTTATTTTTATTCATTCCATAATAAAGCAAGTCCAAGAGGTCAAACAGATTTTCAACTTGGATGGTATGGAGCCAGGGAGATCACTGGTTGGGAATTTCTTTCTACTAAAAGTTGATACACATGTTAAGCAAGGTGCATAGAGGATATTGCAAATAAAACCTGCCTAAGTGATCATACACTGTGGAAAAGGGCTGGATGAGACATAAGATGCATGAATATAGTTGCTCAATGACAATAAATAATGGCCTTGTAGAACAAGAGAAAAAAAAAAAATCAGCCCAAATGATGTATGATATTTTTTGGCAAATGGATACTACTAATTTCTCCAATCAGTACCAGGAGATAAGAAACTTAGCATTGATAAACTGTACTTTAACATAAAGTACTGTACTGTGTTCTGTTTCTTGTCAAAATTTGGATGAATTAATTGCCTCTAGTTTAGTGATGAAATATTAAGCTGTGTAATGTGACGTATGTAAACCCAGGTGTGGTCAATCAGCTTTGTAATGTCAAGATTATATATCCCCTTCAAAAATTGATGGGTGAATTTGGCTGAATTAGTATCTTTAAGTGGTCAGTATCATATACTATACAGAAATACTGTATTCCTCTTGTCATCAGTAATATGCAAACACAACCTCATATAAGCAGCAGCACTTGTTAGTACATTATACATTATATGTAGAAAGTAGTCATAGGTAGCATTGCTTTAGAGTAGTCTTGTCTCTCCACTTAGCTTATTCTCTAACATTTCCATATCTGTTTTAGTGCCGCATAGTATTCCTGAGCTTGGCACTAGTCCCCATTGAATTCATTTAAAGTATAAGAAAACTTTTGTTTACATTAAGGATTAAACCAAATTGAAATCATAATTGTAGATAGAATTAATTTTATGTAATCATTAACATCAGCACCTCTTAGCTGGTAGCATTATATTACATTGAAGGAAGTACTATTTATTAGGGTATTTGGTATCTTCATTACTTTCTTTTATGTGAAAATTTTCCTCATTCTGACAGTGGGATAGAATTAGTCCTGCTTGTGCAGGTGAATGCAAAAGGGCATGTTTGCTCTTCATTATATGAGTGAGTATATATAGATTTCTAATATTTTGTCTCTTTTCTTTCCCTGCCTGTCCAACATATTGACATCCTTCACTTCCTTCCTTCTTTTACCTACCCCAAATCCATTACCTGCCATATGAACTCCTCTGACTCCTTTTCATTTTACCCTTGTTGCTGACCTAACCTAACTTGACCCCTCCTGCCTCTCTAACTCATTTCCATCACCACCCATCTTCCACTGATAACCTTTCACCACTATTTAAAAAAAATTCACTTCTATCACCCTTCTTACAACTTTTCCTCCCCATTTGACTTTCTTGCTCCCATTTACCACTCTACCAACTCTTGCCACCTTTTAACCACCTGGCTTGTGTTGGTGGTTGAGACAGCTGGGAGAGATGGTGAACCTGCACTTCATGAGCCTGATGGAAGCTCTTCATGAATGCCACTCCACTGTTCTGGCACGCCTCCTGCCTCTCTGGGCACCAGTACTCTACACACATCACATTAAGGTATGGGACCAGTACGAAAAGTAGGGGAAAAAAGTAAGGAGAGGTAGAAGGGAAAGGTATGGGAATAATAAATTTAAGTGGCAAAGGGAAGACAGGGAAGGGTATAGTATAGGATGGATAGGGTCAAAATAAGTACAGTACAGTACAATATGGGGGGACATTGGAAAAAAGCACAAAAAGGGGGTGAGGTTGTTAGAAAAATAGAAATAAAGAAAAAGGTTCAATGGAGGTAGATGGCATAATTGGAAGAGAGAAAATAAGCAGAGAGAGGGAGGGATAAGGCCAAAAACCAAGGAGAAGGAAGTAAGGGAAGGTTTACAAATAAAGTAAAAAGATAGAGGAAACATAGTTAAGGAAGGAATAAGGTCATAGTCAGAAGGCAAGAGGAATGTCATTTGCACATACACTGAACACCAACCATCTCTCCATTGTTTACAGTTACCTGGACAGCTGGCAGTGCGACTACAGGCCTGTCAGAATGCTGCCCCTCCTTCTGACCCCACTCATCCGATACCCAACCCCTCTACCACTGCCACCACTCCCACGCTCTCCTCCCACAGCTCCTCCCTCCTCCGCTGGCTTCACAGACTCCAGTTTAAGATGGGACAAATAGAGTTACAGTCCTCAGCTGCAACCCAGTTCTATTCTGTGTAATCTGTGTCTATGGAGTAGGAGCTGTGAGGTGAGGTTTTGGAATGTAGGTGTAAATTTGAGGTGTGTGTGAGTTTATGAGTTATGGCTGTTGATTTATAAGGTTTCTGAGGTGTTCATAGACTATGGTAACGATTTGCTTTAGGTAAGAATATTTTAAGTCCAGAGTAAGAAGAATAGATTCATTGATAGGACAGTATAAGAGTTGAACAAAATACAGGTACATACATACCAATAGAATTCCAGCCTTCAACCTGGTTGATAACCAATCATAGACTAGAATTTTATAGTTGCATATGAGATAGCCAGTCACATATCCAGAGAAGCCAATCCCCCCCCATCACCCCCCTTTGGCCCTGCCCTTGAAAACATACTGTGATTTCATGAAATTGTTGCCCCTCCCTATAGGGTGTAGGGTGTACCTTCAGTTTTTAATTTTACTTCCAGCCCATTGGGAGGTAAGAAGGTTATTTGGAATATGGCAGGCTGCTGTAGAGAGGGTTTACTGTAATATTTGATGTAAAGTAGAAGTTATGAATACAGTACCGGTACTCAATAGGGATGGAGGATCGTGCTTGGAAAGTTTGTATTGTACAATCATGTCTTGTTTGTGTCTTGACATTGCAGATCACATAATTTCTGGTCTAGGTCAAACAATTACCAAAAAGATAAAGGACCATCTCACCTCAGTGGGAGACAGTATATTAGGTATTATGTGACCCAAGGAGATAGATTGCAAGTCTGTGATGTAAATCCCAGGCAGTCACAGGCCTTCATGATGCCTGGCTAAGCCAATGAAAGCCTTTGTCTTTGCCATGTGCTGCTCAGTGAGTCAATGGTATACTCCCTCCCCTTTTGCTGCTTTATAAAAACACTGACATGGTTGTTTCTACACAAACAGAAGCAGTGCATGATCTATTATTGAGCCTCCCTTATTGTTTGAGATAACCATCTGGATAGCAGAGGAAGAAGTCATGAGACAAGCTTATTTCAACAACGAGTAGTACTGAGAGCAACCACCAGAGGAGAATGAAGCACCACAATAGCCCAACATTAACTGATTTTGTGTACAATATTCATACCATAACTTGTGCTGTATGAGGAGATGATTGTTAAGACCTTGTAAGATTCTACTGATACACTCATACATACCAAGCATGACTTCATTAGTGTTATTTCTAATTGTAAGAGGAATAGGCTGCTTCAGTGGCAGTATAGATTGTGGAAAATCTTGATGATGTAAAATCTATTGTCCGAGTCATAATTTTCAAAAGATTTTGGAGGAAGCTGACTGTGAGTTTTGGGGAAGAATCCTTGGTGGGAGTGAGTTGCACCAACCTCAGATACTCTCTCCCCACACCAATTTGATCTCCTTCATGATTAAATTATGTTGTTGTTGTTTTTCTTTGTTATGTGCAGTCATAGGAATGGGCCTACTTGATGGAATCATTTATTAACTTTTTCTTGAAAACCTGGGATGTCTTTTCCAACTTCACTGATCTAGCAAATTTCTTTCTTTGGTATGGTGATATAGATTGACAATTTCTGGCAATTTTATATCCATTTATTCCTGTAGCATTTTCAAATTATCTTGAAAACCACTTTCATGTCAATTAGGACTATTTCTGATGAATCTTTCAGCTATGCACTCATTCTGGAAATAGAGCCAATTTTTATTTGGCCAACCTTTCTATCCAAAGTGCAAGTTGTTTCTTGAATGAAACAATGTTTTCACTAATGTTCCCCATAGTTATATATCAGTCTTGAAAGTTTAAGTTTAATTAGGTTACAAGTCTGAAGATGTTGCTTAAGTAAGATCATTATGTGACCCATTATGATATCCAGGAAAAACAGAATGTCAGTCATGCAACATAGTTATACAGGAGTAAGAAATGATACAGTACTGTGATTGTATCAGACTTCATCTGCCTCAGCTCCATACAAGTGAACAGATACACATACAGTACATCAGAAATTTTCATACATATATTGATGCTGTATTACTCATGACTACTTTCCTGTTGAAAGGTCTAGTAAAGCTAAAAAGTATATAAAGTGTGTAATTATCCTTCTCCCTCCTCTACAAGTTATATCTGATTGCGAGCCTCACTATCCGGGGCTGGGGTCGTAATATATATATATATATATATATATATATATATATATATATATATATATATATATATATATACAAGCGGAGTAGTGAAGATGAAACATTTTACCGTAAAATCGTTAAAAAAAGTGATTTTTGAAAGTTTTGAAAGGTTGCAATTTTTAATATACATTGATATATATATACTGTTAATCTTATTAGGTCTGGGCAGAAGTAATATTAATTGTTATTTAATTGAATTGTTTAAATCTTGCAAGTCTTTAATTCTTCTCCTATAATTTGGGGCCTATAAGAGAGGAAGAACAATACACCTTAGAGGAAACATCCTTAAAAGTAACATTTTCATATCAATGAACTCTATTAATATCATATTCATTCATTATGTAAAAACCCTAAGTTCACCACTAGAATCTTTCGGGGCCATCTTAAAGAAATTTGTTTAGTAAACATCAGTCAAAACTTTGGGTTCGTTACACTGTGGCACTACGTACTGTACCATGGGAGGTGAGAGGTGGCCGTGGTAGGCCGTTTTCTGTAGTGTGCCTGCAGGGGAGACTGGGGTAGTGCGTTTCTTCCGAAACTCTGCACGTGTAGATTTTTTTTTTTCTTATAAGAAATATTATTATGTTTAGCTACTTGCATCCCCCTCTGTGTAGTTAAGAGTTTCACTCAGAGGGTCCTTTGTACAATGCATGGTTAATGCAGTAGATGAAGGCCATTCATATTATTATTGAGATTTTAAGCAAAATAAAATTATATTAAATATGTAAAAAAATGTGTATCAAAATAGCATGAAAAATTACTCATCACAGAAGCCAAATTATGTATGGTTGTTATTTATATTGCTAGGAGATTTTGCACATAAAAACAAAACAAAAATTACAATCGAATAAAATAAGGACTCTAATTTTTTTTTGCTTATCAAGTAGAAGTTGAAAAATCATAAAACAAAATCGAGTGTATACACAGCACAACCAAAACTGTACAAAGGATAATATAGTGAACCTGACTGTATATATATAGGTGAGTGTGGGGTAGTAGTAGTATTATATCTTCAGTAAATAATAATAAATATTGGCCCAAGGCTGCCTGGAGTTGAGCCCGTTTTCTGTGACGACGCAGATGGAACGTAGTGATGCCAAGTATGGAGAATTTTCCTTAGACATGGAGAATCAGAGGTACCAATGGGGATAGTATATATAGATTGTTCATGAGTAAATGGGGAAATTTCTACCAGACTAAAATATTAAGCTGCTGATACACAACTTTCTTCAAGGGTAAACAGGGAAATTTTGAGGTAAACAGGGAATTTCTGATGTCGACGATGGGTAAATTTTGTGAAGGAGACGTGGCAACACTGATGGAACGTTGTGTGTGTCCCCGGAGTAGGGAGTGTCTGGCTCAGGGGTAATATTTACTCCATTTATCGGTGAGCCAGGTGTTATTGCACGGTGTCAATCCACAGGTGAGTGACTGAGTACCCACCCCACGGCTTGCCACACATAATAAGGCTAGGGAATGTCCACCATTAAGGTAAAATAAGGTAAAATAAAGGTAATGAGTTGTCCTCCATTGCGCAGGTCCGCCCCACCTCGCCACCACCCGCGCCATTTAAAATAATGCACTAAAATCACTTTGTCTCCTCCTGTCATCCCATCTGTCATTTATACATCATTTCTTCACCGTTATTGGATTACTCTTGTTTAATATTCATGGGGATTGGGAAATCGGATGGGGGACAATTTCAACTTGCAAACCTTACGTCCCTATTTTACTCGAGTTTAACCCAATGTTTTTTTTTATTATTTTTGTTTTTTCAATTTTCATAATTATGACATTCATGTCACAATAGTTATTATATATTTGCAAAAAGACATACCATCTTAAATAACATACTTATTAAAATTAGTAAGAATTTCACATTGAACAAGGACACATTATTGAGGGTGACAGCTTAATAAAAGGAAGTGGAACAGATGATTGATGAACAACTTCATTAGTTATTGGTTCAGAATTGGAGCACTTAATTCCCGACGTCATGAACCTAAGAAAAATTGCCACTTTTCACCAGATAAAATTCTTTCAGAAACATAGTGTTTTTTTGTTTTAAGCCAAAGGTGCAGGTATGAACTAATATAAATGTTATTAGTTCTGCCAACCCCTGTACTATTTTATGCTTGTAATTGCTGTTTTACTGTATGTTGCACACCAATTCTTATCTATGATGTTAATATAATTACTGAATAATAACATCTTAAAGTGCAGACGTACGATGTATCAGTAATTATCACGGGGAAGATTTTACAAAATCCATCTAACTAGGCCAACACTCAGTTCCCCAACTTCCATATTAAAACCACTGGCGATCACACGTAACCCTTCAGTTAGTGACCCCGGGAATACAGAGCTGTATCTACAACTTAAAAACTGAATGTTTTTTGTAATTATGATCAGTCTAATATAATCTTGAAACCATTTAGGCTATTATTTATATTTTTATAATAGGTAGCCTCACTCAGAAAAATTAATAGACCATAGGTAAGTATCACTAGATAAGATGTACACAGTAAAGTACGGTACCTAGTTTTCTAAGTTTTGGAAGAGATATTAGTTGATTAGACTTTGATAATTTCTTCTTTTGCTGCCATTTATTGTTGTTGTTTATGTTCTCCTGGGGTAGAATGGCCTCCTTCCCCACAGATCCCCTGTATGCGCTGGTCGCTGTGGAAAAAAAACAAACTAAAATAAAGGAGGGGCTGACTCTATATGCCTGGGCTACCGAAGCACATCCCAGGGAGATTGGGGGGAAAATCTTTTGCTGGTATTCTTTAAAAAAAAAAATTCCTTGTATATATTTTTCACTTTCAAGAATTTTTCCCTCCTTTCATTATGCTTAAAGAATTCTTTGAATGGGAATGAAAAATTTACAATCATGTTGGTAGCCCTGTGCAGTGGAAATGATAAACATTTGTACGGTTGGTATGACTATGAGGCTTCTAGGTGCAAAATATAAACAATAAATACAACCATGTTGTGCTCAGGAGGTTTTGTTTTATGTAATGAAATATTTTATAACATCTCTGATTTAATACGTGCTGCAGAAATAAGACTACGTATAATAAAAAGTACCGGATTATAAATATTTGGGAAATATGTTCACTTCTACTCGTCACTAATCGTCATAATTTGTTTGTTTAATGTTATATCGAATTGTAACAAATATATCTGGACGCTACAATTATTGCTGAGACTAATGATATCAACAAAAAAATTATATCTTTAATAAGAGAAGAGCTAGAGTAAAATACAAGCAGAGTACTGTACAGTATACCACCACCACGAGCATGGTAGTAAAGAGGATTCTCACCTTGGTGGTGTAGAGGTGAAGCGGTAGTTAGGTGAGTGTGTAGACCAATCAGGAAACGCCTTGCCAATGATGTCTACAACCCAGTCCAACAAATTTTGAACTGAGTATAGGCTAGTAAGGTTTTTACAAATTTGGAAGAAATGCCTCATTTATTTACTAAACTCTTTTTCCTTCAGTGATATAGGCCTAATACTGTTGCACATTTTTCCAATATATTATGGTGTTATAAAGAATACATGACCAATACTATACAGGATAAAACTCAACAAAAGAATTAATGAAGGAATGGGGTCAAGTTTTCCTTCGTGTTCCAATAATATACTCGATTCAAGGGAAGGAATTTAAGGCCAGGAGAGGAAGGAAATCCTTAACAATAGAAAATTAGTGATATACTGTACAGTATTTCTTTCCCATGCTTTTCAAGGAATTTTTTTTGTAAGAATACCTGTACCAGCGTTTGATCCCACAGTCAGTGCTGTGGGCCAAAGTCCACGTTACCACAAGTGCTACAAGTGGGGCCGCACTTTCCATAAGACCAGTCCTGAAGGAACCATAAAGGGGGAGGGAGTTTAGACTGCTGCATGCAAAGGAATAATGCACCCCCAGGTGGTGGCAGTCATTTTATAAATTGTATATGGTGGTCTATAGTCTTTCTATTTTGTACTGACCCGTGAGGAGTTGACCGCGGTACTGCCAAATCTAGAATCAAAGCATACACCACATAAAGGAAACTGTCCACTAACGACAGTATATTGACAGGAAATTTTCTACACAATGAATTTTTCATTTAATGGTACTGTATATGATACGAACAATTGCTATGTACGTATAAGAGAGAAGATATTTCATGTGTGATGTGGCATTTCAATCAAAATACAGTGCCACTACTTCCAACCCATGAATTTCTGGGGTGTGGAGAGTGAGGTGACTGAGGCCACAAATGACATCTGTCAAATTTGAAGAGTGGTTTAGGAACCAGTTATTGCCCAACATTGCTCCCAACTCTGTCATTGTTATGGATAATGCTGCATACCGCTCAACCCAGATTGAAAAGATACCCACACAAACGTGGAGGAAGGCAGACATCAAAGAATGGCACATCAAGAAAGGAGCACAGCCAGGTTAAAAAGACAACTTTTTACCAAGCAATACGTCACCGGGAAGAAATATTTAATTGACACCATCGCCAAGGAAGAAGGACACAGGGTTTTTCGGCTACCACCATATCACTGGGCCCAAGTCAAGAAGAGTATTGCACAAAAAAAAAACTACAAGCTGGCAGATCTGAAGATTGGAGCCTGTAACCCCATCCAACTGGATGAATGCTTTGCGACATACTGACGATCTCCAAGCAAAGGATGCCAGACTTGATCAGTCAGTTGATCATGTCATCTACTCATTTGTCATCGATATTTCAGATGACACTTCAGACAATGAATAAATCATTTTCATAACAGGCAGGAAGTAGTTTAGGCCTCCCGGGAACATCTATATAAAAAAGACGCGCTAAGACTTTTACCTCAATGGTTGTGTGGAAAGGTCTCTCCTCAATCAATCATTTTTAAACAATATGTTAAAGTCAAGATGTAATGTTGTTGTTGTTGATGTTCTCCCAGGGCAGAATGGCCTCCTGCCCCACAGACCCCTGGTACACTCTGGTCACAGTGTATAAAACAAATGAAAATAAAGTAGGGGCTGGCCCTATATGCCTGGGCTACCGAAACACATCCCAAGGAAATGGGACCAGAGCTTACTGGACCAGGGAGTCTGGGGGCCTCCGACCGCCAGGGAGATTGGGTGGAAGGCTTTGATACCACAGCCAGTGTTGTGGGCCCAAGTCCACCTTACCACAAGAGCTACCTTCCATGAGACCACTGCTGCATGCAAAGGGAAATGCACCCCCGTGTGCTGGCAGTCCACACAGCAGTGGAAAAAAAAAAAAAAGGCCTCCGGTTGCGGTACACCTCACATGGATTTTTAATCCATGTGGGCAGATCTCGTCAAATCCACTAGAAAGTGACCAGATCCTACAACAATCTTTATTCTAGCCCTGTGGGCATGTGGGGGATAACTTATATTCACAGAGAATAAAGTCAGCCCCACTGGGCCCAGACAAGGGTGTGGTAGAGGACCCAAATTCGTCATTTTTGGATTACCAGCCCTCACCAGTGGGAAGGGGTGATAGAGAGGTGGGACAGTAAATGCAAAGGAAAGAAAAGGAACGGAGGGATACATGAAGAACTGAAAAGGATTAGCTGGGGCCGAAGGGATGCCATAATCCTTGAAGTACTGCCCACGTCTCTGCAGGCAATACTTCCCTCACGGGGTCGAGATGTAATGTAAAAAACACATACTCGATATAATCCACTTGGTAAATCATGATAATCCATCGTATACTTCATATATACCAAAGTCATACATGCAAATATAAAGAGAACTATTTTGTTCCCATTCTCTTTGGAGTTTGGGATAGGGTACCGTTAATTAGATATGGCAACAGTGCACCCCGAAGTGGCCACAGCCTTGCGGGTCAGTATAAGATAGAATGAGTATAGTGGGTTAGATTACCTGAATGGATTCTTGGGCTTGAGACTACTTTAGGTACCGTACCCAAAAATATTTTCCCTTGTAATGTCACCATAGGGAAAGGGTTAACTTCCCATTCCTTCAGTGACCAGGCCACTGTAGGGTGGTAATAGCTAAGAAGAGCCACAGAAAAGGAAGTTACTAACCAATTTCCTTCATATTTATGTTAGTGCTTGTTTTTGCTTTATGAAGTCATTTCCCGGAGTAACTACATATTGACCATGTTTGATTATTCCCATATGTTTAACCAAGTTAGGTCCTGAGTAAACTCAGGCTAACTCTAGAACGTGTGAGTAATTACTGTTTAATGTGTTATTTAACCTTCAATTCAGCCTCTTGGGGAGGAGTCAAGAATGATCAAAATGCACTGGAGAGTAAAATAGGATATGTGATCTCTGCCTTTGAGGCCACAGATTTGAGCGAATCAAGCAGGTTCCTGCTGGGCATACATATATATATATTATTTTATAGTATTTTGTATATTATAGTATATTTATTATTTGAACCACTTCATGACAGAAATGAATCAATTACTTGTTCTTTTTTTTCTGTTTTCTTTTTTTAGTGCAGATGTTGTATATAAGAAACTATATTGGAAGTTAAGTAATGAGCATATATTCATCGATGTTTATTAAACATGTTGATATTTATAAAAATATCCATTCACAGTGTTCATGGAGGGAGTGCTGCTGAATATATATATTTTTTAAAGTGCCTACCCTATCTCCAAACCCAGAGAGTCTTGGTAGAGATTGAAGATTACAGAGATTAAAGGAGGAGTTATTAAGCTGTACTGGTAAATGCATAAAATGTAATGGTATTGTGTTTTACATTAGGGAAGTGTAAAGATGTCATCTGAGTTGAGTGTGGAGCGGCCTACAAGCCTCGCCCTCTCAGATCCACCAGCAGAGCGCCGTGTCCACTTCAGTGAGGTGGAGGCCCACTCTCGTACCCATAGCACACCCAGTCCCAGGTAAGATTACAGCCGTTCTGTAGTACTCAAACCTGTTTTTGCTTACAACCCCATGTCTTTTACACTGTATTTACATTCTTCATGACTCAAAGAGTAAATTTAATTAATTACTGTGCAGACATTTTTCCTTATGAGATGTAGAATGGTTACACGTCTCGGCGATTCATGTTTAAGCCAATCTGGGCCATGATGCAACCATGGTCACCTGTTATATACTAGTCAAGGAGGGCAGTCAGCCAGTCTTGAAAAGCAGTTTAGTGCACAAGCTGATAGGTGTTAATAATTCTCAACAGATAAATTTATTGCATGGAGCCTTGAGACCAGCAAAGCGAAGACTTGAGTTTTAAAATTCTGTATGATTACACCTATGCTAGCCACTTGTTAAATAATTTAAAGAAAGTAAGCTACCAAAAGAATAAATATAAAATAGTATAAGAAGCTCCATGTGTCATATAGTTACTATTTTTTGAAAACTTTCTAGGTTTTAATAATGATATTTTGACACCAGAACAATTTTTTATTATGACTGTACCTGTACATGTAAACTATTATGATGTAGTATTATGCATCATTGGGAATGAGATGGCGAAGCAATCATAATAATGTACTGTATATTGTTTGGATGTTAATAAATTAAATGTGATTGATAAATTATACCTGATGGTGTTAATATTGTTCTTGTTATCACAGGAAGCCGCGGCCAGACCCAGACTTTCGCCCCAAACGCAAGAGGTCTCTTAGCTTCTCTGGATCAGGAGGAGAATACCGGGGCAACAAACGGCGCAAGCGCGGTCGTGTGCTCCCTTCCAAGTTCCTTCTGGGGGGTAGCATTACAGACCCTCTTAACCTGGGTTCTCTGGATGATGAGGAGGAGGTCCCACCGTAAGTACAGTAGCAGAGTGAGTGGATCAATGTATAAGGTAGATGAATGGTAGGTGAATTGTGGAAGGAGAAATAAGGGAGAGAGCAATGAAGGGTAGACAAGTCATGGGATCACTGGTGAGGATAATGAAAGGTAGAAGTGTGAGTATGGAAGTGAAAAGGGGACTACGAAATAGTATAATCCTGCCAACACTGACATATGCGTCGGAGACATGGACATGGAGTAGGGCTCATCAGTCAAGAATAGGTGCTGTGGAAATGAGTTACTTGAGAGGTGCATGTAGACTTACTAGGTGGGATGGAGAAAGTAATGAGAGTGTGTATGAGTGAGAAGGCAATTGGCATTGAGTGTGGAGTGGTTGAGGGAGTGAAGCGTAATACATTGAGGTAGTTTGGAGTTTGGACATTTAGAGACAATGCAAGGTGAGGAGTTTGTAAAGGTGTATGGAAGTGAAGTTGTGGCACCTGGTGTGAGAAACATGAAGGGTAGAGGAGGGCTTGACCAAGTAAGGAGGGAGTGTTGCAACAGAGAAAACTGGAGAACACTTCTGCTGTGGCCACCTCCTTGGGGGGATCGAGGCATCAGAGCTATAGATAGAAAGATAGATAGAACAATGAAACCATCAAATATCATAAAGCACCCTAGCTGGTTCCATAATAGCCACAGTATTTGGGATATACCCTCATGTCCCCCTCTCTGTGGCTGGGTGCCAGTTTAGAAGTTGTGACATGTATGTGTGTGTGAGTGCGTTGGAGTTAACCTGTGCATTGATAATGGGCTTCATGAAACCTATATCCAGAGTTGGAACATTAAAAAAGAAGAAAAAAGAGAAGTAAGAGAGTACAGTATATTATGGCTAGCAACCATTCTTGAATTTACTATCCATGGAATGGCTCCTTCACCAAGCCCCATCAGGTGAGGTGAATATTGCCTGCAGCTATATGGGCAGTATTCAAGGGTTTTGGTGCTCCTTCAATAGGAGTTATCACGAGTTGTAGTTCATGGCTCAACCGCTTGGCGTCGCTAGTGAGGATCATGGTTTTAGATATAAAAGCGAGGACAAGTTGAATACTCAAATTTATGTTTCAATTTAATATACCGTATAATTTTTATTGTCATATTTTTCTAATTTATATTCTGTACAGTATGTACTGTATCTATACTTTTTCAAACATACAATAACTGAAAACAGATACGTTTTTCTCAGGCAGGTAGTATGTCGTCTGCGATGCGATGGTGTCGAGGGATAGCCTTTACAACGGCCCCTCTTCTGTCGTTTATTTGTTGCTGAGTTCCTTTAAAGATATTCTTTTACATTGTCTAAACATTTTCCTCTGTCAATGATGTTATCCTTGCATATGATAATTATTATAAGGTTGTTGTAGTTTTCCAATTATTCTCCTTTCTTCAACATAGCCAGTACAGTCCAGCACAAAATGTTGTAAGTTTTCTGGATCTGTTCCACACATCTTGCATCCTGTTTCATTGTCTTCTTTTCTAAATCATTTTCTATCTCCCAAGTTTAAAGTACTAAACTAGTATGCTTTTCTGGTCATGCCGAGCCCTTTCGTCATAGAATTATTTCGGCATTTAAACTTGTTCACTATTTTTTATATTTTATTTGGTAATGGCACTAAACGTTTCTGCATAAACATTTTACGACCATGTTTTATTTATTGACTGTTATATCTCTGTGTATTATTATTATTAAAAATAGACCAGAGACAAATCTGAGAGAGAATGCAAGCATTCTATCAATCCGAGGACCCCAGCCCCATGAATCTAACCTGAAGAAAAGAAGACAACTTAGAGAAAAAAAGATGAGCAGTTAGCTTAATAAAAACATATTAGCCCTACTCTTGAAGCCAGCCAGTCCTACACCATGATAGCTACAACTAAACGTCTGCTTTCCCATAACTTTCTTCTCTTTGATTCCACCTTGGCTGAAGACAATTTTGCCCATCCTTTCACGTCAGCCTTATATGGATGTTTTTCTGCATACTTGCGTAAATCACTCTTACAGTCGGCTACTGCACACGCAAACACTGTCGTCCTGTCTCTCTTAGCTACAGAGTTTTGCTATTGTTGACACTCTGGCTATCCCGCCATAAGTGACAATCATGCGTCTGGCAACGCATTCAATATAATATGCTTTTATTTCAACTTATTCAGACAGTGACATGTGTTTTGCTATAGGCAGCAAGAAGCTGTAGTCTTAGTGTAGTTCCTGAGCTTATAAAATGTCTTTTCAATAAATACTGGTTAATGCGAAAGGGACCTCCATTCGAAGTTTTGTTAAATGGCCTTTATTTTTATATGTTTTACCTCAATGTTGAAATCCTTTTATTAATATTATACAGTACAAATTGCAATATACATTAGATGTTAAAAAACACATGAAACAGACCATTTACCTATTCATTAAAAAGCACTCATATACATAACTGATCACTCTGATTATTGTTTGTCCCCATTCCTGAGTGACAAGTCCACCGACGCCTAGCGGTTGAATCATGAACTACAACTCGTGATAACTCCTATTCATCAGCTGTCCCTCCTTTCCTTCAATATTACTTGTGCTTGGTGTCCCACCTCTTATCACCTTCTCCCTCTTTCTATTGTGTCATCCAGGCCCAGGGCAGTTTTCTTTTATCCTCAAATAAATCCTGTCACCAAGTTTAAGTGAAGTGACTTTGGTCATAGATGTAAAAACGTATGAAGGAAAGCTGAGAATTTTGTGTCCTTGAAAAGGGGAGTGAATATGAGTGCAACATTATGAGTATTTCTGACCTTCATTTCTGTATTCTGATTTCATTTTTACACCCCCCGACTCTGGAGCTTCCAGCCCCATGAAGGAAAGGAATTGAGGTGTTGATGGTGATGATGATAAATTTTGTGTTACTGTATGGTTGTGAAATGTGGGCCTCAACAAAGAGGATGGTGGATATTATTAGTAAGTTGTGATTGGAGAGTGCCGAGGTGCCTATCTGGTGTCACTTGGAATGACAGAGATAGGGTAACTAATAAAGAAGGAGCCAAGTCCAAAGCTGAAAGTGAGAAGATTGAATTTTTTTTTAATTGGGGAGTTAAAAGACAAGGGCAAAGCATTGGGAAGGGATGTCAGAGTGGAAGTCATTGGTTGCCACCTGCTGCCCAACAGGTAAAAAAAGATGTGGTAGCAGTGTGTTGAAGGTCTGATAACATTTGGTATTGATATGATAGAGATGATTGGAGGCATAATGTTGAGTGTTTAACTTAATAATTACAAAGAAAATCTTGTACAGTATTAAGCAGAAATGATGATGATTTATTGGTGATAAGAAGGGATGAGTTCTGGCAATGTTTTTGACATATTCCTGTACAGGGATGAACTAAGATTAACTTTATTAGATAATACAGTATTTAAAGAATATAGTTATAGTTATTTTATGTGTGCCCTGAATGATAGGGTGGATTTTGTTTGTCTGGAAAAACAACACTCTTCAGCCTTGGTAGTACCCTTAAAGGAATTTTTGGTGGGAGATTGGCATCAGAATTATATATACAGTACATAAAGATATAGTACACTACCTGTATTGCAAAATTTAGCTTCATATGTAACATAACTTTTATTTATTTTTTATTTATTTATTTGTTTTTTTGATATAATGAAAACTAATTTTTTACCTTTTATGTTTTCCTGCAAGGTCTGGAGATGATGTTGGAGGCATTGGTGGTGGTGGAGGGAGCAGTACTGGAGGGACTGGTGGAAACAGACGTTGGGCAGCAGTGCGTGTAATTATTCCACCCAATATTAATGATCCTTTAAACCTGGATGCTTCATCAGACAATGAAGATCTGCTTACTGATGCCTACAATAGATCCAACCGACGCCGTAGAAGAAGCAGGAAGCGTAAACGTCGCTTGTCAGAGCCAGGAGACCTTACTGGATCCTTGTCCTTGGAAACCACCACCAGGTTCAAGGAAGCTAAGGACAGCAAAGATACAATCCCAACTGCACCCTTTATACATCAGCCACAAAACAGCCTCAAGCCTCTCACTGTCAACACAGAGCTCATGTCGCTTTCAGGTCCACCGGAGGTTCGCAGAGAGAGTGTTGGTCCTGTTACCCCAACTGGCATCAAGCTTTCTGGGGCTGGTGGAAGTGGAGTGGTTCCCCGTGTGGGTGTGTTCAAGAAACAACGCAGCAAATCTGACAACAAAATAGTAAGTCCAGTTATCCCTCAACCGGGAGGGGAGAGGAAACGACACCCCAGCCATAACCGGCACTTTGCTGACAAACCACATCTTAGCCAACAAAATCTACAACCCCCTGCAACTTTCAACCCCAAGAATGAAGTGTTCCAATATGGAAATTATAATAAGTACTATGGTTACCGCAACCCTACGTGTACTCCAGATCCACGCCTGCAATATCTTAAGCGTGATTGGTTTGAAGGATGCGAGGTACTAGATGTAGGCTGCAATATAGGCCATGTAGCACTCACCATTGCTCGTGACTATAGTCCTAAGCGTGTCGTTGGCATTGACATTGACAAGAAACTGATAAATATTGCTAACAAAAACATAAAGCATTATCTCCGGAAAGGTGATCCTGAGGAAGCTGCTTTTCCTAGCTCCATGAGGCTTCTCTATGGACCTCTCAAGACACCAGTCAGGGCTGATGGTACCAGGGCCTTTCCATACAACGTCAAATTCCTCCACGTAAGTTTATTATAAGCTTTACTACAGTAGTTACAAAGTACTGTACAGGTACTTCATTTTTAGCTTATGAGATTTCTTTCTATTAAAGTTGTATCCCCAAAATCAGCATGCATCTAAAAAAGAATTTTTTTTTATCAGATTCCTTGACTTAATATTTGTGGGAGATACTGAACTGAGTTCTCTTCAGATTAAAATGTATCATTTGCATGTAAAGTGTAGTTAGTGTTTATACATTGAGAAGCTAATCATTAACTTATGACCAGTATTATAATTCTATGTACAGTCATCCCTCCAGAGGTGTTGAGAATATATGGTGTTGGGGGATCTTTGCTGGAAGGCATTGAGGCTTTTTATGCAGATGCAAAAGCATGTGTGCGGGTAGAGGGGGATCTGAGTGCGAGTTTTAATATTAGTGTAGGGCTGAGACAGGGATGTGTTATGTCACCGTGGTTGTTCAATATATATATGGATGGTTGTATGAGAGAGATGAAAGCCAAAGTGAATGGTCTGGGGGTGAAGTTGAGGCTGAATGAAGTAAATTGGTCCTTGGCGGCATGTTTGTTTGCGGATGACACTGTGCTGATGGCTGAGAGTGAAAGGAATTTACAGAGAGTGGTGGACGAATTTCAGTCTGTATGTAAACGAAGGAAACTGAAGGTGAATGTGGGTAAAAGTAAAGTGATGGTATTTGAAAGAGCAGAAACTGAAGTGATTGACTTTACTACACCTTACAGAGTGGAAGTACCAACTGGGACAAAGTGTGAGATAACTCTGAGGGGTGAGAGGATGGAGGAAGTGAAGGAGTTTAAGTACCTGGGGACAGTTATGTGTAAACATGGAAGTATGGAAGGAGAAATAAGGGAAAGAGCAATGAAGGGTAGACAAGTCATGGGATCACTGGGGAGGATAATGAAAGGTAGAAGTGTGAGTATGGAAGTGAAAAGGGGACTACGAAATAGTATAATTCTGCCAACACTGACATATGCGTCGGAGACATGGACATGGAGTAGGGCTCATCAGTCAAGAATAGGTGCTGTGGAAATGAGTTACTTGAGAGGTGCATGTGGACTGACAAGGTGGGATGGAGAAAGTAATGAGAGTGTGTATAAGAGATGTGGTTTGAGTGAGAAGGCAATTGGTATTGAGTGTGGAGTGGTTGAGAAAGTGAAGCGTAATACTCTGTGGTGGTTTGGACATGTAGAGAGAATGCAAGGTGAGGAGTTTGTAAAGAAGGTGTGTGGAAGTGAAGTTGTGGGCTGTGGTGTGAGAGGCAGACCACCAGTAAGATGGCAGAACAGAGTGGAAGAGTATGTAAAGGAGAGAAACATGAGGGGAAGGGGAGGGCTGGACCGAGTGAGGAGAGAGTGTTTGAACAGGGAAGACTAGAGACTTTTCTACCGTGGCCACCCCCTTTGGGGGAGTTCCCGGAGGGAACGAGTGTAATAGTGTAAATATGGCATATCACTTATATTCATTATATCTTTTCACTTGTTTATGCCTTGTCACTAGTGGTCATCATGTCCCCCTTTATCCTTCATTTTTTGGTAAACTTGTAACTATTCATATCCTTACCATTTCATATTTATTTTTAATTCTGACTCCTTACAGGTTGATATCTATAATTAACATGGCTTTCTAACCATATCCATTTTCTTGACAGGCTAACTATGTATTGGAGTCAGATGAACTGCTGGAAACTGTTCGACCTGAGTTTGACATGATCTTGTGTTTGAGCATCACCAAGTGGATTCATCTCAACTGGGGGGACAGCGGCCTCAAGCGCTTCTTCCGCCGCTGCTTCTACAATCTGAAGCCTGGTGGCCGCCTCATAATGGAACCTCAGGCCTGGCCATCATACAACAAGCGCAGGAAACTCACTGTGAGTCAATACTGCCTTAGAAATGTATTGCAATGTTTTATATACACTACAGATAGTTGCCTTTTTTCTCTCTATCAAGATCTACCGTAAAACTCCCTATCTTCGGACATTTTTTTCATGATCTAGTGAATAACTGTTAATAATGGTGCAATTTTATTGCTGTTGGTGTCAGGTGGTAGCCAGGTAGAGTATCAACTAAATCCATATAATAAAAAAATAATCTCCGTGTCCAAAGTTAGGCTGAAATTCCCTAACTTTGGACAGCTCTTCCCAACTTCAGACAGGGTTGTATTTTCCCTTTAAACATGAGAATGATTAACAGCATTGATCTCTGGACACGCTGGCTGAACATTGGACATCTGATGAGTTTTTTTGTAACGTAATAAAATATTTGCCGCATTCAATAATTGGTACATTTGTCGCGACTTCTAGCCGCTTTAATTGTATTAATTGGTGGTGGAACCAGCACAGCTGTTTGCTATAGAACACCCCTCAAAATAGCTTAGGCCGTCCCAGGCCCATCTCAAGCTATGAGGGTGAATTCCGTGACGATCATCAGAAGTTAAAAGTTCAAATCTGGCGCTGTACTGATATACAAGCCACCTGGTGATGGCCTATGGAAGTAGTGACCCGCTTGGGAGAGCGAGTGGAGTTTCTCCATCACCACAATGAAAATTGAGTAATGGAAAGTTCCCCTAGGGAGGTGGGAGGGTGAAATCTGTGCTGGTTCCACCACCAATAACTGCATTCAAATACAAACATCAAGAGCTACTGTATATCCAAAAATAGCTTCTTTTTTTAAGCACGTAAATTGAGATCACAATAAGTTGCATCATATCACATTGTAGTGAGGTTTTCTTGGCATAGATCTAACCAAGAACTATTAAAAAACAACGCATTGTATATACACAAAACCAGAAAAGGAAGTGACCTCTTCTTCCAAAAAAATCAACTTAACCTAAATATCAAGTTGCTACCTCACTGACTCAACAAATGTATACTGAAATAATAACATGATAGGACCTACATAAGGTACATAACATAATTCCAGGTACTAATGACACACACCCACTTCCTGTATTCCTTAACTTATTACCTGTATAAAATACTATAACTAAATAACTAATATAACTTTTTTCTTCAAAATAAAACTCATTATTGGTTAAGGCACCTTACAGGCAATAACTTTGGTACTGGTAGTACTGACAACCTTATAGGACTATACCACATATTATTTGGGTACTGGTATCATTACTTAGGTCATAGGTTTACATCTACGTTAAAAATCATCCTTATCTTGCTGTCAAGTGTCGGTACCATATTAATTTGTCCGTCCGAAGTTGGGACTTTTTTCTGTTAAAAATAGAAATACTGTATTCATTACAAAATTCATAATTCGGTTATGCAAGCATATATTTTAAATTTGTTTACTGCCCAGTACCTACAGAGAGTGTCCACGTATAATCGTACCATTCACTATTCTGTGTGAACAAAGAATTGCAGGGTTAAAAAATGCAGACTTTTTTTATTTCATTTGTCGAATATTTTGACCCACACATATTCAAGCTATTGTAATAGAATTTATACATAATAAATAGTCTTTGAACATTCCCATACTAACACCATCGTTATTTTTTGCAAATACTGTATAGCACTCTCTTCCAGTACAGTTGAATTATTAAATTTTTTCGCAAAATGTCCGAAGTTATGGCACAGTCTGAAGTTAGTGAGTTTTTCGGTACCTCTCAATAAAGGAGGTTGCCCATATTAAAAGAAGGCACCTAAATGGTGGTGAAATCACACTGGCGTTATGATCAAATATGGTGAATAAAACCCACTCTTGTTGACGGAAAGAAACCTAAAACTATTCCCTCTTCACTGTATACTCACCATTATGTAAAGGTTAAAGAAGTATTTCACAGGACTATACCGTTTGAGTGAACATAGAATTTTGAATTTGAAATGTAATGCCAATAATTACCGGGTGAGGTGATAGCAAAGTGGATAGTGTACAATACACGCTCTTTGCCATTCCTCTGAAACCTGGCCATCCTTCATGCATACAGTACTTTGAACATTTTTCTCAACCAATCCACTATACTCTCTCCCCTCTTCTTAAGAAATCCTGGTGCTATGTCATCCCCATCAGTTGCTTTATCACATTTCATTTTCTCAGGTGCTCTTTCCGCTAAAGATGCCTCTCTCCATCCTTACCGGTCTCAGTCCCCTACCCCAGCATGAAACATCTGCTGTATCCATATTCAGCAGGTGTTCAAAATACTCCTTACATCTCTCCCTGATCGTTTATTTTTCACTAGCAGCGATACCAGACGTTGTCCGGGTGAAGATCCTGCATGTGGTTTTGTCAATAAATTTCCTCTAATTATTTGTATGTGAACTTATTAGGAGGGTGATCTATCTATCTCTATATCTATCTATCTATCTCTATATCTATCTATCTATATCTATCTATCTCTATATATCTATCTATCTCTATATATCTATCTATCTCTATATATCTATTTCTATATATCTATCTATCTATATATCTATCTGTCTGTCTGTCTAAGAACATGATTACATGTACATACACTCAGAGAACAGAATCACACATGTGTAATGCCAACGTAGGGGATATCATTTTATTTATTTTTTGAAGACTTTGATGCTCTTGTCATACGCTTTTGCGTACACCTAGAAGGCTCCCGTTTTCAGTTCCTGGTGTGTAAATTCAAGCTCTTTCATTATGTAAGAATTTTTTTTGCCTACATGAAAGTTGAAAAATGACAAAATTTACCACCATTTGTCAGCTGGGGGGGGGGGAAGTAGTTTTTAATTGGTTAATCATTGAAAATAAAAATTATAGGGCCAAGACACTCTCCAGGTTTTAGCCATAAAACTAATGTAAAAATTATTACTATGTGAAAGGATGAGTGCGTGCATAGCGGCTAAACAGACAGACGGACGGACAGACAGATGGACTGTTTTTGCCAGCTCTCCTCCTTTCTACCTTGTTCTCAAGTTATTTCTTTCTTCCAAATCATCTTTTTATTTACCTTAAAGTTCTCTGACCATTGTTCCTCTCATCTTTCATCTGCTCTCCAGTTTAGTTCCTTTACCCGAGTAAGGAGGGAGTGTTTGAACAGGGAAGACTGGAGACTTTTCTGCTGTGGCCGTTCCCGGGGGGAGCGAGGCGTCGAGCTATAGATACCCTTTGTTTAACCTCAAAAATCCATAAATTATGATTGCAAATATATCTGCATGTCTTTTGGTCAACCAGACTGGGGATTGTTTAACCAGTCTGGAGAACTACAAAACCACCAACATTATTTTATTAAAAAATGTAAACCAATAATATTGTACCCTGAAGGCTGGGTTAGCCAGAGATTTATAACAGTAATGCTGTACTTCTTTCCCTAGAAATACTGTAATATTTAACTTATATTCCATAACAGAAACGCATCTTTGATAACTACAAGAGCATCCGCCTCTTTCCGGACAAGTTTAATGATTACCTTCTGCATGATGTTGGGTTCAGTACCAGTGAGAAGATGGGCACCCCACACCATGCTGCCCGGGGCTTCCAGCGTCCCATCATTGTCTACACTAAGGTACTTTAAACTAGTATGTCAGTCAAACTTAAAATGGAGAAAGAAGTAAAACATTGTGGTGAGTAGCCATAAAAAAAATATAGGGAGTTGGTTACATTGGAGTAATTGTGCTATAGCTCCAAAGCTAGTGGAGTACATTGTGTCCCACTTTCATTTTTTAAAGTTTTCACTTCACCATTGCAATTGGATTTCATCTAAGGAATTGTGCCAAATCTGTTCTCAGACTTCCCAGAAAATCTTTTATCTGTGCCATTTCTTCACCTCTTCTCTCAAGCATTTTATTGTAACTCTACTCTGGATATTTTATTCTCGATCTCCATTAAACATAATTCTGGATGGTCCTAGGTTGAATTAATCTGGATACTTTATTGATATTTCATAGACAACCCAGCACTAATAATAGAACTTCATTACAGTAGACAACTCGTTAAATAGCTAATTTTCTTTTTGCAGGCTGCAGGAAGCAGTAAGTGCAGTCCATCAGGTGAGAGTGGGGGAAGGGAAGCTGGTACTTGTCAAGGAATAGAGAAATGCCAACAGATACAAATCAAGAATAAGGAGTATAATTCCAATAGCAGCATAACTAGTAGAGTGGACCAAGGTGTATGTGATAACAGTAATGGAGTTATTCGGAGTGCAGACATCTTGAAGCAAACAAAGAATCCACAATCTAGTCATAATGAATTGAAAGATAGAATAGCAAGTCAAAATACTCCAGAAACAGAGGAGACCGTACATGCAAATAAGCAAAAAAACTTTTCAAAATTTGCAATCCAAGAAATGCACAAAATCACTGAAATAGAAAATATTCTGTCTAATCAAGGGACACCAGCGATGGAAAATTGTAAAAACGATTGTAGTTTTGCTAAAGAGGTAACAAATATCTGTGATAATAAGATAACAGGAAATGTGAGTGAAAAAACAGTAATTGAATTACATTCCTTACCTACTGATACACATAACACAGATAGTTCCCAAGGCAGTCAACATGTAGGCAGTGAGTTGGTTGATCTTCAGCCACCAGGAAATTCAAATATTTGTACAAGCTGTAGCAAAGACACAAATGTACCCTCAAATAAAAGCTTAGATGCAGGAATGAGCTCAGAGATAAAGGATTCTAGAACTGTCAGTACAGTGGTTAAATGTAATTGCAATGGGAATTTAGCTAGAAAACAGTTTGATAATTCAAATAGCACTGCATGTGATAGAACTTCAAGAAAGGAGATGTCAAATGACAAAAGTAGTGGAGAAAGTTGCAAAAATTTGAAAATTCAATCACCTGAATGCCTGACTGATGGTAGTGATTTGCCAAAGGAGTCTGTGAAAATTTGTGAAGCAAGCAGTATCCCAGAGGTGGTTTCAGCAGAGAAAAACACACAGGGAATAGGAGAAATAAACATGGACCTAGTATCTGGGCTCAGGCTCAAAAGACAGCACTGTGATAAAGAGGATGTTGAAGGAAAGGAAGTATATGCAAATGAGCCAAGTAAGAAGCTAAGACTGGAGGAGGACACTTGAAAAGCAACTTCAGGTATAAAAAGTCACAAGTGGGAGTAAGAGAAATTCATCAGGTAATTTGACCAGCTTGACGGGAAACACATAAGAGAACAGGTTAGGTCATATTTCTTGGTATATTGTTTGAGTTATATGAAGAAGTCTGCTCTTAATATAATTTTTTGAATGAAAAAATCGGAATTTAAAATCCCTAAATAAACTCATAATAAATGCTGTATTCCACAAGGTGTGTATTTATATACATGTACGATCACTGAAGAAAGTATCCTTTTAGAATGATTTGATAGACATGGACAAAAACAAAACTGTGTTCTGTCGAGTGAATTTGAAACTTTATCAAATAATTTGTCCATTGTGCTGTGCTGTATATCTTGGCACAGAATTAAAAAGATACTTTACGAGTGGTTATCCAGGCAACCCTGAACAGACATGTTCAATATATAAGGGGTGGGAAAAGGGACAGTCTGTATTGTTGCACTGTATATTGTTAAACCATGAGATGAAAGTGAAAAGGTCAGATAGACAAGCTTATGAAGAAATATGCTTAAGTCAAGTCAGAGGAAAGTGTAAATTGCAATATGATGGATGATTATGAATAGTGTTGTTACATACAGTCGGCTCGCGATATAGGCGCTAAATTGGGAGACTAAAACCTACGCCTATATCGGACCGTTCACTCTATGTATTAAATACAATCTGGTTGGCATACCACCCCATGTGCCTTTCAGCAAAGCCCCCCCCCCCCCCCAACACCATATATCCTCAACACCTCGGCCATAGCTCTCCTATCAACCATATTGTATGCCTTCTCCAGGTCCATGAAGGCAGTATACAACTTACCCTTCCCAATATATTTGGTCCACACATCCTTTACCCTTTCTGAACCCTTCCTGCTCCTCACTAACTTTATTCCGTTACTTCCGTCAGTCTCTCAATAAGAACCTTCCCTTACACCTTCCCCGGTACACTCGGTACACTAAGAAGGCTTATTCCCCTATTGCTACCACACTCCTCTTTACTTCCCTTTCCATTATACTGTACAAAGGTACAATTATAGCTCTTCTCCAATCCTCTGGCACCTCTTTCTGCCTCCAAGCCAATGTGCATATAAGCGTCATCCACTCCACCACTACCTCCCCCCCATACTTTAACATTTCAGCAGTTATCCCATCCACCCCCAGTGCCTTTCCCGTCTTCAACTTCCTATTGCTTTCCCAACCTCTTCCCTTCTAATTCTCCCTGTACACCCTGTCGCCTACCACCTGCCTCCATCCCCATGCATGTCACCACCGCCTCCCCTCCTGTCCCCTCATTCATCAAACAATCAAAATGCCTCTTCCACACTTCTTTCATTTTAATTTCTTGTTTTCTTTAAACTTTTCACTCCGTTTCCTACGAAACTTCTCATCGACACTCCTCTACATAGTCTCACTCACCATCCTCTTCACATGCCTCTTACATACTTTATATTCTCTCTTCCACCTCTCTTTTACTTCCTCCGAAATATTCCTCTGTAATGTTCTATATGCCTTCCTTTTCTTCTCTACGGCATCTTTCACTACTTCTGACCACCAGGCACTCCCTTTCTTGCCCCTCTTTGTCGTGTATCCCACTCCCCTATACCCAGCCTTGCATCCTCCAGCACCTCACCCACCCTCCTCTTATATTCCTCTGTATACTTACAGTCATTCAGTCTACCACTTGCCACCTCCCACGTGGTCCCCCCCTTCATCCCTGTCCTTAATCTTTACCAAGACTGCAAAATGGTCAGAGCATTGAACCATTCCTCTCACTACTTTAGCATCTATCACATCCTTCCGTAATCTATCATCCTCAGCTACATAATCAATTAAACTTTTCTTCTATCATCCCTTCTTCTCCATGTATACCAGTGTATCATCTTTTGCTCAAAGAAGGTGTTTGCCAAAAACAAACCCCTCTTAGCATAGATGTCTACCAGATACTCACCATAAAAATAGGCAACTACCTATATAGGTATTTTTTCCCCCGAATATTTTTGAGTGCCTTCCGCCTATATGACGAGCCTACTGTAGTTTGTGCAAAAATAACACTAGCCCTGCCAGGATTGAACCCCGGACCCTTACCATCCAACGCCGTAATCATACCAATCACACCACCAGCCACCACTGCCAGCATAAGCTAGGTTAAAGTATTTAAAGGAAGGAGAGAACTCGCGCAGATGTCATGACTAAGTACTGCGACGATTGGCTTTCATTCCTGCCCAAATTACACCTCCCTCCATTCCCTCCCACATCACACACTCCTCCACTCCCCATCCTTTCATGCGTGTCTGTAACTCCCATCACATCCACTCCTCCATTCTTAAAACATTCAACTATCTCTCGCCTCATTGTCCTATCATCCATACCATTTACTTTCACTGTTATCACTCATACACCCACCTTTCCCCCCTCCCCCTACAGGGAAACCCACATTCATAGCTGTCTACTCCCCCACTGGGGAGCCGCTGATGGCTGGCAAGGCCAATGCAGCGCTCATTCCCAGAGGCGGAGGGACTAGGGCCATCAACAGACAGGCAGCGAGTCCAACACCCAACAAATTTATTGCTTGTTTCCAGACACCGTGCTTGTATGGTCAGGGCTTTCAGCCCCTTCCATACAAGAGGCAAAAAGATTGCAGGCACAGGCAACTGGGTGGAATTCTCTAGTTTTTATCAGTTCAAACAGTCCATGGCAGCCATTGGCCACTTGTGACCACTAAATAAGGGCCACAAGAAGGCTCGCCTATACACTTGTACCCGCCACCCAGTCACAAAATTGATAAGAGTGTCTGCTTCCTGTTATTTCCCTTTTGTGTGAAAGGGCCTTTAGGCATGGTGGCCAGACAGCTCTGGGACTCCACAACTTGAAAGGGGTTCATTTTATAAGTCAAGATTAGAAAGCAATTTATTTATCATTTACCAGTACCAATGTAAATTGCATTTTACTACAGTTGACTCTTGAGTAACGCGATAGTTACGTTCCTGGAGACGTCGCGTTATTAAAAAACGCGTTATTTAAACTTAATTTTCCCATAGGAAACAATGGTAATAGTGGGGGTTGCATTCCTGGACAATGCAAAAGTCTACCTTTTTTGGGATTTTGTTACTCTAATGTATGAATAGTTGAGTCAAAATATAGAATGGGTGGTGAAAATAAGTGAAGCGAATCCGAGGAGTTCTTATACAATACGAATGAAATCACTTTTGTCTGTGAAGTGTGGGTGAGTGTGTTGCCACCACTTCTCCCACGCTCCTTCCCCCCCTACCCTCAGTCTCCATTCACCCTAGCTCAAGGTCAAGGGAATATAGGCCTATACTGCGTTGTCACCGTGTGTGTGACTCGCTCGTTTTTATTAATTACGAGTTAGCCACCACCTTCAACACTCAGTCATACCAGGTGGTAAATTTACAAATCAGAAGGCCATATCCTTCGATATAAAGAAGGAAGTATTTCTCGGACGGAGAAGGCAGAAGGTAACACCAGCGTATGGCAAATAAAATGTAAACAAACGATATCTCCCCCCTACCACCACCACCACTACCACGCATGCTTACGACTCATTTCAGTCATGAATCGTCTGCAAAACCCTTAATACAAATTGTTATATGCATTTAATATGCTTAATACGAATTTTAATACTGTATTTACATTTGTAAAGTAACAATACAGTACATTTCTCTTCACTTTTAACACTCGTCACTCCACTCTGCCTCCTCACTCAACTCTCCTTACTCACTCTGCGCTCTAAGTGGGTGAGCGTGGCCACGTTAAATCGAACAAAGAGCGTTATTTAGTCGTATCCCCCTTACATATTACACAGCGTTAAATCAAAAACGCATTACTCAAAATAGCGTTATTCGAGAGTCAACTGTACTCCATATTAAATCATCACAATTATTATAGTTCATAAAAACAATTATTTAAATTATAATTTTCATTGAAAAATTGCATTATTACCATATGTACACAAGCACTCGACAATTCCTAACCCACCTGAGATTTGAAACTCATTTTGAACCAATGGAGGTTTTGGGTGGGCTGTAGTCTAGAAACCGTCTGCTTCAGATCGTGGACTTTAACTCAAGTGGGCTTCGGGATTGTAGTTTGCAAATGTACAGTTGTGGCCAGATGTAAGTACAGTGTATCTACCCTATCCCAGCCAACCCCAACATGTGGCACCATCCCAGCTATGGATACAAGGAGAGAAGCCAGGTAAGACTCTTTGGCCTGTAGTTTAAAAAAAATTAAGGGTCCTTACTAGAGCTCTATGAATTTTCCAAACCACTCCGGGCAACAGATTCCCTATTAGAAATACTGAAGGGTTCTGTGGCCTGGATTATTTTGGAGGATTCATAGAGTTCCAATAAAAGTTTTTTTAAGCTACGGGCCTTTAACCTGATTCATATCAGTTACTTGATCTAGCAAGAGGGTGAGGGAAGGCAAGTGCTTCACTGATTCAGCACTGATAACATATGTGCTATTGCCAGAACATGTATAAAAAGGTGCCTTGTCTGGGGTCTTCATTTTTAAGAGGGAATGAACATATCTCCAGCATCTTACTTTGCCTTCCTCACCTCACTGTTTCTATAAACCGTCCAACACGCTCCATTCCTCTAATATACTCCTTCCTATTCCACGTTTTTTCCAAATAATATTGCCATTTTCTTGGTAACACATAATATCTATAAAGCTAATACAGTAAAACTCTCACCATTTTAGACTTAACTTAATTTGAATTCTGTCCTCCCATTGTAGTCTCCTCCACTCCCGCTTTCACCAGTTCAGCGTTGCCATCGTATGCACCCAGCATCGTGTGAGCTACCAGTTCCGACTCTTGCATCCGAAACACCTACCATCAACCCTTACTCTTACTGGCAGGGTGTTTCGGATGCAAGAGTCGGAACTGGTAGCTCACACGATGCCAGGTGTATACGTTCGCAAAGCTGAACTGGTGAAAGCGGGAATAGAAGAGACTGTACTGTACATTACTGTACACATATTTAAATATGGTGTACAGTATTAAATATAAATCATTTTTAACAATTGACTTGATGTGAATTCAATAGATCTGAATCCATGAACATTTGATGAATATAATACTAGTACAAAAATTGGACCAAAAATTTCAATCGGTATGTATGTTAATGTTGTCAATACAAGTCATATAATCATGCATCATGATATAAAATGAATATGAAAAAATGTGGATATTTTTCCTGCTAGTGATGAAGATGGATGAAAACTAATGAGGCGATCATGGAAACTACTGTACTACTCCTTCTCCACTACATCTCAGCTGCTCTCTATTACGTTCTCACTGTACATCACTCAGTCTCTTGTCCTTAAACATAAGACAACACCACCAAGTGAGGGTAACCGCGAGTGATGACATAAGTCGAAAGCGCAGTTTCAAATTTGCGTCCATCTTACAGATGTCCATTAACTTTTCACAAGTACATCAGGAGAAAGTAAAGGTTTGTATTTTTAATATCAAATTAAAGTGATTTAAACGCTATTAGCTGTCAGTCTTGTTCACATATTGAGAGCTAGGTGGGAAAAAGGCCCAAGCGAGAGAGTTGGCGAGCTCTGCAAAACCTGCGGTTAGAGAATTAATTTCCATTGATACTGGTTGCAACTTATCCAAGTTCACAAATGCTCAATACATCTTTGTTAGATATATAAAGTACAGCCTCAATTCTCCGTAAGGATTTTAAAAGTCCGGAAAATTTATTTTTCTGGAGATTTAGGGAGTTTGGAAGTCTACACAGGGAATTAATAAAGATTGTTCAAGAGTCAACTGGGTATTATTGAGGCAAATAAAGGGAATTCTAAAGATGATGTAAGGGAAACTTTGTCAAGTATGTCTGGCAACATTAAGGCTGAACAGGCTAGATAGGGGAAGACTGGTGAAGAAGCTGATTTTGTTGGAATATTTGCTGGTGTAAATGTTGATGATTTACTATCTGGAAATCCCACGAATGAATAGGAAGATACAAGTAAATGGTTTGCTGCTTTTGCACGTTTATCATTATTGTCCCTCATGTCTGACTGCTACATGACAATGATTTTGGAGATAATAGTGGGAAGAAAATACAGCAGTTCATTAGCAGAGTAGGGTACATTTCTTTCCAAAAATTGGATTATATTTCGATACAATTCATCAGCAGTTTTCCACGAATACACTTCTTCCTTTAATTTTAGGGACATCAGACTGAGTACCATATTTCAAAAGTTTGTCTATTTGCTTGCATATATCATTAGTAGTACTTGACGATGTTGTACTCGTGCATCACAGCACTCAATTGTAATATGAGCCATGGCTACAGTTTTGCATATTCCCCCATATACTTGGGTAAATCAATATAAATTAGTGTAGCGGCGCTGACACAGTTTACGCTTCAAAACAAAGGCTACATATGAAGCAGAGCGGGAATTAAATTAATTGGGCACGATTGTTGCGAGGTAAATTGGAAATTCCAATTAGGTCCTGGATTTTTCTCAGTTGATTGTTTTTATATTTTTATTAAATTGTCCAGTTAGTGTCAATTCCAGTTGATTAGCTCCCAGACAATCGATACTCTACTGTATCTGTCAACTTATTAGATGCGAGATTGTTATTATAGAAAGTAAATTATATTATATTATAATTTATCGTTATTGTCAAAAGTGTTAGTGTGAAAGTTGTTATTGGTGAGATCCTATTGCGTTTTTATGTCTGGCCGAGCAGCCCCAGACATATAAGTACGGGGCTGCTCGGCCAGACAACTTGAGGAACTTTAACAACAGTACTTATATGGAAATGTTATACTTATTGAAACCAAAGTATGAAGACACAAACCCACCAAGAAAGCGTCCATACACTGAAATATACTGGATTATTTAGGTTGTTTTACATTCAGTCATGTAGGCATATCAAATTTAAAAAAAGCTAATTCTTAAAGTGGAAGTCCAAAATAATGGGGGTTTACTATAATATTTATATAAGAAATAGAATTGTCCAATGCCTTAACCTAATCATATATATATATATATATATATATATATATATATATATATATATATATATATATATATATATATATATATATATATATATATATACTGTATATAGTATAATATAAACACACTACAGTCAACCCTCGCAATAATGGACAAATGCGTACATGAGGCTGTCCGTTGTTTGAAAATCGGCGGATTTTTGCCAAAGAACAGTACAGTTGACTCGCGATTTTGAGTAACGTGTTTTTTATTTAATGCTGTGTAATATATAGGGGGGATACGATTAAATAACGCTCTTTGTTGGGTTTAACATGGCCACACTCACCCGCGCAGAGTGAGGAGGGAGTGAAGAGGCAGAGCGGAGTGACGAGTGTTAAAAGCGAAGAGAAGTGTAGCCTACTGTAATGTTACTTTACAAATGTAATTATAGTATTACAATTCGTATTAAGCATATTAAATGCATACAACAATTTGTATTAAGGTTTTCTCAGACAACTCATGACTGAAATGAGTCGTCGTCATGTGTGGTAGTGGTGGAGGTGGTAGGGGGAAGAGGGGAGATAGCGCGATATCGTTTGTTTACATTTAATTTACCATACTCTGGTGTTTCCTTCTGTTTGCTCTGTCAGAGAAATACTTCCTTCTTGATATGGAAGGATATGACCTTCCATTTTGTAAATGCACCACCTGACATGACTGAGTGTTGAAGCTGGTGGTTAACTTGTAATTACTAAAAACCAGCGAGTCACACAAGGCATATGACCTTGAGCTAGGGTGAATGGAGACCGAGGGTAGGGGGGAAAGAGTGCGGGAGGAGTTGTGGCAACCACTTATTATGATTTAGCTCGTTTTGTATAAGAACTCTTAGTAACACTGAAGGCAACACGCTTGCGTTTAATAACTTTGAGAGGCATAATTGTGACTCATACACCACCTAGCGGAATTTTTATGAAATTATGGACATTCCTCAAACGTCCGGTCAACAGACTCTATCCGTTATAAGCGATATCCGTTATTGAGAGGGTTGATTGTATGAACAAAAAATGGAAAAACAGCAGCAATAATTTAACTTATCTGAAGAATTTTAATAACCTTATGAATTTAATTTCAAACAAGGTTACCTCATCAACTGCAATACATTTTATACTGTGTTATTGTTAAAAGCCCTGTTGTGATTAATATTTTACCAAACTTAGATTCCTGTTCTATAACCCTGAACCCTGACAGGGACAGGTCAGAGGTGGATCATTTTTCACGATACAAGTATCACTTGCTGAAAAAAATATGAACAGTACAGTAACTGATTTCCAGCTTATATTTTAATTATGCTAGCTGCCTGGTACTTTTGTGATATTTTTCTCATTACAGTATATAAATATGCTATCAATCAGCACTACCACTTATCAATCAATTTTCTTCACCTTTGCATCACACCATAAATTAACTCAGAACTCCAAAGGAAAGATTCACCACCTTGCTTCTTTCCACTGTTGTAGTAACTGGTTACCTGAACTGGTAGGATTTTCATGTTTTTTACATTTTTCTAACAGTTGTGTTCGTCTCTCCTCTACACTGTTTGGCCACCAGGTCTTTTGCCTGTCTGAGGACAATATATCTTTCTCTTTATCCACTGTTAACAAGTTAATTAGTCCCCCTCCTACCTGTTGCTTCCTAAATTCTCTTAAACTGTTCACACTACTATCCAAAATTTGTCCTTCATTTTTATAGTCCATTAATAGACGTATATTTTCATTTGACTGTCCTTGTTCCTCTTCCCTTCTTAATTTAATGGTGTTCACCATATACTCTTGCTTAACTGACTTAACTTTCTCAGCCGCTGGAGTAAAATTATCTAGTGGCCATGCTTCAACCGTTTCTATATCATGTTCCTGACTTTCTGTTATAGGTTGTATATATCTCTCTTCTATTTGGTTTGTGTTGGTCAATACATATTTCAATATACTTTCATTTTGCTTATTTATTGCTAATTCATCTACTTGTGATTGTACTTTTTCTTGTGTCTGCTTTGCTTTGCATTTCACTTCATTTGCATTTCTTTCAAATATTGGTCTCCAATGCCTATCTTTATTTGATAAATGTTCTCTATTGTCTGCTTGTGTCACTGGGGCTTTTTTATTGTTTTCAATAAATTTATTTGTTAATTTCTCAGATCTTGCTTCTTTCACTGGTAACCACCTTATATCAACATGTTTTGATCCAGATTTATTATGATTTCTAAACTGAGTTTGCAACAAATTTTCTGGTATCTTTAGTAAATGTTTTGGAGTTTGCTCATTTTTGTTTTCTTTCTTTTCATGATTATGTGACACTGAATTTGTCACCAATAGTGACCAACCATCTTTATCATTTCCTTGACATTTCAATCTATTATCAATTATTTTTTTCATCTTTTTCGGTTTTGGCCTTTGGTGTAACTTATGTATTTTATTCTCTGCAACAGATCTCTTTACATTCTGGGTTACCTCTTCACTATTCTGTTTTAATTCTTCTGGTTGTTGCAGTTGAACTCTCTCCATGCATTGGTTTGCTCTTTCAATTTCAATTTTTGGTCCATGCAATTGTTCTTGATTCTGTGATTCTGATTCTTCACGCCATTCCTCAAAGCCTGTCAACTCTCCAGCTTCATTCACAATCTCTACATCATCTGAAATGGTTAATTGTATCAATACAGTACATCTGTAGTGCAAAGATTCCATTCCTATCATAAACAAGACTCTTGCTTACTGTATGGTTCTTAACATTTTTTAACAGTGATTCAACAAATTTTATTGGTGCTTATACAGTACAAGTATGAGAAAACTAAAAGATTACCACAATATTGCTACAACTAACAAAGAAATTTCATAATGTATATTCATAAGAGTTATAACCAACATTTTTGGTCAGAATATATAATAAATTTCAATCTATTTATAGCTCTTTCTCCGGGATCTCCCCACATGGCAGAAGCGTCTCTTGTTCTCTCTGTTCCAGCACTCATATTCCTGCTTTGTCAAGCCCTCCCCTTTCATTTACATTTCACTCCCTTATGTATTCCTCCACCCTGTTCACCCACCAACAACGGACAAGTATGGTCAGTATCTTTCCACCCTTTCTCACCTCACTGCCAATCCTCCTCCAACTCTCATCTCCACCCAGGGTTGTAGAAGTGGACGTATTTCTAGAATGTGTCTCAGTGGCATATGATGCCTCTTGAATTATTTATCCATTGAGAGAGAGTTGAAGATGATGGATACAGTATTGTTTAGTGGTCGAAAGTGACATGATGAAGAGTGCATTACCAAGCCTATAGACCTATACTTACCTGTACCCATGTTATTGTGCACATCATTGAAGTCGGTGACCCAGAAGCCATCATTTGGCCATTCCCGAGGTGGTTGATTAACATCAGGTCGAGGTGCATTTTTTATTTTCTTCCATTGAGGTACTCTCCGCACATAGGTTCTCTGCTGTACCTCTGAGTTACTATGCTTTGATTGTGTTGGTAACCTATCTTGCATTGGTGAACCATCTTGTGTCACTCGAGACCTACGTTGAGCCTGTTATATCAAATTAAACCATGTATTATTCATTTACAAATTACAATACAGTAAGACCTCGCAGATAGCAACACATGTAGTCTGGCAAAATAGTCACTATCCGTGGGGCAAAGCTTAAATGTAAATAAATCAAAGTACAGTCATCCCTCCGCTATCGCGGGTTCCACTTTCGCGTTTCGTAACTATCGCGCATGTGTGAAAAGTTCACCTTCATCCTCTATAGCGCATCCGTATGCTTACTATCACGCACGTAACATCCAACTTTGGCTGTGCGAAGGTAGCGACTATGTGATTGGCCAAGCACACTGGACTGACAGCTATGTTTATCATGACATGGTGTTACAACAGTGAAGGTAGCGACTATGTGATTGGCCAAGCACACTGGACTGACTGCCATGTTTACCATGACATGGTGTTACAACAGTAAAGATGAGGACTGTGTGGGTTTATAACTAGCCCTGTTTATCAACCCTATCTTTGTTTACCACAAGAGAATTAACTAGTGATACAATGTGCGGAGATAAAGCTTTTTCATCGGCGCCTAATTACACCTCGGTCTGGTACAGAATGTCCAATACGTCGATATAAGACGTCGTTCCTATAGGGATGTATATTACAATTCGTATTAAGCATTTTAAATGCATATTACAATTTGTATTAAGACGACTCATGACTGAAATGAGTCGTCGACATTGACGGCATGTGTGGTAGTAGTGGAGGTGTTAGGGGGATGGGGGGAGATAGCGTGATATCGTTTGTTTACATTTTATTAATCATACGTTATTAGTGTTTCCTTCTTTTTCTGTCCGAGAAATACCGAAATAACTTCCTTCTTTATATGGAAGGATATGGCTTTCCATTTTGTAAATGCACCACCTGGCATGACTGAGTGTTGAAGCTGGTGTTAAACTCGTAATTACTAAACACGAGAGAGTCACACACACGGTAACAAGGCAGGCTAGGCCTATATTTCCTTGACCTTGGGCTAGGGGGAATGGAAATACTGAGGGTAGGGGAGGAAGGAGCGTGGGAGAAGTGGTGGGAACACACACACTTCACAGATGAGTGATATAATTTCCCAAAATGTTCATTATCATTTCGCTCGTTTTGTATAAAAACTCATTGGATATGCTTCACTTATTTTTGCCACCCATTTTATATGGATGCAATCGTTTTGAAAATAATTTTAAGTTAATATTTTGGTAGCTAATTCTACAGTCAGTCGGACACTCTACTCTGGTGCGTGCTCTCGGACTCGGGCGCCCGACTCTCCATATGTGAACACGTTCTGTTATGTTTAATGAATTGCCATCGTGTTTGAGGTCTCATAGTAAAAAAAAAAAGTCACTTTCGAGAGACATAAGAACCTATCCCAATTTTCATCATTAATCTTTAGTCCCTAAGGTCAGTCAGGCATATCCATTTATGCACCACCTAACCACAACACTCAACACGCCTACTGTACTTGTGGGGTCCACTGTTTTAGGTTAAAAATGCTATTTTCTTACTAATCTACTTTAGTTTTCATTATATGCAAATAAATATTAGTAAAAAAAAACATGTTTAGGGAGGAAAAATCTTGAAATATGAGGGACTGGGAACCAATTTCAATTATTCCCATTAGTTATTAAATTCCGCTATCACGTGCTACTTACGGTACCAATTAGGCGCGATAGCGGAGGGATGACTGTAGTCTTGACAATTTTACAAATTATCCTTAACTTAAATTTCTTAGCAATATAAACAAGCACACACACAGTATACAAACTTAAAAGTAAACATAATGACATGCCAAAAAAATTACCTTGTACTGGTTTAGAGTGCATTTATTTAGGTAACATGACGAGTCAAGTTTAGCGTCAGTCTATACTCTATAGGGTGCCTGCACCCTCACTCTCTCTGATGTCTCTTCTGTCTCCCTCATTTCACTGGCAATGCTAGTGCCATGTATAGCTATTAGCCTACAGTACAGAATCCAGCAGGCTTTAACACGTGGACACTACTTCAGCAACAAGAGCCAACAAATAGTTACTTTAAAGTTTAAACAAAGGAAACAATAGTGAAAACATTGACTATCACTATGCGCATGGCATCAGAGTTGCCAATATCGGACCGCCCGTAGTCTGCTCTCTTAGCCTTGCTAGTTGCTATCCCCGGTACATTAATCGCTATCTACCTTGCCTGGAAATGTTTCTATCCTGTCGCTATCCGTGAAACCGTTATAAAAAACATTCTATCCAAGAAGTTTTACTGTATAGTAGAATGCATGTACATGTATTTTATTATAACAATAATTCACTAAAGGCTTTGTAATTTGAAACCAATCAATACACAATTAGATTTATGAAAAATATGACATACATAATGATTAATGCAATGTAGCCTACAATGTACAATATTTCAGCATTTTAATGTGTCTGCACCATTGACTCATCGATGCTTCAGTTGTATGCAATAATCCATGTCCCAAAACACCCAAACAGCACCATTTATGGTTGATTGGCTCCTGGATAATCGATGCTCTACTGTACTAATACTTAACCTAGAAAGTTAAAATTATTTGAGTCTGCTTCGAACAAGTGCCACCTAGCAGTTGCTATGGCTACTTTACATCCCATTGGTGTGGCAAAACAGAGGGATGGAGATATTTAAGTATTCTGTCTTTCCCCAGTGGCAAGCATATCAGCCATAAAGAGGCTAATCATCAAGCATAAACTAAACACTGGTACAGTAGTCCCTCCAATTCTATGTGCTTCAATTTTGCAACCAAGACCCCAAATACCGCGGAAAATACGATATCCTAATTTTGCAAAAAAGTTTGCGTTTAGCAGGTCAGGCTACAAGAAAGTGGAGGTTTCCATACCAGTTTTAAGGGGGAGGGATGGTAGGGTAGTGACGTCAGGCCATGCACCAGCCTTCAAGGAGTTTTGGTGATGACTGAACTAACCACCCCACTACCTACATATCACCCTCTCACTCACTTTTTACACTAGTGATAAGCCAACCTCTTTTTATAGTGAACAACTTTTCACCCTCGGCTCCCTCGATACACTCGTGATAAGCCCAACCCTATTATAGTGAACAACTTCTCCAAACGGGCATTTTTTATACTTTTTGCACAAATCCCAATACAGACATTTGATATGGTGAAAAGTGCAAGTGATTGTAAGAAAAAGTGACAAAGAATAATTAATATAAATTAAAGAATGTGTTTGTATGAGTAGAAACTCCTGAATTATTGGTGATAACTAAAGTTGTCAACCATCACCCTCACTGCTCACTCTCGCCTGCTTGATATATACTTGGGGGGAGCACTGTAATTATGGCAAAAAATTACTAAAATCACGAAAAATCAGCCATCGGCGATATGTCCATCATATTCAGTTTTCCCCATAAGATTAATTGTTTCAATTTTGTGAATTCGTATTTTGCGGCTCCACGTGTCCCCCTAATTGTCGCAAAATTGGAGGGACTACTGTACCTAGATTTATCACAAAGTTTGAAAAGGTATTGCGACAACTATTGATTAATATATAATATTAAATATATTAATGTCCATAGTTGTTTGTAGGGATTATAAGTACAGTATGTATTACAGAAAGATATGTATATTTCCTTCTGTTCTACATGCTTATAGTCCCTACAAATAGTTGTGGATATTACTATGGTTAAAAGTTTTATCAAGATTTGTCGCAATACCTTTTTTGACAACTGTACATTATATTCTGAGCAACAGGCTCCAACATGAGAAACATAATCTCAAGAGGGCTGCAGGCCCATTATAGTTGCCCAGATATACCTTCCTATTATCCACTGTACTTTGGGATTAACCGTTAACCCCTAAAGACCGCAATTCCTGGCGAAAGCCTTCACCCCCAGTCGCAAAAACCACCTGATTTTTAAAGTTACTCTAAGGTTAGTTTTGGTCTTATAGGTTTGTAGAGCTTTAGTTTACACACCAGAATATACAAACAAAAGTCTTCTATCTCCACTGGTTAGAGTACAGCAGCACGTCAAAGTCGGAAAATAATATGACAGTTACCCCCCCAAATAACATACGAAGGCATACGCATGTGTTACGCATGTTTACAATGCGTAGATACATGAGTATGTATACCTCGATGTGTGCTTGTGTGTTTCTGTATGTAAAATTAGTATATAAATGCACTGAAATAGACAGAAAAGGCAACATACAAGTCATTTTTGCATACAACTGTGCGTACCTGTGATAACGCTAGTGTACGCATGCACAATGTATGGGAGTGTGTGTGTGTGTGTTAAACTTGTGTCCAATGGCTGATAAGAGCTAGGAGAGGCAGTGACAGGCAGTGACAGGCAGGGAGAGGGAAAGGATGACAGGCCACAAGTGATGGTATTGGCTCAGATAACACCGAGAGAGTGTGGATGTACTTTGGCCACGGCCACCTCCACTAAAGGGGGGGGTGAAGTCAGCCAATCTCGACCAATTACAATAGTCCAAGGCCTTAAGGTGGTGATAGGTCTTTAGGGGTTAAGCCTGAAATTATATTATACTGTATATGCTGTTCAAATAGAAGTTATAGTAGCTTACCTGTCTGTAGATTTCATAAGGTTCTCCATAACCTAGTGGTTCCCTCCAGAAAGTGAAGTTGTCAGTTCCCACATCTGTCACCCCGTTCTCCACCACTGTCAGACATGTTCAGTATAAATACACTATAGTTTACAGAACTCATAAACAAGTGGAACTGCTTCTTAAACAATATGTGTATCTTGACAGGGTGTTAATACAATTATTTTTCAAAATGAAAAAGTCCATGTAAAATTTTTAGAAAGATTAATCATATTCACCATTATGTACAGCAGGCCTCAGGAATTCACACACATAGCTTTGGTTGAAAGGGGTCTTTATTCTGCACATGCTGTAAGGATAATTCTGCTGGCTGATTCAAATATTAGCCAAATAACATTACTAGGAAATTTTGGTGTTAGGAAAGTAATGTACAGTACTTTATATTCTAGTTGTTAGGAACCCTTTATGTCAGTGGTGTATATGAATTCCTGAGGCCGATTATACCTAATCCTCAAATTTTATCGGGTGAATTTTGATATCACCCAGTATAGTTTGTTGTTGTTACTTATAATTAGCATTATAATGGGTGTTGGAAAGAGCAATTTTTGTGTACCCTTTTAAAAATTTCTTTCTTCTCTACTCACAGTAGTTCTCCACCTCAACAGTTGACCTCAGCTTCTTGCCAAAAGGAGAATGGTAGTAAACATCACACCTTACGTTAAAACATATTGTTGCCCGTTGTACTACCTCACGCTGCCACCCTAAATGCAAAAATAAAATTATTCATTAGAAAACTTAAAAATTACAGTATACTATAATTATTTTGAAGGTTCATAAGTAATATCTTCTACAATAATGGCTGGGGTATCTCTGAGTGTGCTGCGTGAGTAGAAACTCATGAATTATTGGTGATAACTGAACAACCTTTAAAATCATTCATTTTCCATACTTTGGGCTCAAGTTTAGAGTTATTTTTAGTCATTAGCTGTGTATGGGAACCAGAGATACGAGTGAAAGCACACGTAATTTTGAGAGTGGATGTACAGACAGACAGTCAGTCATACGCATCAAATTTAAGCCCTCGGATATCTCTGATTTTCTGATAATCTTTTTCAATATCTGTATTTGGAGGTCCAACTGTATATATAATATACATATTGTACAGTACTTTAATATGTTATGTTTATGTGTAAAGGAATTTTTTTTTATACTCTAATGTGGTATCGACGGATTTTATTATCGACGGCCATCTTAAGAACCTAACCCCCGTCGATAACAAGGGAGTACTGTACACTATATAGGTTAAGAGTGTGAGCGTTGTGAATATAGGGCAAATCGAGGAATTTTGACGCTAGCGGCAGGGTAGAAATGTCGAGGCAGGGACCCCCCCTCCCGGTCTACAGGGGTTAACTGTACATGTTCTCCACTTAAAATACATGTTTTGCGAAATTACAATATAATTTTTTGTACACGCTTTCATATCTATTTCTGAAAACAGAATATTGTACTCATGCCTTTGACCATCAATTGTATGGTTTGTAAAGTGATTCTTTAAAAAATAATATCCCGTAAATAAGGTGAAAATTAGTTTCATGGAAATGATGTCTAAACACTTTAATATTCAATAAATATCCCATATAACTAATTTAAAATGCTAACACATTCTAAATAATTGAAAAAATATCTTCATGTAGGCCTACAAATATTAATATAATCTAAAATTCCTCACGGGGAAAAGGTACAGAAATTCTTCCACCACCGTATTGTTTACAATAATCGTACGTACGGATGTCGAATGGCGAAATTTCTGCTTATGTTTCATCAATGTTTTAAAGAATTGGACGATCTCATTCTCTTATTTGAAGGGGATTTCATATTTATGCAAGAATAAGGTGGATATTTACACATAAAACACATGTTAATACTTCCCTTGAATGCCCTGAATAGGAAGGGGATAGGAGTATTCTTGGCTGTTATTTTACATCAATCCCAATTTCTTTATACGGCTATGAAGAGTGTAGAACCCTTAGCTTTGTTACTGAAAGCATGTTGCTTATCATTACAACAATCAGTTGTACTTGCTCTTGGTCCGCGGATTCTGAAAAATATGTAGTTCAGAATTGGCCACCAGATGGCAGAGCTGCTCACTGCATCACCCCATTGGTAGGAAGCCAGAAGATACTACTTTATTTTACACTCTACGTCATTATCTTTTTATTTCAATTCTTCGGCACACAGTGCCCAAACTCTTCATTTAACTTGTATTGTATATATTTTATCGTGTAAAATTATAAGTGTTGGTAACTAAGTTCAAACAGCATTTCAAAATGGCCACTTTCTTTAACCTTTAAAGACCTATCGGCGTTAATAGAAATTTTGGCCTTAAAACCGATTAACGTCTTTATTTAACAGCCCATAAATAACTGCTATGGGCTACATATAGCCACAGCAGTGGTACCAAAGGAAGCTGTAGCCTTGGACTATTGTAATTGATCATGATTGGCTGACCCCCCCCTTTGGTGTAGGTGAGTGTGGCCAAAGTACATTTACACCCACTGTGTGTTATCTGCAGCCAATAACATCACTCATGGCGTCATACACTCCCTCTCCCTGCCTCCCCTAGCCTCTCTCTGCCTCCCATAGTTGTTATAGCCATTGGACATTAGCATAACACACTTTCAAACACTGTACATGCATGCGTTAGTGTTATCACAAGTATGCACAGTTGTATGCAAAATTGACTTGTATGTTGCCTTTTCTGTTTATTTCAGTGCATTTATATACTGGTTTTACATACACAAACATGCAAGCACACATCGAGATAAACATACTCACAGGTATGCACAGTTGTATGCAAAAATTACTTGTATGTTGCCTTTTTTGTCTATTTCAGTGCATTTATATACTCATTTTACATACACAAACACGCAAGCACACATCGAGGTACACTTACTCATGTATCTAAGCATTATAAACATGTGTAACACATGCGTATGCCTTCGTATGTTATTTGGGAGGGTAACTGTCATATTATTTTCCGACTTTGGTGTGCTGCTGTACTCTAACCAGTGGAGATAGAATACTTTTGTTTTCATATTCTGGTGTGTAAAATAAAGCTCTACAAACCTAGAAGACTAAAACTAACCTTAGAGTAACTTTAAAAATCAGGTTGTATTTGTGGTTGTGCGTGAAGGCTGTCGTAATGAATTGCGGTTATTAGGGGTTAAGAAAACTTATATAAAACTCCTCAGGGATTTCTATTGGCCAGGAATGAAGAATAGTGTAAATCAATTTGTAAATTCTTGTTCAACTTGCCAGATTGAGGGTAAACCAAATCAGAAAGTGCCACCATACCCACTTCAGCCCATTCAAGTACCCCATTCACCTTTTACAAAAATAATAATTGATGTAGTTGGTCCACTACCAAAAACTAGGAAAGGCAACCAATATATATTGACTATTATGTGTCCAATAACCAGATACCCAAAAGCTTTTCCTCTCAAAAACATAAGGGCCAAAACTATTGCTAATATTTTAATTAATATGTTCACCACCTTTGGCATTCCCAAACATACAAAGTGACCGTGGCAGTAACTTTACCAGTGACCTTTTTGCAGCTGTCTTAGCCCAGCTTGGTATCACTCAGACCCTCTCAACAGCTTACCATCCTCAGTCCCAGGGAGCACTGGAGAGATGCCATCAAACATTAAAGTCAATTCTCAGGAAGTTTTGCCATGAAAATGACCAGGAATGGGATGAAGCTTTACCCTTTGCACTTTTTGCGATCAGAGAGACTCCAAACGAGACCCTAGGAGTGTCTCCATTTGAGATGTTGTTTGGCCGTCCAGTTAGAGGACCCCTCAAAGTCATCAAGGATAACTGTTAAGTGATGCTTCTTACAGACTAAGTTCAGTTACTCAGTACATTAATCACTTAAAAAATACACTCCACAGGATTCATGAATTTGCCAAACATATTTTTAAACAATCTCAGGAAGTAATGAAAATTCACTATGATGTCGAAGCCAAACCTTTCTGCCGTGGCCACCCCCTTGGGGGAAGTTCCCGGAGGGAACGAGGTGTCAGAGCTATAGATAGAATATTATGGGCAACAATCACTAGAACAAGTAAAAATATGCATGAAAATGTATAAAATGTGGGAATAATCCAGGTGGACCTCTTATGCAGAATTACCCAAAATAATGTTGTTCAAACTCGCTGAGTCTCGCTTGGCTACTTTTGCCTTGTCGCTCACTTGGTGAAGATGCTAATATCTCCATAAAAATAACTATATCTATATATTACCATGTTACTGGGTATGTTACATCATAATATGTAGTACAGTCTTAATCATATTTATTTGTATTGTCCAAATAAATAGATTTTAACCTTGGCATATGCCTTACTTTAAATATTGACAGCAGAAGGTCGATAATCACGAAACAAAAATATCTAATTTAACCAACTTATCTCAAAATTATCCATACAGGGTATTAAAAAGTCGATGCAGGATTTCGAAAATATCATAATGTTCAAGGTTCTATGCATTTGTATGCTGATGGGATTTTAAAAAACAATATTTTAGCTCATGTCGCATGAACTGACTGCACAGCAGTGACATCTAGCGGATTAGTTCCAAAAATTCCCCATTCAGCCGAGATTTAACCAAGTTGATAGTGCCGGTGAAATATTGATGAAAAGATTTGTCCACACCTTTAGAAAATTATAAATTATTGGGTAAAGAAGATATAAACATCGTAATGCCAACCGGCAATAGAGTAGGTATTTACCAAAATACATATTGGTCACCTTGGTGGATACATTGTCAAAGTGTTGCCAAAATATGTAACATATAAAAACTTACCTAAGGTCAGTGGAATTTTGTATTTCTTCAAAACTTCTGGGTCTTTATAGTTGATCCCACGTATTCGCTTCATCTTGCTCATGTAAGGCCTTAAATTCTGGTCCTCGTCCAACCTTAGTACATAAAATAATATATAAACACATCACCGTAGATTCCAGTACAAGAATCCTTGACATCACTAAAGCCACTTAATATTTCACTACTAAAATAATAACAGCTGGCTGGATTAGATTTAGAACCCAACACAATAAGGTAAATATTGAAAGAATTGCAATTATCGCGTACAGTCTTTCTACCTTCATTACACACTTATTTAGAACATTCTGAGATTAATTTCCACTTGGGCAAACTACCAGGAAAAAACCATGGCAAAATACTGGAGCCTACCCAGATCTGGCAACGATGCTACAAATCGGTAATTCTTTCAATAAATAACCAAAATAAGTTTTTTTGGTATTAGTAGAGAAGTACTGCATTCTTGGCAGTGATACCACATCCAGCTAGAATTTGCCCAGGTCATTTTATGATAGTTTACACCAGTTATATCCTGGTAGTTTGCCCAGGTTAGGTCCCAGAAATCTGCTGTTAGGCTAGATTTGGTTAATTCAGGTCCGACTAAAGTATTTATTGAAAGAATTACCGTTTTATAGCAGTGTTGCCAGATCCGGCAAGGTCCCAGTATATTGCCCCGGTCATTTCCTGTACTTTATCACAGTTATTTTCCGGTAGTTTGCCCAGGATAGGTCCCGTTAGTCTGATGCGGTCTAGGTTAGGTTAGGTCAGGCTTATTTCAAAATGCCCTCGCAAATGGTATATAGAAAAGTTGTTTGTAATAGTAAAATATAAACACTGGTAATAATAAAATGTTTGAAATCGAGTTGTGGCAACCTATAAATATATTCCTCTTTCAATATTTATCCAGACGAATTACCAAATTATGTTTGTAAAACGGGACATATCTCGAAAAAGGGGCATCTCTAACAGAAACACCATTGATAAAAATGGTCTTAGAATGGTCCAAAATAGTGGGTAATAATACTAAAATATACAATATAGTGAACTCAGTACTTCTCTACTTTTACCGTTTTTGTTGTTGTTGAACATCACTCGAGTCACAGTCATAATTATCAACATTATAAATGGAAAGGTTCCCTTAAACTTTGAAATTAGTTAGTTTTCTGCCCCTCTTTTTCACTCTAGTTGCACACGAATTTAAGCTAAATATAAAAATGGATGGAAAAATAGTCAGCCTCGAGCTTTAATGATACTTTCCCCTTCTACAGGGTCGGAAGTGTTTTGTCTGTATGACTGTATGTATGTACTGCAGGCAGTGTTACCAGATGCAAGGATTCGAATACGCTAACGTCGCATATACTTATTAGTTTATTATTTACAAAGAATATATTTAGTTTAATATTTAGTTTATTATATACAAAGATTTTAACACCAATTTCCGAGATGTCGATCGTTGGACTGACTGAATCCACTTTGAATAAAACATTGTTGAAAGAGAAGATTGATTTTTAAGTATCATTATGTTTATTATAAACCTTATCTCCACATGTAATTGGTGAAAAATGATAATTAACAGAGAAAATTGTGCGATAATTTTCCTCTCTCTTCTTTCTCACACTACCAGACTTTACAAAATTGAAGAACATAAAACACTTATATGGCAAAGTTTTGTCAATACACTTGATCATAAAACAAACACCAGCAAACTCTACAAAACACTAAACAGCATTACACTGTCCAACAGCAACACTACACAATCACATGCAACCATCACAACAACAGACAATATACCCTCTAACAAACAACAAGCAATCACACTCATCCAACATTTTTCTCATGTCAGCAACCTTCACCCTCATTCTGAAGACAGACAAACCATTAGACGCAAGAGACTTTTTCCCACTGACCAAGACTATGCACCATTCACAAATCATCAGACAAAGCACATCATTCACAACCTAAAACACTCACCTGCCTGTGGTCCAGACAACATCAGTAACATATGCTACACCTTAAACACCTTGGACCATAAGGCATACAAGCACTCACTAACATAGCAAACTACAGCTACTCACACAACACATTACCTAACATCTGGAAACACGGAAACATCATCAACATCCCTAAACCTAACAAAAAACCCACACTACCCTCTTCTCATCGTCCCATCACCCTCCTTTGCACCCCTTCCAAAATCACAGAGCGCCCCATAATAATATTAAACTAGTTACACCACACATCCCCCTTGCATCTTCACAACACAGCTTCAGACCACTACACTCAACTAACACCCTTCTTACAGACCTCACACAATGAATTTTGATGGCTCTCAACTCAGATAGGCCCCCACTCAGAACACTCTTAGTTACACTAGACATAAGTAAAGCATTTGATGCCATCCCCCGCCACAACCTCACAAACAAAGTATACAGCACAAACATACATAACAACACCAAAAGTTGGCTGGCCAACTTTTTGGGAGGTAGAATAGCCCATGTTACATTTGCTGGTCAGACATCTAAATTTAAAAACTTCACTAATGGTGTCCCTCAAGGATCTGTACTTTCACCTAGAGACCCTATATAGAGAGACTGGACAGCTGCCATCTTTGTTCTTTTTTTAGTTTTCCGCGATACCTCTCAAATTAGTATAGGAAAAATTTATAAGATGCCAGATACTACCAGTTAGTAATCTATTGTTGACATTCGTGGGCAAAATATTGATGAAAGTTGCATTCTTTCCATATACAGGTACAGGTGTCCCCCGCTTTAGGATCGGGTTAGTTTCTCAAAAAGGTGATCATATATCGAAGTTAAGAATCAATGGGAAAAACATTAATGCGTTCCAAAAAAAATATTTTCTACACTCAAATACACAAATAAACTGTGTGGCGACATCAACAAGTCCTCTCTCAGGTTCCCTTTCCTCCTCTTCCTCTTCTTCCAAGCTGCGTCGATGTTGTCGATGGCTTTCTTTACATTATAATTTTTCCAAAAGTCGTGTGCTTGTCACGAGTGTCGATTGCTTCAAGCAACTGTCGCGTTGTGCACCGTTGATAATACGCCTTGAAGGTAGCAATCACACAGCAAACACTGACAGTATTTGCCGCTGGCTGGCGTGGTGACGCTACGGTCAATCACCCAAACACAGTGCTCTCATTTTTACATTTTTAAAGTAATTACTCTAGATAAGCGTAATTTGGGGCTATTTACAGTAAAGTTTTGACAATATAAGGTAATTTTTATCGATTCTTCCGTTATTTCATGGGTCCTCGTAAAAGAAAAATGTGTTGCTGTAAAATATTATTACAATTTCATAAAAATATCATGTGTCAATGGTTAAAAATATGTTGAAATGATCACCTAGTTCAGTATCTAAGGAAATTTGGCTACATTTAAGGTATTTTCAACCCACTTTATAAGGTAATACCACAAATACTTCATGAGAACCCTGCCCAAACAAATGATGATTTACATGCGGACCGATCATATAACCGAGTATAAACAAGCATATATCGAGCCACAGGTAGTAAAGTGTAGAGATCATATAACCGAGTTAATCCTAAAGCGGGCGATCCTATAGCGGGAGACACCTGTATATAATTTTTAATTCTATAAGATCCCTGAAGTTATAAATACTATTATGCGTCATGTATGCGTTATTTAACCCCTCCGCGACGGGATAACTATGGATAGCCATTTTGTCAGTCCGGGGCTAGTCTTACTTTCCCTACTGCCTGGCCGGGCGCTTTTGGCCGATTTTTCCAAAATCGCTCTATTCCACTTACTCTGTACGTCTAAACTACGATACTGAACAACTTAAATTTGGTCTTGTTAGCACCATCAACTCTTCCTCTTTCCAATAAAACCAACCTCAGCTCTCTACAACTCTCCGTTGCCGAGAAATTAAGTGAGGAATGAAGGGTACTTTCTCGTGTGAGCGCGGCTGCGTTCGCTTAGGTGGAGTGGCTCTGACGACAACTGAACGTGGCCCGCGCGGGTGGCAGTCAGTGTTGTAAGTAAGCATGGCGCAACACAGAATCGGACACGCACGAGAAATCTAATCCACATCCATCCATGTTTACAGTCAGTAACACACTGACTGACGATGGTGATTTGTAGGGATGGTGGTGAAGTATAGCCAAGTAAAAAAAAACCCGCCAAATTGGGCTCGCAAATGCCGACATTGGCAATAGGGGTGCTTCATCCCGCCCGGTCACCACATGGCAGGGGTGTAAGACACGACCCGGGTGCTTCCTGGGGCCGTCTATGACCGCGGTCCGGACGTTAAGGGTTAAAGCACATAACAGGCCGTAACGAGTTGCCAGACGACGCTACTAAACCAAGGCGGTTGACTGAAAGACGACTAGTGTTGCCAGGTGCAGGGAAATTTCTGTTTTAGGGAATATTGAAGTCCACACACGGAGATTATTATTAAAGATTGTTCACGAGTAAACAGGGAATTTTCTATCAGACGAAATACCAAAAAGACCGTCAGTGTTCACGAGTAAACAGGGAATAATCGAGGTAAAAAAGAAAATTCTAATGTTGAAGTTATAGGGAAATTCGTCAAGCAGACCTGGCAACACTGAAGACAACAGTAGTAGTCAATGTGTTTAGTATATCTGTAAAACCTTTAATACTACGGTTAGTTTAATTAATTTTTGTATGAAAATGGTTTCCATAGGTGTATTACCAACGTTTACACATTACTATTTACATGTTGTTCACATAAATATGAGGGAATTTATTGTCACAATAAATGGTTGAGTACAATATTTTAGTACTGGTTCGTCACCAGACAGTTCGACATTCTGTAAGGCTTAGGGAAGTTTTCAAGGAATAGTTATGTTAAATCGAAGATCTACTAAAAAATATCTTAGCTGGTTTATCTAAAGAAGATATTGTATAAATATAACAACATTCTAACGAGTAATTAGTCACGCAACGTAGTAAAGGCAAAATATACATTATGCCGAACCTGCTAGCAGGCAGATACGAGAAAGAGCAAACATGGCAGCCGATTTAATCAGCCAATCAGCGAGCAGCAAAAAATTTAGGCGTCCAGTCTCTCTATATAGGGTCTCTACTTTCACCCACCCTTTTCAACCTATACATGCATGACTTAGCAACACCCCAGGAACCACAAATACACGTAGCCTCCTACGCAGATGACATAACACTCACAAGTACACACAGAAACGTAGACACAGCCACTCTCATCCTCCAGCCCTACCTCAACACACTTAATACCTGGTTCACCACAAACAGACTTAAAATAGCACCCACCAAGTCAACTGTCACCCTTCTCACCAACTGGAACACAGAACACCGCAACACACCACACCTCACCATAAACAACACACCTATACCACACACACACACACCCAAAATACTAGGCATAACATACAATACATCCATGACATTCAAACAACACATCACGACCATCAAAAACAAATGCATGAACAGACTTAAAGCCCACAGATCACTTGCCAGCACAACATTTGGACATAACAAAGAATCTACAATCACAGTATTCAAACACTATATTCGATCAGTGATGGACTATGCAAGCCCTGCCTGGGCTTCAAACCTTGCTGAGACTCATCACAGCACCCTACAGACCATACAGAACAGAGCCCTAAAGACAACCACAGACTGCACAGCTACCACACCTACAGACCACTTACACTATGAAACCAAAGTCCTCAAAATCAAGGATCATCTTGACATGAGAGGCACATAAACATTTGCTGCAGCCTCCACAAACCCACAACATCCACTACACTACATGGCACAACACCCACACATGCCAAGGAACATTAAAACAACACCCAGTACATGATACCACTCACATATACTATCATCTCTTACACCATGCCCACCCCAAACCAATCTCCAAAAACACATCCATACTCAAATCACTCATCAGTCCATCCAAACACTCAAAAACAACACACAGCTGCATGCACGACCTCCTGACATCCATCTATCTGAATCCTCCCTTCCCCGTGAGGACAGAGTCCACCTGGCCAGGCTGTGGTGTGGCCACCACTTGGCCCTTCTGACATATCAGAAGAGGCTGGATGAAACCATTGTGGATGCCTGTCCAGGATGCAACACAGCACCTCATACTATTAAACACATTATTGAAGACTGCAATACACACAACCACACTCGCCAACAACACAACATACACTCTCTGAGGGCACTGTGGGAAAGCCCAGTTCAGGCCATGGCCTTCCTCAGGAGCTCAGGGCTGCTCGGCCAGACAGCTTGAGGAACTTCAACAACAACAACTTCTCCTCTTTCTCTTTTCCCCTCCTTCCAGATAAATTTCTTGTTTTCTTTAAATTTTAAAATAGTATCTGTAACACAAAATTTAACTCAAGTAATGCTTACCTTTCAATCTTCCATTTGGCTGATGGCGTAGCACAGCACTGCAGGTTACATCGAGTAAACTGACTTGCAGCAGCTCCGGTTGTGAGTGTGCTTCTCCTTTTCCTGTAGCTTACTTCTGTTTTGGCCTTCGAATAATTGTTGGCTAACACCATGACCTTTGCGTATGTGTGATCAGCACAGAGGTTTTTTGCATCCAAGACTTTATTATTGCTGCTATTTTCATCATTGCAACTCTTTCTTTTTCTTTTAACTCCAGTACTTTTACTGGAGTTATTATTTTTTGTAAATAAAAAGTCCTTTTCAGAAGACTCTGCATCTTTATATTTCTCGTGTTGAGCCCGTTGTGAAAATGAGTGCTGACCATCTATTTCCTTCACTTCTAATTTTACCTCCTCAGGTATCCCGTGTATGAATGTACACACACATGTATGTTCGTGGTTTTCCACAATTCTTATGCTGGGACACTGTTGGAAGCTATCAGTTGATCGTAATGCATCAGATCCATCAACACTCTTGAGTGTAACATTTTTCGACAGATTTTTTCTGGTATGCCCTGTAAAGAGATTACTTTTATCTGTACTAAAATTTCTTACTTTACATATACTCTTGAATCTTTGTTTACTTACAAGTCCTCCATCTTTGCTTGTAACACTCTTGCATAATTTTGTTCTTTCAGGGTACTGCACTGATAGATCTTTATTCCTTACATGCTTTTTCATAATGCCATGTCCTCTTTTATACAGTTTTAGATTTAGTGGACTTTGAGTTGCCATGGCTGAGTTGCAATAACTGAATATTTTACTCTCCTTGTACATTCCTCTCTCTTTCAGAGTGCAAACTACATTATAAGTAGAATTTTCTTGGTCTGTTTTAGTCATACAATCAGTTTTCAGTGCTTGCTTACTCCATTTTGAAGAGTTTGAAAGATTGGCTGGAACAGTAAGGCAAGAGGACACAGGTGTGAGAAAATTAGTAGATGTACGAATCTCTGAACCTCTCAGTAGATCAGCAGGAGGAGAGATTACCTTGGCTGTCTGTAGACTAGACATATTTGAGGATGTTGATGCTGTTGTTGGGCAATCAAATGTAGAGATCAAGGGAGTGCCAATTATAGAAGGAGGTGCATAAGCTGTTGAGGATATAAGTTGACTAGACTCTCGAGTATTAATGCACGATGATGGTGAAACAATACATGAAGAAACTCCTGGGGCTGATAGTGGACAAGATGCATAAATGTTTGAACCAACAGATGTTACTCTTGGAATTAATGATGGGCCAGTAGCCATGGGTAATCCTAATGTTGATGACAGACCATTATATGTAGTCAGTCTTGGGGCTAGTGAAGGGCTGGCAGGTGTAATTAGCCTTGGGGATGATAATGGACTAGTAGATATAGTTAGTCTTGAGGCTACTGATGGACCAGTAGGTGTAGTTAGTCTTGGGGTTGATGATGGACCAGTAGGTGTAGTTAGTCTTGGGGTTGATGATGGACCAGTAGGTGTAGTTAGTCTTGGGGTTGATGATGGACCAGTAGGTGTAGTTAGTCTTGGGGTTGATGATGGACCAGTAGGTGTAGTTAGTCTTGGGGTTGATGATGGACCAGTAGGTGTAGTTAGTCTTGGGGTTGATGATGGACCAGTAGGTGTAGTTAGTCTTGGGGTTGATGATGGACCAGTAGGTGTAGTTAGTCTTGGGGTTGATGATGGACCAGTAGGTGTAGTTAGTCTTGGGGTTGATGATGGACCAGTAGGTGTAGTTAGTCTTGGGGTTGATGATGGACCAGTAGGTGTAGTTAGTCTTGGGGTTGATGATGGACCAGTAGGTGTAGTTAGTCTTGGGGTTGATGATGGGCCAGTAGGTGTAGTTAATCTTGGGGTTGATGATGGACCAGTAGGTGTAGTTAGTCTTGGGCCAAATGATGGGCCAGTAGGTGTAGTTAATCTTGGGGTTGATGATGGACCAGTAGGTGTAGTTAGTCTTGGGCCAAATGATGGGCCAGCAAATGTAGTTAGCCTTGGAGCTGATGGAGGGCCAGCAGGTGTAGTTAGACTTGGAGCTGATAAAAGGCCAGCATATGTAGTTACTCTTGGGGCTGATGGACCAGCTTGGCCAAAAACTTTGGAATCTGATGATGAACCAAAAAGTTTAGCTACTCTTGGAGAAGTTGAATCAGTTATATTAGTGACACTTGGGGCTGATGATAAACCAGCAGCTCTGGAGACTCTTGGGACTGACAATGATTCAGTTAGACCAGAGACACTTGAGGCAACAGGTGAAGTTATTGGAAAAGAGGATAAAGGTGGAAGAGTATGAAGTTGGGTGGCTGATGACAAGACAGAAGGTGAAGTCATTGGTGAAACAGCACGCAAATAAAATCTTGATGATGTTGAACCAGCAGGTATTGTTACTTCTGGGGCTGAAGTAAGGTCAGCAGCCACAGGTAATCTTAGGACTAATGATGAACCACTAGACATATTTACTGTTGTAGCTGATGATGGATCAACAAGTGTATTTATTCTTGGGACTGGTAATTTACCAACTGGCTCAGTTACTCTGAAGGCTGTAGTTGTTTGAAGCTTTGGGACTGATGGTAGACCAGCAGGAGCATACATTTTTGGAGCTGATGATGGATCTATAGCTACAGAGACACTTGTATGTAATGGTGAACCTGCAGGTGTATATATAGTATTGGGAGGTGCATGATCAATTTCTAGAGCTCCTTTATATCTGCAGTCCTGTTTTCCATCATGATATTTTGTGTTTGAAAGAGTATATTTTAGTTGGCTCTTGATATTTGGATCTGGTGATTTATCATTAGATGTGTCAGTTCTTGAAGTAAATGGTCCCATGTGAATTGTAGGTGTATAATCAGTTGAACTCGTCAGTAAAACAGCAGGTATGAACACAGCTTGAGGTAGAGTATTATCAAAAGGTGTGGAGGCATTTAGAACTGTAGGCAGCCTAGGAGGTATATTGGAAGCTGGAAGTGGAGCAACAAGTAGACCATTACACTTAGAGACACTTGGGGAACTTGACAGACTTGTATATGGTAGATCAGTAAGGTTATAGATACTTGGGGCAGTAGGTTGACCAAAGAGGTTAGACTCAACTGGGATAGTTGATAAACTAGTTAATATACTGGTGCTTTGTGGGCCACTAGGTGTAGAAATACATTTGTTTGATGACTGATAGGTGGTTGTAGAGATATTATTATACAAAAGAGTTGGTTGATTTAAAGCTGTATTGATATACGGAGATGCAGTTACAAGTAATTCTCCAGTTATGGGCAATGCTGGTTGACATGATGATGTAGCCACTTGTGGTGCTATAAAAATAGGTTTACTTGTACTTGTGGCCAGACTTAAAGTAGTAGAAACAGCTGTAAGCATGCTTGCAGCTGCAAACGTACTTGGCAGGCTAGGAGGGTGTACAGCTGTAGGGATACCAGAAGAAAGATTAAAATTTGTACTAACAGATGGATCAATCATCCATTCATTTGTTGGAATGAGTTCCCGTGTTTCATCATGCTGTAAAGTTCTTAGTATATTTGGTAATATTTGTTCTCTGTGGTGAGTTGTAGGAATCAGCAAGGCATTTTTTTCATCTGTAAAACTTCTTTCTGCAATGCTTACAACTTCTCCTATTCTAATACAACCCTCCAAACCAGCATCCTCTGTTGCATCTACTTCTCTATGAGAATACATTGTTTGATTCTCACATATTGGTGAAGAAACTCTTTCTACAGTGGGGTGTGTCTTTGTTTTGTTTCCCAATGCTTTAACACAATGAGAGTATTTTGCACCTGAGACTGGAGAAATACTCATCTTTTTTATATCACAAATGTTTGTTCCAGTATCTACTGTCTTGGCTACATTTGTTAGTCCCTGTTGCTTTTCACCCAGCTGATATGTTTTCCTTGTTTCACATGAACTATTGATAACTGGGGAACACTGTTTTCTTTTGTTGAAATATTTCTTCTCTGCAAAACATCGTGCTTTATCTAAGTTTTTAACAATGCCCATTTTCCCTTTCTTTGCAGGCTCTTGGTGTGCTGGATTCTGTGAGTCAAATCTTGTCAATTGCTTGGGAGTAAATTCTTTGGTCACAGATTCAATTTGCTCATGATTCAGTATTGTTGTGGGTACATCCAGAAGCTGATGATCAAGTTGATCTGAATATGTTGAACTTTTAGCACCATCTTGGTCAGTAACAAATCTCACAGGCTCTTCAGTATTAGCTTTCATTTCTGAGTGGTCTATTACTTCATCTTTTAAAAAAATGAGAGCCGCAGTCTTTTTTAAGTTCTCCATGCCACAGAGATTAATTTGATTATTTTTATTATTGAACACACATGCTGGCAGAGATGTTACTGATGCTGATTGTGACCCTTTTGTTTCCATCTTGGGTTCAGACTTTAAAATCCCTCGCACTGGGATGTTGTTTGTTGTGCTTGTATTCCAGTTCTGATTTGTAACTTTCGAGGAAGATGGACAAACTTTGGGTTGTTTTAACAAACCTTTCTGTGTTTGAAACATACATGGGAGAACATATGAACCATGGACAGACTCTCTTTCTCCAAGAAAGCCAATTGGACTATGTATAGTTGAATTATGATTTGTATTTTCCATCTCTATTGAGGTGCTATCATCAGAAGGTTCTTCAGTTGGATTTACTTGGGCGAGTTCAGAAACAGTTTTGATTCTCAACCTGGGAACTTTGTTCATCGAGACTACATGATGAAGCTTGCATGAGCTTTGGTATATTTGATGAGTATTCAATACAGGAATGACAGAAGTATTTGGAATAATTGGGATGGGAGTCTTTATACGACTAGCCTTGAGAATTGGAACTTTTTCCATACTTTGCAACTTTTTACATGGTCGAGGTGTACTCTGTTTCTTACAATGTGAGCTGAGTAACTGAGTTATATTGTTGCTATTCTGGGTCTTTAAGTTTTGCCCTACACCACATGTAGCTGATTCCTTCCTAGTACTACCCATTGGCTCAATTAAGTGGGATACAGAGGATTCTGAGTTCATTACACTTAATATAGGGCCTTGGTTTGTTTTGGCAACAGTTAGTAATTGCTTAACGTGTAATGTCCCCTTATGACAGTCTGCAGTTCCAGAGGAGGATATTGTGTTCACCACACGTAAGTCAGAGACTTGACTTGGTTTGAGTACAAATGGTGGTTGCTTGCTGGGTGGTGTTCTCTCGTTCAAGTTTGCAAATACACTTTCAGTCACTCTGATAGACTGAGTAGAATCATCATTGCACTTTGCAGAATAAAATAAGGTTGTCAAGGTATTTGAAGACTGTTGACTCGAGGACTGTGTGGAGTAAGTGCTTGTAGTTTGAGAGGCTGTACTTCCAAATTGTGTGCATTGCTGAATCTGGCCCTGATCAAGGTCACTACCTGTCCAAGGTTGATTTGATTTGTTTTTCCATTTTAAAGCACTTAATTTGTCAATACCTGTACCAAAGTCAACCATGTCTGTGGTATTTATTGAATATGTAACCATTTCCTTATTTCTCATTGGTTTAGCATCAATAAAATTATGCACCTTTGTGTTAAGCTGGCTTGGAAGTTTAGTAGCAGTTTTCTCTGTTGGATTTCTTTTCCCTAACATAAAATGAGATATAGGATTTGTGTAAGAAACATCATTTACCACTTCTTTTTCATCAGAATATGATGGCTTTCCAATCAGTGCAATACCTTTGCTGCCACCAACATTATCTTCTTCAGAGTTTGGGCATTTATCTATAAATCTTTCCAGTACATCTTCATCTTTCATCGAGTTAGGAGACTTCTTGTTTTTGATGCTGGCTATTATATTTTTCTCTCCAGCATACTGTGCTACATGCAACATCCAGTTCTGAAACACCTTAGAGGCATTCTTTTTAGTTGGTGGATGCCTAAGTTTGAGGTTATGGCAGTTCTTTACAGTCTTGCTGAAGTCCAAGTCTGAAACTATAAAAGAAAAAGAATATCATTACCACAGTTTTGAGTACTGTTATAGTAGAATCTAATTTACCTAACCTGACTTGACCTAACCTATCATGTTATGTATTCAGAAAAAACAATTGATCAGGATACATGGATATATAAATACTAAATTCTTAATAACTGCCTCTTAACCCTCTGTAAAAATATCATTTGATGTCTTCTGTTTTGCAATATTTTGACTAATAACAGATGAATACATTATAATTAGTATAGGAATATTCTCATATTTAAGGAGATCAGCTGATTAACTCTCTCAAAATGGTGATAATCATTGGCAATACTGTACCTATTTTACTCCAACTACTAAGTGATTCAGTTCTACATGACACTTCATTCTGGAGCCTTCCAGTATAATGAATTTTGTTCACTGTATCAGATAACCGTCTAGTACATAAAAACTTTTGTTAAAAGAAGAAATTAGTTCATTGAGGTTCATAATATTAAGGGTTTACTGTACCTATTGATGTACAGTACAGTATAGCTTTTTTTCATGTAAGGATAACTCTTTTCTGAAGTGCATAATGTAGTCACTTGTAGTGGCATAGGTATTTATCTTAATAACTTGTATGTTCATCTGGAATGCATGAAGTTACTGCAAGACTCTGTGTAATGCCATAATAGATAGAGAATTTTCATTTTGGGCACTACAGTAAAAGTCCGTTAATCCGACCACGGATACTCCTAAAATCCCAATATTACGATTTTTTTAAAGTGGTAATAAAAATTTCAATTTTGGTGCCCAAAGAGCCTATGCGGGTATTTTCCGGGTGTATCGTCACATATGCCTACGTGATTCATGTACAGCTGGGCCACCCACACTCTCCCACCTATTAGGCGTATCTATGCACAAATTAATATTACAGTAAGTGGAAGTGATATTTCAAAGAAAATTACCAAAATTAATTAATACAAACTAAGGAATGTTTGTACACGAATTAAAATTCAACGAATTTTAGTGATAATTGAAATTTTCACCCCATTGTCACTCAAATGCTGGCTTGATACACTGGTGATAAGCCTAACCCCTTTATAGTGAACAACTTCTCAATACGGGCTTTTTTCATACTTTTAACACATATCCCGGTACAGACATTTGATAAGGTGAAAAGTGCAAGTGATTGTATGAGAAAATTACAAAAAATAATTAATATTAACTGAGGAAATATATTTGTATAAGTAGAAACTCATGAATTCTATATATCTAAATGAAAAGACTCTGTTTGTCTGTCATGCTATACAAATTGTCAAGTGACCACCTACAGCGCCAGGAATTCGACACGGAAAGTGTGTGACAGTGAGGGGGGACAGAGGATATTTTTGTCACAAAAAAAATCCCAGTAATTACTTAATTACACATACTTCACTTTTATCGTACGCCTGGCAACCCACTCAGTTTGTTTCCATTCCACGCTTCCGTATGTTGCACGGGCTTATGGTCTAGTATTGGTGATAACTGAACTTGTCAACCATCACCCTCACTCCTAACTCACTACTGTACACCCACGCTATTAGGAACAACCTTTAAAAACATTAATTTTCCATACTTTGGGCTCAAGTTTAGAATTATTATTAGTCACTAGCTGTGTATGGGAACCAGAGATACAAGTGAAAGCACATGTAGTTTTGAGAGTGGGTGTACAGGCAGACAATCAGTCACATGCATCAAATTTAAGCCCTCGGATATCTCAGATCTTCTGATAACTTGACAAGTGTCTCCCCTCAATTGATCGAAAATAACGAGGGTTTACTGTAATCCTATAATTTGTGTGTTTCTTTTTCCATATCTGTATTTGGAGGTCCAACTAATAGTCCGAAAAAACCATTAGTCCGAATGACCTTCAGTCCCCTGCAATTCTGATTACAGGACTTTTACTGTATTATTGTTTTGTCTGAAAAATCTTTCAGATATGTCATAATTATTTGCTACAGAGTAGAGTTTTATGACTGTACAGTACTGTACAGTGGACCCCACAAGTAGGCGCATAATGTGTTCTGGTTAGGTAGCGGGTAAATGGATTTGAGAGACCTTGAGAACTAAAGATTAATGATGAAAATTGGGATAGGTTCTTATGTCTCTCGAAAGTGACATTTTTTTTTACTATAAGACCTCAAACACGATGGAAATTCATTAATTAAAAATGGTCCAATACATCAACATTTTAAAAATAAAAAAAATAAATGAAGAAGAATACAATATAAACAGTAAAGAAGAAAGTAATCAAGAAATCGGACACGTCCACCTCGGTCTCATATAGATCGTGTTCACATATTGTAGAATGAGCTACCAAAATATTAGCTTAAAATTATTTTTCAAAACAATTGCATCCATATAGAATGGGTGGCGAAAATAAGTGGAGCATATCCGAGGAGTTCTTATACAAAACGAGCGAAATGATAATGAACATGTCACGAAATTATATCATTGGCATCTGTGAAGTGTGGGTGAGTGTGTTCCCACCACTTCTCCCACGCTCCTTCCCACTACCCTCAGTCTACATTCACCCTAGCCCAAGGTCAAGGGAATATAGGCCAAGTCTGCGTTGTGTGTGACTCGCTCGTTTTTAGTAATTACGAGTTAACCACCAGCTTCAACACTCAGTCATGCCAGGTGGTGCATTTACAAAACGGAAGGCCATATCCTTCGATATAAAAAAGGGAGTTATTTCTCGAACAGAGAAAGGAGAAGGAAACACCAACGTATGGTAAATAAAAGTAAACAAACTATATCACGTGCTATCTCCCCCCTTCCTCCACCACCACGGATATCGTCGACTCATCTCAGGCACATGAGTCGTCTGCAAAAACCTTAATAGAAATTGTAATATACCACTTTTTTTTTTACTCTTATATTTATCACTCTTATATTACCTATTTTCACCACATACCCAAACCTTCTCATAACACTTTCTTCCACTCTCTGATGTAGTGATTTGTTTACACCACACTTTTTGCAGGTTTCAAAATGTTTCACTCTGTCAATTCTTTGGATTCTACACACACATCTCCTCAACATATCCATTTCTACAGCTCTTACTCTTGAGTTCTCATATTCATGCCACTCCAAGCTTTCACAAATTTATGTCAGTGCTGGTAGTCCTCTTGCAGCCACTGCACTTAACCCTTTTTTTCTAATCAATATCTTCATCACACCTGCTATCCTTCTGCCTTGGGTTACTCTGTTTTCCACTTCTTTCTCTTATTTTCCTCTCCTGTCTCATAAAACTCCAAGATATTTCTGTTAACATTCAAAATATTAACAGGAAAAACAACACTTGCCAGTGTACGAACAGAACCAGTCATATAATCTAAGAAAAGGAGGTATGATGTACAGTACTATTGGCCACAAGAACTTGCACACACGCCATTGTTTTTGTCAGTGCCACAGCCTTCAAGCCATACAGCATAGCTGGTCTCACTACTCAGTAGTTCAGTAAAATGTTACTTTAGTGTTACAAATACCCTTTTATTGTAAATCACTTCTGACACTCTTCTCCACCCTGCCTGCACTAGCTTCTTTACATTGCTACCACATTCTCCATTACTTTGAATATCTAACCCCAAATATTTAAAATTCGCTACCTCTTCTCCTTGAAGCCTCTCACTCACTCACATGTCTGCTAGCATTCGAGTTGTGTGACTAGAGTGAATTCACTGCAGTTGACAGCTGGCGATCATACTCTGTACCACTACTTCAGTAAGTCAATTGGTTCTGAAATACTAAGTTTTTTAAATCGGATTCTATTTTTATTTACTTCAACTTCAAAACTTTTTGTAATGTACTAAATAATGATGAACTTTTCCCACAACCACAAAGAGAGTTCAATTTTCACTTTCCATTTACCAAAACTACTGTAGGTACTGTACTTTACTGTACAGTATCTGAAGATCTTAATTTGAACACCATAATATACAAGTTTCAGTTTCATATTTCAATAATTTGTACAAAAAAGAAAAAATATATAAATAATGCCTACTGATGTACAGTATGTATGAAAAAAAAAATCACCAAGATTTCCTTTCTCCTACGGTACTATACTAATACAAGTGTAAGGTATGTTTCTACAAGCATAAACAGGATGAAAATGGCATAAGAAGCCAAAAAACTAAAGAAAAAGTAATCAAGTAAAGGAGCTAACAGTGGCTGGAATAGTTTCTCATGTGAGATTATGCTACAGAAGGGAGGTGTATCAAGTTTGTAAATGTAGTGTTGGTGATACATGAGGAGGAAGAAGGGAGTAGAAAGCACTTCCATTCTCCACGGCACAGATAATCAGGACTGTTAAGTAAGAACCCAGAGGTTACAGTAGAGGAGAATTCCCTTCCAAGGCCACCAAAAGGGAAAACACTACTACAGTAGTTTGTACAGCCCACTCCCATCATATCATGAATAGAAATTGTCCTGCTGGTTATTTGTAATATGCCCATGCATAGTCATAGAACTTATTGGGTTAAAGAGGGAATGGTGACTGGAGCATCATCTGGTCTCCTGACTGAGAAATGATATCAGCTCACCAATCTGCCACATCAAATGCATTACACATGAAGAGAAATCTAACAAAAAGTTAGAAATAAAAATACAGTACAGTACTACATCACATAATATTTTTTTTCAATTATTCAGTACCTGTACTTAAATTGAAAAAGCATTACTTGATTACATAGCTCTTGTGTCAGGGAAGTAGTTGGGTAAGTATTTGACGTGAGGAATGAGTTAGCATTGAAGTTTTGTTCATTTTAACTTCATAAATCAATTTTTTTAAGAAAGTGGGTTTAAGAACTAATTACTGTATTCAGAATACATTAATTTTATATATTCATACAGCATTTTGTGTACACTTAGAAACAGACATTCATGTACTGTACTAATGCAGTACAGTACTGAACTTGCAACTGTGTTTACCTATCCTTGGGCATGCCAAGCTTAACCCTGAAAACCCATGATTGGTGTACTGTAGTAACAATACAATTGAAATTATTCATGTTAAACATGAATGGGTGCTATATTTTTGGTACTACAATGTATTATAAAAAAAATAGCAATATGAGTTAACTTTACATTAGGGGTACCTGTACAACATACTTCTAGTAAACACTAAACAGAGCAGTACTGATTCTGGAAAGGAAAAAATCACAATGCATAAGAAGAAAACAGTTCAGAAACCTTACTTTGATCATGGCTTTTCTGAAACTTTCTTGCATAACAAAGAGTAAAGTGGGCCAGGTGTAAAAGTTCTTGAGACTCCGGAATGAAGATGCACTTGCTGATATCTTTTGATACTTCATCAAGGGAAAGCGTTATGCCTTCACACAGCATGCTATTCACACATTCTGTCCGCACTTCCTCTGCCCAAATCCACAGATCACGACCTGTCCATGCCCATGCCTTTCGCAAATCCAGAACACCAAGCCACTGGATCATATGGTGCTGTGGGAACTTGGGATCTGCATGGAGAATATTACAGTAAGATGTAAAGACATCTTACTTAAAAACAAATGGAATAGCTACTGTTCATTACAAGGGCTACACTAATTACATCTCTAAGCATCTACCGCCAAGGTATCATCAATCCACATCCATCTCTGCCAGAATTCTCACTCATTCCCTACCTCTCCATCCATGTCACAATAACCATCGCTATCTTCCATTTGTCACAATTTTTCAGATACCATATGTTTTTACCTTCACTCAAAATTTTATCCATCTTTCATTAGTACCAGTACATATTTACTGTATACATAAACAGCCAGGTGTGAATTTTCATCCTTCCCACAGTCTGATAAGATCATTCATACTCAAATTCTTTAAAATATTTTTTCAATATCCTCTTCATTAATTTGGACATATAGGTACCTTCCTTCCTTATCATCAATACCCCATTTTCTTTTTCTCCAAAAGGTGCAGAGCACCAAAGCCAGGGGTGAAAAACTGAAAGTACAATACAGAAATTAAACAAAATATCCAGTAAAATTCATATTCACTTCCTCATTCAAACTCACAAAATTCTCAGCTCCCCTTCACAAGTTAATGTATCCAAGATCAAAGACCCTTCACACAGTCTTGGTAAAAGGATCCATTCCATGGGTTGCCTGCTCTAACATACTTTCTTACCAGCAAATCTCTTCCACTCATTTGCTTATCACACATAAATTCTTTTGCTTCATCCATTCTTATTCTACGCTTTCTTGCACAATCACTCACCATATCATACCATTTTATGGTTTACCTTTTCTAAGCTCCTTAAAATCTTTCTCATTTTTTCATTACTCTTGTATTATCCACAAACATAAGTTTTCACCTCTCTCTAACATCTGGATGTCTTCCCCTCATTTGATTGATATTTCATGCATTTCAAATTTCACATACTGTACAGTTATCACATTAATTATGTCCTATTTGTTCAGATTTCCATCCAGAAGATCAATCTCATCTAGCTGTACTGTAATACCAAATCAACCTTACTGACCTCACATAAAAGTGGAAAAAATATGTAAAAAAAGATGGGTCATTTCACCTCCACCCTAAGCTCATTAATTAATAACCTCTAACAAATAATAAGGAATAAATGTAATTGGTATTTTTGTTTCCCAGCTGGGTAGAGAAGCAAGTACTGTACTTTAATACTGTATATGCAAATGTTGTTTAATAACCCTGGCTCATGGCATGGGAAAGTATTTTCATAAGATAAGCAAAACTGTATTAAATGAGTAATAAAGACATCATAAAGACATCATCAAATCAGAAAAACATTACAGTCAGCAAGAAACTGAAGTTGTTAACAAATTAATACATTAATAAAAATCAGAAACCAAATATTTACCATAGACTTACCCCTTTTTAGCACTTCTGAAGTTCTTTGCCACATGCTCTTTGAAATGTCAGAGCAGTAGAGTGGACTCATGAGCAACAGCCTTTGCATCTTTAGTTCTGAAATCTTGTTTCTAACAACTGGATGGAGGCTGGTGTATAGGTCTCTGGTGGTGAGTTGTTGGTGTCTTGGACTGCCATAGATCAAGACTCTATTGACAGCCACCTCCAGCTCCACTAAGTCTTGATACTGGGCAAAGCTCTTTGGGCAACCAGAAAATGACAGATACTGGGTTTGTCTCAGCCATGCTTGAGACATCCTGAGCCATTCCATATGATCATTGACAAATGATTGAGACAGGATGTAATACTGCCTTTCCTTTACTTCCCATAGTTGGCGTCTATCTTGTTTTGTAAGTTTCTCTTGAAAATTAATTTTCCTTTTCCAGGCTTGTGTCAGATTTACATTGTGGATCATGCCTAACTCTTCCCTGACTCTTATATATTCAGTTTTTAAATTCCTAAAATAATTTCTGTCTTGATACGTAAATCCTTCAAATTCTTGTTGTGGTTGTATGACATTGGGCAGCAAATGCTCTTGCTGAAATATGTCCTGTGCTACAGGTTCAGTGTTAGGTGTGGAACATTTTTGTTCCTCATGTGTGGATCCTTTAAATTTCTTTTGGAGTGGCTTACAATACTTACTTCCATTATGGTATACCTGTAGTGTCACTTGGTTACTTTGATTATCATCACTATTAAGCCAGTATATTTTTTCTTCGGCATTCTCTGTAACATCTTCTGACATACAAGAAGCTAGGTGACTCTTTATCATATCCTTAATTCTCCTATAGTTTTTATTACTCAGTGACACATCAGTTGTCACTGACTTATTTTCAAGATAATCATCACTATTATTTTCATCTTTCTTGTAATGTTTATTTCCATTCTCAACTGTTGTATCTTCAGTCAAGCAATTATGTACATAGTTTTCTTTTTCATCCTCCATCATGCTAGCATCATATAGATCACTTTTTTCTTCATCCTCACTGTTATCACTGGACAACTGTTCAAATTCCTCTGCTGCTACATCTTGTTGTATTTTTAGGCATTTTATTCTAATCTTCCTAGTAGTCTCATGCATATCTTTGGGAAATCCTTCAAAGTCATTGTATTCTTGAACTGCAATCATGGTTTGCAAAGATTTATATGTACAGTAACTTTGAATGTGGATGAGAAATTCGACTTAGGAGGATTTATATTCACACATTGGATCCAATATATTTCAATAATTGATCAGGGACAGTAGTACACGGACAGTACGGTACTTGCACGTAAATTAAGTTAATCAGTGTGGAATTAGGATATATATGCAAATGATTTTCTAACGAACCACTAATAAAGTCTCAAATCAAGAAACATAACATTTTCAATAAGTATGATATGCAGACCTTGTGAAGACCTTCATATTATAAAATATTCTCTGTCTTGAATTCAAACAACTTGTGCACAGATCATCTGTAAGAGAAAAAAAAAAGAGAGAACATAAGTAAGAGTTAAACAAGCAATTTTCAAAATACTGTAATTGTTTTATGCATATTCCTTGTACAGTCGCGGCTCACAGTCCTTGGCACAGATCATCTGTAAGAGAAAAAAAAAAGAGAGAACATAAGTAAGAGTTAAACAAGCAATTTTCAAAATACTGTAATTGTTTTATGCATATTCCTTGTACAGTCGCGGCTCACAGTCCTTGACCAGGGTGTAAGGGGAAGTTTGTTCAAGGACTATGTGCCGCGACTGTACAATAATCTTATATTGATTAACAAGAACACATTCATAAAGTGAATGAAAGAGAGATTGTATCTGGCAAGTTAATCAAAATAAATAGAGCAAAACTTACCTCATTAAATGTATTTATTTTTTATGGGATCCTTAATAGTATGTTTCAGAACAGTATACTAAGAAACAATATTTAGATATAATGTAAAGAAGTGGTTCTTAAACTAGGGTGAGGCAAAAGCTTCCAGAGGGGAACGTAAGCAGGGTTTTGCTAAATCATCTGTGATGTTAATTATTGCAAAATTGCCCAAAACTTTACCACTGTTTCTACAAGTTTCTCTCTCTATACCGGGCCCAGCTGATACAGCTCGCTTCACTCGCCACCCCACCCATACCATAAATAATTTTAAATTCATAGTTCAGGGAAAGCTCTTTTATCCGGCATTCTGTTTACCGGCAACTTCCCGTATCCGGCATTTTTTTCATAAAAAGACAAATATAACAAAAAAGAGCGGCCACGCTCAGAGTGCAGAGTGAGGAGGGAGTGACGAGTGTTAAAAGTGAAGAGAAGTGTACTGTACTGTTACTTTACAAATGTAAATACAGTATTACAATTTGTATTAAGCATATCAAATGCATATAACAATTTGTATTAAGGTTTTCGCAGACAACTCATGACTGAAATAAGTCGTCGACATGCGTGGTGGTGGAGGTGGTAGGGGGAAGAGGGGAGATAGCGCGTGATATCGTTTGTTTACATTTTATTTGCCATACTCTGGTTTTCCTTCTCCTTTCTCTGTTCGAGAAAAACCTTCCTTCTTGATATGGAAGGATATGACCTTCTGTTTTGTAAATGCACCACCTGACATGACTGAGTGTTGAAGCTAGTGGTTAACTCGTAATTACTAAAAACGAGCGAGTCACACACACGGTGACAAGGCACAATAGGCCTATATTCCCTTGACCTTGAGCTAGGGTGAATGGAGACTGAGGGTAGGGGGGGAAGGAGCGAGGGAGAAGTGGTGGCAACACACACACACACACACACACTTCACAGATGACAGTGATATCCTTTCGTGACATATTCATTATAATTTCGCTCGTTTTGTAAAAGAACTCCTCGGATTTATTTGAGAGTCAACTACATATATACATAAATACAGGTACATGTATATAATGATGTGTAAATAATGTACCTACCAAAATCCGTTGCAACGGGGTCTTTTAAATCGAGGTTTAACAGTACTTGTGAATGAATGTAGAGTAACGTAATCTTAAAGTACACTTTCTTGTATCTGGAAATTTCTCGTATCCGGAACGTTCTCGGTCCCACTGGTGCCGGATAAAAGAGCTTTCACTGTATACTGTTTGGTAAATATTTTAAGGGATAGGGGGGCAAGGTATCTATAGATAATACAGAGAGGGGCGTGAAGCAAAGAAGTTTAAGAACCAGTGCTGTAGAGTAATATTATTTAAGTTTCATATAGGAATACTGATAGTAACAGAGCTTTTGTTTTTATCTTAATACTAATTTAGTACTATAAATAGTTTTTGCAATCCTATGTACCTTCCCAGTTACCTTCAATATTTGTCACGCTGGAATGATATTTCAGTGGCATGTATCAGACATGGTTGGAAATCACATTTACCTCACCTCATATTGGATGGGCCAAATGAAAGAAATTGTTAATTATGACACGCTACCTTATAAAGCAGTGGTTCTTAACCCCTGGGTTGCGACTCAAATTTTGGTCGCCAAGCCATTTCATTGGGTCGCCAAGGGTTTGTAAAAAATTATTATTATTTTCCCATTAGTAATATATTATGATTATATACTATAAGTAGAATTCATAATGCAATATTATAGGATTCTAAGCAGACCATGATTAACCCCTAAGAACCGCAATTCATTACGACAGCCTTCACCCACAACCGCAAATACAACCTGATCTTTAAAGTTACTCTAAGGTTAGTACCAGAATATGCAAACAAAAGTCTTCTATCTCCACTGGTTAGAGTACAGCAGCACATCAAAGTAGGAAAATAATATGACAGTTACTCCTCCAAGTAACATACAAAGGCATACGCATGTGTTACACATGTTTATAATGCATAGATACATGAGTATGTGTACCTCGATGTGTGCTTGCGTGTTTGTGTATGTAAAACGAGTATATAAATGCACTGAAATAGACAAAAAAGGCAACATACAAGTCATTTTTGCATACAACTGTGCATACCTGTGATATGCTAACGCATGCATGCACAATGTATGGGAGTGTTTGAAAGTGTGTTATACTAATGTCCAATGGCTAATAAGAGCTATGGGAGGCAAAGAGAGGCTATGGGAGGCAGGGAGAGAGAGTGTATGACAGCCCACGAGTGATGTCATTGGCTGCAGATAACACAGTGTGGATGTGGATGTACTTTGGCCACACCCACCTACACCATAGGGGGGGGAAGTCAGCCAATCACGATCAATTACAATAGTCCAAGGTTACAGGTTCCCTTTGGTACTACTGCTGAGGCTATATGTAGCCCATGCAGTTATTTATGGGCTGTTCATTTAAACGGACCATCGGCTTCAAGGCCTAAAATCGTATCGTCCGTTTAAACGGACAATAGGCATTTATGGGTTAAAGAAAGACTCAAAAACAGAAAATTTACTTTGATTTTTTTTTCCAGAGGGGTAAATCATTGTCTAATTATCCATTTTAATTTTATAGCAAGTATATGTTATTTGTTTATTTTCTTATGGATCACTGTTATTCAGATGTGCTACTTGTATTAATATATATCCCAGTATGTAATTTTGTTTCTGTAACACATTTTTAGAAGCATAATCATATATATAAAGACAATTTATATGGGGGCTTGGGTCGCCATGGTTGATTTGGGCAAGATTTTGGGTCGCTGTCAAAAAAGGTTAAGAACCACTGTTATAAAGAAACAAATGGATGAAGATCAGCTAGATCAACGCAGTCATTGCAGATAAGCAGCAGAGGCCTACTAGTAAACAGGGCTCCAATATTTAAGTAGAAGTTAAATCAGAGCACTGTAGATAGCCTTAAACCTTAAAGGGCGGGTAACGACAATTCTCGACACCACCAACAAGTGTGGGTGACCGCAGGTGTCTATGATTGTAGACGCAGATTTCAAATATGCACGGTTCCCAATTACTAAAATGTTCTCACAGTAGATTCGTTGCTTGGCTGCCCACCAAGTAACAAATCCCCACCCAGTTTTGCTAAATCAATTAAGAGTGTGACAACAGAATTTATATAAAAGGAGTGTGAACATGTGCTTTGAGTGGTGGTCAGTCTGAGTTGGCTACCCATCCTACAGATGTCCAATTGGTCTTCACAAGTATATCAGAATACAGCTAATGGTTTGTGCTTCAATATCTTGTATCATTTATTCATCTAGGTTTAAGGGTTTGTAAGCTACTAGCTGCCAAAGTTTGTGTACGTTTTGTAAAATATGCCAGCAGTACAGAGTTGACGCATTCAAATCGTCCTGCAGTTAAGATGAAAAAAAATAAATAAAAGGTCAAGAGTTCTCAGTAATTTCCATGACTAGGACGGGCGACTAGAGAGTAGGACAAAATATGTTTGCACTCAGAAAGGATAGTGAAAAGAAGGATCAAGCCCTCCACCAAACAACTAGTGTGGCTGGGTAAGGAGTGGAAGGGATTTTGTCTGGGGAAATCCCTTCTGAATGTCACCAATGACAAATGCCACAAGAAATACAGCTGCAGTATTAGGGAATTACCCTCACTTCCCTCCCTCTGTGGCTGGGTCTCAGTTCGGAAGTTGTGACATGAGTGTGTGTGAGTAGCAGTTGACCTAGGCCACAGTAACGGGCTTGATGAAACCTATGTCCAGTGTCTGAACATTTGTGTAAAAAAAAAAAAAAAATTTTTACGAGGGTTATGTTCCTGAAGATACAATGTATACAATAGATGTTACGAAGATAATACAAAAGACAGCATAATTTCACTGTAAGCAATTCCATTAAATCTTTTGTTATATATCTATTTTATATTTCACAGTAAATATACTCTTTTCCACTTATTTCCACCAGTTTGGTTATCTTTAGGGTGAGCCATCACAATAAAATTCCCAAAATATATTCATAGGTTTGGGACTGACTGCCTGCAGGTAAAAATGGTTAAACTCATTAATCATGCCTTAAAGCATTTGCCTTTTAATAATTTTGAACAGTTATGGAATGTCATTACTTGACTGTGTTATTAACTGTTAATTTTCGGAAATTAGGCTATGTATTTTGTCACTTCTGCCGCCCTCTTCCTACTCCAACAATCTTGGGGGACAGAGTAAGAAAATGGAAAATTTGGGTGGGGAAAAACACGGATATTAAAATGGCCAGCCATATACTGTATGTAGAAAGTTGAAAATCCTGAGCCAAGATTTGTTTTGGGGCTTGAACGTTGAGGGAAATGCAGGGGTAATTTAAGTAAAATTATCACATAAAATATAGATTTTTGCTCATGCTGCAGAATTAGTCTAACCTGAACTAACCTTTTCTGTACCGGAACAGACTACCTACCTAACTGAAGCAAAATACAGTGACCTAACCAAGGCACACTACCAGGATCGTTAAGGAACACATATTTGTTACATTTAACAAACTTGGTCTTGTTCTTTTATAAGTTTATGAGAAATAATATGGTTAAGTTAATCTTATTTTCTAATTGTAGAATTAGGTTATTGTAGGTAAATGCACAACCATTACATGCTGCCATTACTGTCAATCTGAACTAGACAATGAATTACAGTGTGGGATTGTACCACAGCGATCAATATAGAATGGACTGGTTGACGGTCGTGTACAAAGTATATAATACAATAAAATGGGCACTCCTGATTATGGAGATACCAATATTTTTCCCATATGAGTTTAAATTTACAAAAAATAAGGGTAATTAAGTGGTGGAGAAACCTCGTACCTCACACTGTTTCGTGACGTCACCAGCCATAAGTGTACCGACAGCTACTACAGACTTACTACACACAGCACTAATAAATCTCTTTTCTGGAGCGTTTCTACTCGTTTTTTGTACTTTGGGACAAAACACCAATGTTGGCTATTGGCTGGCATGGTGAAGATGAAGTACTGTACATCCTACGTAAAAGCACAGTAATACCGCACAACTCCCCTAAACATCACAATCTTGCTTTCAAAGGTAAAAAATGGTTGGCGCAGCCTGGGTGTATGGCCGGTGACGTCACGGATACGCGCCATCAACTTCTATTATATGCAACTTTGATGGCTTTTATACGCCAAACAATATATTTCTTTATCAAATAAATTACATAATTAAACAATTCAGCTAATTTATTAACGATGTATTATATATTAGATGTAATTTGTTAAATAGATTTTTTTTTATCGTCGACCAGTCCATTGAGAAGCAGGCAATGGGATCACACTTATTTCAATACTGTGCAGTGACAAACTATTCTCAAAACACCACATAGATGTGCAAGATACATCTGCTGATAGTTTGGGGAGGAAGAAAAATCGGATAGCTCAGCAGATGTCCTCCGTTCAACATGGCAGATGAGGGAAGTCAGTAGGCAGCATTACAACAGATTAAAAAATGAAGGTACAGTATAATGTTATACTCAATGGTATAATGGTTTGTGTGGCGTGTTTTACTTCACAATTTCCCTCATTCTCCTAGCCCTGCTCTCTTTGTGTGAGAAAGAATTCTCAAATAATGCTCAAAATTCTGTTACACAAGTACTCTGTTGCACTGGGAAATGACTTCATAAAGCAAACACAACCACTAACAAAAATATGAATAAAATTACTAAGTAATTTTCTTTTCAGTGGCTCTTTTTAACTATTTCCTAGAACATTATGTTTCGCTTTCTTGCGTAAATATGCAAAAACAGGAACTAAACCTTCTTTACAGTATTGTGCATATAGTGAAGTAGGTAAATATTGAAAGAATTACTGTTATTACATACGGTTTTTCTACCTTCGTTACTCACTTATTTAGACCATTCTATGATTATTTTCTTCAACGGCATTTCCTCCGCAAATGCCCCATTTTTAAGATAGGGCTTATTTAAATTAGCCTGACCTTACGTAACCTAACCTAGACCGCATCAGATTACCAGGACCTAACCTGGGCAAACTACCGGGAAATAATCGTGGTAAAGTACAGGAAATGACCGGGGCAAAATACTGGGACCTAGCTGGATCTGGCAACACTGCTACAAAGCGGCAATTCTTTCAATAAATACCGTGAAGTGTAGCTTTGCCGATTTTCTTTATAATACATGATGTGGTCTATGTATATTCATACCATGTATAGTACAGTACGTTGGAAATGAAATATCACACCGGTTAGTCAGAGAAGCAAAATTGTTCCCCGTAGACTATGTATCACATTTAGATAATATCTTCGAGTCCTGCATTCAACATAAAACTTCTGCTGACAAGTTTGTGCTTCTTATATTGTATAATTTAACACACAAAAAACACCAACTGTTAGGTAAGCTACTTTTGCCAGTACTACAGTATATAATATATGGGAAGTTAGGTAATACTGTATATATACTCTATTGCCTAAAGAATATAAAAATGGACTCTTTATTGTACATAGGTATTAACTATATCTTTTACAGTACTGTAAGTTAGCTATTATCAGTATAAAATGTTGTTTAGTAAAGTCTTCCCTGATAATCATGGACAGTAGCAATATAATCCATATAATATTAACTGTATCTATCATCAAAAGTTACTCTACTTTTTAACCAACTTTCATGACTAACCTTGAACAAACTTTTGGGTAAATTTACAGTAAACCTGGGTTCATTAAAACGGATATATTAGTATGTTTTACCACTAATTAGGACCATTCTAAGACTATTTTCTTCAATGGTGTTTCTCTCGGAAATGCCCCGTTTTCGAGATATGCCCAGTTTTCATACCCCATACAAACTTGGGGGAGAGCCTGGGAATCCGGGGTTTTGGGTGGGAGAAAACATGCTGTACACTATGGCGTTGCCTTTATAATACACTTCCTAACTTTGTTTCTCTTAGAAATGACTCGTTTTTGAGATATGCCCCCATTTTCATACCCCATACAAACTTGGGGGAGAGCCTGGGAATCCGGGGTTTTGGGTGGGAGAAAACTCGCTGTACACTATGGCGTTGCCTTTATAATATGTAATTGTCTTAAGTAAATACTTGAAACCGGAAATAAAAGCGAAATAACAAAGTTTTCGAGACCGATACAATAAAATACAATTATAGCCCAAACAGCAGCGTTACAACACGTGTTGGCTTGGGTTGGGCTAGATATTCAAATCAAATGGTTATTTTGGTAATTAGTATTACCTAACCTGACCTAACCTAACCTAACCTAGACCACGACAGACTACCGGGACCTAACCTGGGCTAACTACCGGGCCTAACCTGGGCATAAAACCGGTATAACAAATAGAAGAAGTTACCGGGTAAATATCCAGGAACGTAGATGGATACAGGACGCTCAAACACAGTATTCCCAAAACAAAATATAGCCAATACAGCCACAAATGGCGTGAATATTACAACATTTGCAACACTGATAGTGTTTTACCCCACCCAAAACCCCGTATTCCCAGGCTCTCCCCCAAGTTTGTATGGGGTATGAAAATGGGGGCATATCTCAAAAACGAGTCATTTCTAAGAGAAACAAAGTTAGGAAGTGTATTATAAAGGCAACGCCATAGTGTACAGCATGTTTTCTCCCACCCAAAACCCCGGATTCCCAGGCTCTCCCCCAAGTTTGTATGGGGTATGAAAACTGGGCATATCTCGAAAACGGGGCATTTCCGAGAGAAACACCATTGAAGAAAATAGTCTTAGAATGGTCCTAATTAGTGGTAAAACATACTAATATATACGTTTTACTGAACCCAGGTTTACTGTAAAAATACCAACTTTTGTTCTCGAAAATATATTCTGTCACCTTAATTTACGTCAAAGATACTTCAGAAGTAGTGGAATGGTGAGCGCCATCTGTTGGACAAGGTTAACCTTAGAGGTTTCATTAGTTGATTGGAGAGAATTATTTATAATAACTCTCGTTTATACCAACACATTACTGTCTTGTTTGTGATAACTAACTGTTCACTGTTCAGTGCGGATTGTTTATGGAAATGGCAAACTGTGCAGTGTGCACGTCATGTTGAATTTCATTATTTCACTCGTCTGAGATTAATTGTGTTCCGTTGTTAGTTACCATACTGCTCTTTCAACGTTCATGGAAAAATTACAGAAATATATATGAATCAATGAGTACCATTAAATAATTAAAATATATGAAACAAATAAATTGACGAATAATCTCAGAATTAAATTTTATGACTAGAGATGGCAGCACCTCTGGGAGGCTGGGACCGGAAAGAATCACGTTGTTTTACCTTTTGTAAAGAGGCAGACGTTGTGGAGGTATAGAGCAATGACTATACAAGAATGATAGGAAAGCTCTCCTCTCGACCAATAGAAAATCACAAAACAAAGCACAAACTGGAACCTCACGAACGGCCGACAACGCCATCTATATACTGCTTAGATAATTAAATTTCAGGAGTAACTTATCTAAATTGTAGATAATTAAAATTTCAGGAGTAACTTATATAAAATCTCATAACTAATGTAGCCTACAGTACAGGGCCCGGATACTCAAAGCTCGCCTTAAGCTACGGCGCCTTATAGCTCTAAGGTACTTTAAGTTACGCGCGCCTGTGGCGCCTCAGCTTGTGGCGTTGTGTCCCATACTCAAAACTTTACTATGGCGCCGTAGTGAGGAACGTTTGTCGTAAGTCCCACTAAGGTGCCTTTGCCGCCTGTGTCACGGGACTTCAGCTCAGCCAATGAGAGAAACGGACATAAGCACCTCTTAGGAATAGTTAGCCAATCACATACGACTTTGTGCATCAGCTGAAGGTAAACAAATAACACATCGCAAGTTGCCACTGTACCACACCACAACATAAGCTTCTAATTTACAAGCTTTTAATATTTACACGCTTTTATCATCTATGGAACATGTATTGCATAATATATTATATGGACATATAGACAATATGAAATTTCACACTACTCACCAAGTATATCGTTATATATTTGATTAATGATAAAAATTATTCAAACAAAATATATAAAATTTATATCACAAATTATTCAGACAGTACTATCATGTACTTATGAGATACATAAAGGAAAGGGTAATTTCTTTACACACTTTATTGTAGTAGCAAACTGTTTTAAATTTGTAATTTACTTATACCTTCATATTTTGCCCTTTGTCATCCTCTGTGGATATATTTCAACATCATAACAGTCACGGTATAATGACTATAGAGTCCTTATACCGTGATAGCAGTATTCAGTCTGCATTTCTACCGCACGTAGAGTATATTTCCTCATAGCAGACTAAATTTCCTCACATTGGTAACGCTGCATTTCGGCTCCCACAGATAGGTAGGGTTGTGTAAACGATAATTTTCGCCCTATTTCCGGGTCGGCCAGCGTTAAGGCACCCGCTACAGGCGCTTAACTTAAGGCACCGTAACTCAAAGCAATATGGCGGCACCCATGTTTTGAGTATGGGACATTTTGGCTGCTGGGTCAGAGGCCGCCTTAAGCTAAGGTACCTTAGGGCTTATGGTGCCTTAAGTGGTTTTGAGTATCCCCCCCCAGGACTAACTCCTCTAATTTTAATCAATGCCTAACTTCTATTGTGCATAATCCGCCTGATTTTCAATATTTGTTTGTGCATGTTATGCACTGAGAGTAGGCTAAATGAAAGTCATAATTGTAATAATACCTGTTACATAAATACCTACATCATTAGGCTACATAATGACTGTCTAAATTGTTGGAGTTTGCAACACCTAATAAATTGCAATTACACACATTTATATTACCAATTACTTTTATCATCATAAAAACATACCTGCGTATTAGGTGTGCAAGTTTGGGCCTGGTTCAAATGTATCATACTAAACTCCAGACGAATTATGACAGGAATAAAGACACAACCTTAAACAAATAATTGTTTTATTGGGGAAAATAATTTTGTCACAGATGTAGCATAGCAACCAACGACATGCTGTACAAGTAGGCCTACAACATCCCAATAAAGGTATATGAAATAAAAACACACACAACTAAGAACTATGTAACACAGTACAGTACTGTATAACAACACACAAGATCATGCATGTACAAGACAAATGCAGTACAAATAAAATTATGTTTATGCACTAACATAAACACGCTTTACATTTCGTCGCACATTTCTTTCGGAAATATATAATAACACCTGCATAATTAATTCACTACATCCTTATGTTTACTCAAATTATAACTTACAGTGACCACAGGCATTATATAGAGTAATTCATATCATTCAATGTATCTGGTTTTAAGTGAATTATTGGGTTAAGTGTAAAGGAACCGAAATATACATATCGCCGTTAACTCTTGGCTCTGTTTTTTTTTTCTTTTTTTGCAGACGACACACTACTACAACAGCCAGCGCCATCTACATGCGGCTTGTGAAACTCCTTGAAGGGGGTTCATAGTAGTGATTAATGAGCTTTCCTATCATCCTTTTTATAGTCATTGGTATAGAGCATGGAGGTATAATCTAAGAGGAGGCGGCATGACGTCACAGAGGTGAAGCCAATTTTCTATTAATAGGTCGGCTGTCCTCCCTACCCCCCATTGACTCAAAACAAACCTCAGCTCATCACGTCGGACCATCAATTTCACCAACATTCTTTGCCATTGTTTAAGATAATGCTGGCGTGTTCAGCATATGGGTGTATCCAGAGAGACAGGAGTCTTTCTACTACATTTCATATGTATGTTAAGAAAGTCATATAGAAAAATATACGACAGAAATTGACAAATCAACGAAGTGAATTTTATCACCTTCCTCGCACACCGCGACACGTACCCATGTCCTGTAGAATATTAATATTGCACACACAAAAACTGTAAAGCCAAGGCTATTATAGTGTTGTGATATTAACTATTAATGTATAACCTGACGTATATATAGCATTGACAGGGTTATAAAAGATAAACTGGCTCCATGGGGGGACCTATTTGTGCCTAAGTTAGGGTTGGCCTGAAGGATAACTCGAGTGTTGAGAGATTGTATTATGAATGTTTTAGCATATTTCATAATGTTTTATCAATGTATATTAAAAATTGCAACTTTCAAAACTTCAAAAACGCTAATTTATGCAAATTTATACAATTTTTAACGATTTTACTATAAAATGTGGCATCTTCACTACTCCCCAGAGATACAAGAGACATTGCCCTTTATATTTGGCAGAGAGGTAGGTAGGTAAGATGTGGGTGGTAGGTAGGTAAAATGTGGGTGGTAGGTAGGTAAGATGTGGGTGGGTGGGTGGTAGTTAAGATGTGGGTGGAAGGTAGGTAGGTAAGATGTGGGTGGTAGGTAGGTAGTGAAGATGTCAATAATTATATGGGTGGGTGGTAGTTAAGATGTGGGTGGTAGGTAGGTAGGTAGGTAGGTAAGATGTGGGTGGTAGGTAGGTAAGATGTGGGTGGTATGTATGTAGGTAGGTAAGATGTCAATAATTATATGGGTGGGTGGTAGTTAAGATGTGGGTGGTAGGTAGGTAGGTAGGTAGGTAGTGAAGATGTCAATAATTATATGGGTGGGTGGTAGTTAAGATGTGGGTGGTAGGTAGGTAGATAGGTAGTGAAGATGTCAATAAATATATGGGTAGGTGGTAGTTAAGATGTGGGTGGTATGTAGCGAGGACGCCAATGTATACTGTGGTGGCCACAAGACATCTTAACTACTCACCATACACGAACATCTTCACTATTATTTGGAAGAGATATGTGGGTGGATGGGTGGGAGGTAGTGGTAATTGTGACACTTCAACACATCTTGACGTGGGGTGGGGGTGGGGCGGGGTGAGCGAAGCGAGCAGCGCCGCAGGCAAAAGCACCCACGGCGTAGCCGTGGCTGACGAAGCCAGTGCTTGTATAAAAAAAAAATTATATAAAAAAAAAATTATATAAAAAAAATGTATGTAAAAAAATTTTATGAAAAAAAATTTTATATAAAAATTTTTTTATAATTTTTTTTTATAAAAAAAAATATATATAAAAAAAAATTATATAAAAAAAAATTTATATAAAAAAAAATTATATAAAAAAAAAATATATAATTTTTTTTTTATATATAAAAAAATATATAAAAAAAAATTATATAAAAAAAATTTATATAAAAAAAAATTATATAAAAAAAATATATATAAAAAAAAAAAAAAAAAAAAAATATATATATATATATATATATATATAAAAAAAATATATAAAAAAAAATTATATAAAAAAAAAATATATATAAAAAAAAAGGTAAATTTACAGTAAACCTGGGTTCAGTAAAACGTATATATTAGTATGTTTTACCACTAATTAGGACCATTCTAAGACTATTTTCTTCAATGGTGTTTCTCTCGGAAGCATATTCGAGATATGCCCAGTTTTCATACCCCATACAATCTTGGGGGAGAGCCTGGGAATCCGGGGTTTTGGGTGGGAGAAAACACGCTGTACACTATGGTGTTGCCTTTATAATATGTAATTGTCTTAAGTAAACACTTGAAACCGGAAATAAAAGCGAAATAACAAAGTTTTCGAGACCGATACAATAAAATACAATTATAGCCCAAACAGCAGCGTTACAACACGTGTTGGCTTGGGTTGGGCTAGATATTCAAATCAAATTGCTATTTTGGGAATTAGTATTACCTAACCTGACCTAACCTAACCTAACCTAGACCACGACAGACTACCGGGACCTAACCTGGGCTAACTACCGGGCCTAACCTGGGCATAAAACCGGTATAACAAATAGAAGAAGTTACCGGGTAAATATCCAGGAACGTAGATGGCCGAGTTGGTAATTCAAGTGGTCCGAGACTCCGAGATGGCTTTTCACAATGGTCCGAGTTGGCAATGGGCCGAGTTGGACGCATACCGATGGATACAGGACGCTCAAACACAGTATTCCCAAAACAAAATATAGCCAATACAGCCACAAGTGGCGTGAATATTACAACATTTGCAACACTGATAGTGTTTTCCCCCACCCAAAACCCCGTATTCCCAGGCTCTCACCCAAGTTTGTATGGGGTATGAAAACGGGAGCATACCTTGAAAACGAGTCATTTCTAAGAGAAACAAAGTTAAGAAGTGTATTATAAAGGCAACGCCATAGTGTACAGCATGTTTTCTCCCACTCAAAACCCCGAATTCCCAGGCTCTCCCCCAAGTTTTATAAAAAAAAATTATATAAAAAAAAAATTATATAAAAAAAAAATATAAAAAAAAATTATATAAAAAAAAATTATATAAAAAAAAATTATATAAAAAAAAATTATATAAAAAAAATTATATAAATTTTTAAAAAAAAAAAACAAATTATAAAAAAAAAATTATAAGCACCCACGGCGTAGCCGTGGCTGACGAAGCCAGTGCATGTAAAAAAAAAAAAAAATATATAATAAAAAATTATATAAATTTTTTTTATATAAAAAAAAATATATAAAAAAAAAATTATATAAAAAAAATTTATGTAAAAAAAATTCATGTAAAAACATTTTATATAAAAAAAAAATTATATAAAAAAAAATTATAAAAAAAAATTATATAAAAAAAAAATATATAAAAAAAATATATATAAACAAATTATATATAAAAAAAAATATATATAAAAAAAAATTATATAAAAAAAATTTAAAAAAAAAAAAAAAAAAAAAAAAAAAAATATAAAAAACTTATATATAAAAGAAAAATTATATAAAAAAAAATTATATAAAAAAAAAATTATATAAAAAAAAAATTATATATAAAAAAAATTATATAAAAACAAATTTATATAAAGAAAAAATTATATAAAAAAAAAATATATAAAAAAATTTATATAAAAAAAAAATATATAAAAAAAAAATTATATAAAAAAATTTATATAAAAAAAATTATATAAAAAAAATTTATATATAAAAAAATTTATATAAAAAAAAATTATATAATTTTTTTTTTATATCCCTTGAAAACAAAAGCGAAGCGCTCGTGACGTCACAGAAAGCCCTCTATATTACTCGGTCGGTGCAAAAGGGAAGCAGGGTGTACTGGTCACTATTTTCGAAGTGTGAGTTTTGTATAGTATGTCTTTCAGTTTTGGCCATTGATTACTCCCGTAGGATAATCTAGGTAGAAAATCAGGTAGAGATAGACCCTATATATATTTTTTTATTAATTATTTTTGATAGTAGTCAGGGGAGGGGAGCTAAATGATACATATTTCTACACAATTCTTTCTAAGTAGTAAAACACAGGTAAACTAGTACTATTCGTGATCAAAAGGAATTAAGTTGATATTCTGGTGAAATTGGCATTCAGATTATTTGGCCATCTCGGGGTTACCAAACAGGTACACCATTGATTGGAAACAAAGTAAATTAAAATACAATAAACATAAAAAGAACATGCAGGTGATAGTTAAAACTCCGAATTACATAGATCAACTTCCTGGTTTATTGAAATACATTTTCAATTGAGAATAGGCAACTCGAATGTGCTGGCGAAGTAGTCCACCGTTTCCTTTGTCCAGCTTCTTTGGGGAATGTGTGGCCCCCATGTCTATTAACACATTGAGGGACACAACACGATGATGGCATGGTTGATAAAGTTGATTGTTGAGGTCTTGAGGAGTCACTGAGGACTCTCAGTCTCAGGCAGACGGCAGACAGGCTCTCAAATGTTTGTTTTGGTTCCAACTCGCTGAGTCTCGCTCGGCTACTTTTGCCTTGTCGCTCACTTGGTGAAGGAGATGCTAATATCTACTATATCTATATATTACCATGTTACTGGGTATATGTGACGTCATAATATGTAGTACAGTCTTAATCATATTTATTTGTATTGTCCAAATAAATAGATTTTAGGCTTGGAATATGCCTTACTTTAAATATCGACGGCAGAAGGTCGATAATCACGAAACAAAAATATCTAATTTAACCAACTTATCTCAAAATTATCCATACAGGGTATTAAAAAGTCGATGCAGGATTTCGAAAGTATCATAATGATCAAGGTTCTATGCATTTGTATGCTGATAGGATTTTAAAAGAACAATATTTTAGCTCATGTCGCATGAACTGACTTCACAGCAGTGACATCTAGCGGATTAGTTCCAGAAATTCCCCATTACCCCAACCACCACACTGTGAGAGCATTCTTGCCTCTTATATTCTTACTTGCTGTGAAAACAGTTATCTTTACATCTGTACATATGCTTGAGACTTTAAAAAAAATCTTGCTTGGTGTATGTATTAAGGTACGTATTGTTCTAAACACAAAGAAATGGATTTCTGCCGGACCTCCAATGGTGGGTGTGGCCTTAGGGGTTCAAAAATGTTACCTCACAAAATTATCTAGATTCTAGATCATCCCAAAAAGTTACAACTTGACTTCATATTAGATATATTACCCATTATATCAGGATGATTACGTAATGGGCGCCGGACATTTTCATGAATTTACAACCCTTTTCATATAATGCAACATGGGTTTCAAAAAGTTCAATTACAATAACTCCTTTATTATGGAACCTCTGGATGATATCCCTGAAGGAAAATGGGCACAGGATACAAGCCGTGATGATGCACACATAGGGAAGAAAAATTAAACTGTGAACGTAAGACGTAGCAAACTTTCAAAAGTTCTGTAATGTTTAAACTTACTGGCTAAATTCAGGCACTGGCTGAGTAAAATGAGAAGCACGTGTACATGTGAAAATGTCAAACAGGCATTATGGGTAGATGTATGGGGCATTGAGTGTGGGTAATAAGTACACATACACAGGCTGGGAAGGATATTATTAGACTAGGGGGAATAAGCTACTATACAGTATTTTCTTATCATTCACAATTAAAGTTAGAGTAAAATACCTATTCTACAGGTACTCCAAGTGGGTGCGGATATTGCCATTAAAACATTGCTAAGACATGGCAATCATGGATCCTTGAATCTTGAGTGATCAATCGATTATCCCAACTTGTGTTGTCAGGTGCATGATTTATACTCATATGTATACATAAATTTTATGATATTGAGGAATATAATAAGATAATGTTCATTAAATGTGACACTCAATTTTTATCCTACCTTATAATTATTTAAATTATAAAATGATAATATGATACATTACAGAGCGAGCGAACTCTTTAGTTGTGCTGCATTCTAGAATTAACAATATTAATAACCAAAACTGTGGACTATGTATGAGTTTACTGTTGCTTGCAATGATGATGGGTGAGTACAATGGCTGGGTGAAGAATCCAGACAGCGAGGGAAGCTGTATAGAGAGCCATGAGGAGTGGAGAGAGTGTTGAGGCAGGAGGTGGGAGGAGAAAAGACAACAGTAGTCCTGCAGCACACCGCCACACCTCCATAGTGCGTGTATAGTGAGGCTGTTCATACAGGATCCCAATACAAGTGAGAGCAGCCACTACCATCATGCTATACACAAACACCTCCATTGGGCTCACACTCTGAGGAGACAACACTGTATTAACTTCTAGAAAACATTAAATTGATCAAACTGTCAATTGTTCTCACCCCTCATGTTTACCATTATAACTCCTGAGGTCCACTTCCTACCCCAATACTAACATCCCGACTCCTATTCTTTCCATATCCCCACATAATGGCAGCATCCAGCCGACCACAAACAACCACATCCCCATCGTCACCCAACCAACCAGTAGCCTAGCACTGTCTCATCCTCATCCTAGCTATACAGTAAGCTGACTTGGAGCTTATAAAGCTCCAAGTCAGATCAAAAGTCACCATTTTATTACTGTACATGCCATCACTACACCTGTTTGCCCTCCAGAACCCACCTACCATCATGTTCATCATGATGGTAGATGGTAAGTAGGGGAGGTGGGAGAGTGGTAAGTGTGCTGGACTCGTACGTAATCTATCAGTCGGGAGATCGAATCCTCTCAGGTGAGGGCCTGAGAATATTTACTCTTCCGATTTGAGTTTCAGGCACTAATTATAAGACCACCAAACGTTGTAAAACACCCTCGCTGGTACCATAATAACAGCTGCAGTATTTGGGAATTACACTCACTTCCCTCCCTCTGTGGCTGGGTACCAGTTCGGAAGTCGTGATGTGTGTGAGTATTAGTTGACCTGGGCCACGGTAACGGGCTTAATGAAGCCTATGTCCAATATCAGAACATATATTAAAAGAGAAAACAGAAATGCCAGTTTGATTTTACAGAGTAGGCAGAATAAGCAAATTTGTAACCGAACACTATTCCTCAGCCTCTTGTCCCACTATATCACTTTCCTTGCCAGCTCATCCGAGTAAGATTTCCCCAGCAGGCACCAGATAGCCATTTCATGAATTGATTACATGACCGTGCAATGTTTACCACCCACCACTGTAACTGCCACAAGGGTAATATTATGATCTCCAGTCTTTGCCGAGAAGATGGTAGGATACAGGACAGCATAAAGGACCGTCTCACCATCCAAGCCAAAAGAAGAGAGTCCACTATCCAGCTGCACACACACACACACACAAGAGGCAACTCCCAGCTTTCCTTAACCAGTCCGACTCACCCCTGTAAACAATAATTCAAGACACCTGATACATTAATGTGATTGTACCATGCAGAAGACATTGACACCTCACATCTAAAGGCATTGCCCTTTTTACAGTGAAAATGGAGAAATACCTAGTTAAAAAGGGAGGCAAGACTACATGGGCCAAGCCCAGATTCAGCAGACATCTGCTGGAAAGGTCCAAGCATTCTATATTGGGTAGCATGAGTGCCCAAGCCGGTCAACAATGTGGTTGGACTAGCCCGTGGCAGTATTCTAAACAAGAACATGAAGGAAAACCCTTCAAAAGCTCCGGCTCTTAATGATTCAAGTTAAATGAGTGAGTGAGTGAGTGAGTGAGTTGAACCCCTTATAAGAAGTGGTCGCCCCAAGAACAAGAATGAGTGAGTGAGTCAGTTGAACCCCTTTTAAGAAGTTGTCGCCCCAAGAAGAAGAAGAACAATAATTACGATAAGACCTAGAGCTCTCGGCTTAGGCCGGAGCTAAAAAGGTAGCATGAAACCCTCTACCACAACCGAGGTTGATAAGGCACGAGGCAATTCAAGAAAGAAGGAAGCACAAGGCAATTTCACCTCTGGGAACCTGCTAATAGAACTAGCAGAGGTTAATTCCGATAGGAGAGTAACTCAAGGCACTCTCACCTCTGGACATTAAGTTAGTAAAAGGTAGGACTGACTTGACCCTGTCCTGCCAAAAAGGTGGCTTGAGGCACCTCTACCTCTAAGCACAGTGGTCACTTGCACTGTACTGTGCCTACAGGAGTAGAAATTAAACAATCAACAACTCTTTCAAGAGCACTGTGTCTTCCAGAGAATAAATGCCTGCTGCCCACAACAAGAACACAATAGCCACCAAAACAGTATCCACCAGAGTATCAACATCTGCAATCTCAGATAAGAACACTAATTATTCTAGCTGAGTCTACCACTACCTACAAGAAGATTTACAAGTCAGTAGGAGTTATCACCAAGGTTGTAGTACAGTACAGTACAGTACCGTACCAAAACCACAACCAATATCAATTTTTCGGACAGCCTTCCATCACCTCGTCATCAAAACAGACTCCAAGAACCTGGATACACCTCCTTCACACAATAACCTATAATTGGAAGCTAAGAAAAGTTCTGAGTACGATTAACATCATGTAGTGTTCCACTCCTTATTTCTCCACCACGTGCTCTACTACTACAGGATAAAGATAGACAAGCTGCACCCATGGCGTCTGGTCATAATCCTCACCAGCGTCAGGTCCAGTAATCCCTGGGTTAATCCCCGACCCACCACATATAAGGCAGCCTCGCCTTGGCTCCAGGTTCACACTCCAGCTACACTAGACACCAGCAGCATCTCCCCTGCTGGTCACAACTACAAGCAGTAACCCACGCAGCAGCTGCACCTCCAGGAGCTTCACCAGGCCCCCTAGCTACACCCACGCTCCTATCCTGCTGACCTGCGTGGCTCCTGCCCCTTTGTGTGTACCTACAATAAACTATGCCTTGTACAGAGTCTACTATATTACACCTCCGGAAGTAAGGGATACGTTATTTTCCTACAATCACAAGCATTGCAGGAGAGCCAATAGTAACAATCCTGAACCTATCCAGGTACTGTATGCAGCCATTCAACTGACAAGGTTAACTAACAAACATAATATATACTATAATATATATATATATATATATATATATATATATATATATATATATATATATATATATAATTCAGCGAGTTAATTTCAACTACATCATTTCTTTTCCCTTTCTTAACTTTTGTTGTGGTGTCTATCCTTGACAATTAATAAATATTAAAACACATTAACTATTAAAATATTAACAAAAATTACATAATAATCTCACTAATCTTCAGAAACATTCGCTTGAAGTAGCCCAATTGTGCAGGAAAATTGCAACTCAGGTTTGCAAATCACAGACCTGAAAATGTACTATTAGCTACAAGAATTCGTCCACACCTTGTTGTTTTCGACTACGTAACTGCACTACCATATTATAACTGGGTTTGTTGTTTTGCAAATCACCGAGGTACTTAGTAGACCATTCACTGCAGCACTTCCAAGAATAATGACCTTTCTTTCCATATAGCATGTGTACAAATTCCTGTGGCCAACCGTATACTCTCACCTAATACTTTCTATAATCAACTATAACCATAATATACATAGATGAAAACAATATCTATCAACGGGAAAGATATGATAAAATGTAAAATATATATATATATATATAACCTGATTCAAACTGATGGCCAAATATAAGTCCATGGTTTTCGACATGACATAGTTATGCTGTTCAATAAAGCAAAAATTAGTGCCACAAAAATATACCATAACAGTATTCTAAGGCCGTGTTCACATACGGTGTTTTTCAATGCACATATTCAAAGGTCATTCATTACTCATTCGTAGTCTATGGCACGGTCGAGTGTAATGTAAAAGGTGATAAATGGTAAAAGGTGATAATGATTAAGGTGATAAAAGGTGATTAAGTGCATAATTATATGAAATCATACTGTAACATACATGAATAGCACCTCCAGCACCCTTGTTCACTACCAACCATGGGTGACAGTACGGTACGGTAGGGCTATGGTATTTTTCATCTAAAAGTACGGTACGAAATTATGGTACGATATTTCTTGTTAAGTAAGGTACGGTACGAAAAAATGTAATTTTTTTTTCGTACACCTATTACGTCCCTTTACCCTACTTTATTCAAATATGACCATAAATTCCACTACCCAGAATAATAAGCTATCCTGGCAGTAGATGATAAGGCAATCAAATTATTTTCCAGACGAATGTTCTACTTTAAGATCTAATCCCTTTTAGTGTGTGTGTGTGTGTGTGTGTGTGTAAGTACAGTCGTCTGTAGCCAATGTGTTCAGTTCTTGCCCACTGTCCATGTTAGGGATGGGCGATACCTGCTAATGTCGAATTGATACGTTACCGATAACTTTTTGGTCCAGTTTCGATGGTATCGATTACCGATATCGATACTTCGACCTTATGCTTAATATTTCATTGATATGTTTATCCCACCCCTCTAAGTATATGTTTTGAAGCATTATTAAGTTGAAAAATAATAATTTATGGCCTAAATATATAAACCAATAAGTGGCAGTAATGCAGTCTCTATTGTTATTCCCGGTACATAATTATAATGACTAAATTTTTAAAACCATATTCCTTCTATTACTTGTACAGTGTTGTGGAACAACAATCACAACAGGAAACAACAAATCCGGGCTACCAGCCTGCCAGACACAAAGACACAAAGTCTTACGAATATTTTCAGCGATTTCGTGCTCCCAGTTTTTCCCCTTTTGGCACTGTTCTCACAGGCGGATATAAGCAACTTTTCAAATTAGCCACAGTCGCCGGCAAACGTCATGTCGCTTCACTCAGCACTTCTTAAAAAATAACATAAAGATTAATCATCGAATAAACACATTCACCATATAGAAATACAATATTCAGTGGGTAAATTAGTATACTTCTCTGTTTTGTCAGTTTACGAGCCCTTAAAGCTTATATTTCCATACTTCATGACCAGGCAGACGTGGCGACAGCAGGACATTTGCCACCGACAGTACAGCCATGGCTAATAGTGCTGGACCATTCAGGGTCCAAGGAGTGTTGGAGAGCAACTGAACAAAGTCAGAAAAATCTAAGTTGACTTCAAGCAACTGAACAGAGTTCGAACAAGTGAGTTTTCCAAACCATTCTCAACGTTGAGAGAGATCTTGGACCCTGGTCCAGCACTATCAGCCATGGCTGTACATCAAAAAGAACTTTTTTTTTTTTTTTAATCTTTAACTATATTATATAGTTAAAAAAATGGAAAAAAAATATATATTTTTTTTGGTCAGATATCTTTCAAAAGTAATTTATTACAACCCTCTAAGCATATGTATTGTGAATAAAAAATTTGATATCTCAAAGGACCTAGGAGTAGTCACTTTGTGAAATTATAGACAGTATAGATAACATGTGAAAGATAATACGGTCTAAGAAACGAATTAAATAACTAACTGTTAGAGTCGTGAGGTGAGAGGTAATAGTGATGGCTGCCAGTAGATGTAGCAATATGTAAACATGTGTGATAGACGTAGCCTTAGCTGCCATGTACTCCCTGTCTGCTGGCACCTGTAATGCAAATGTTTTGTGCATTCACATCAAATAAAAGCTGGCTGATTGGTCTATTCATGGTTTGCCTTTAACATTAATGCTGAAACAGAAATTAATTTACCAAATAAGGCTCTCAGTGATGACAAAATACTAAGGTTACAATAGAATACTTTTCATTTCCGTACAGCTAACAGAGAAGAATATCAATTCTGTAACTATTCATATGGTTGTGAAGTGAGAGTGTGACCACAGAATCAAACTACAGTATGCCTGTCTCGTAAGTACAGTATGAATTTACTTCTGCTTTACTTTACATAGATATTATATAGTAGGCTACAGTGCATCTATCATGAAGGCACAATTTATTTCACGTATGATACAATTTCTGTACTGTCAGAAGCAGATTTTCAATTACATTTATCCAGAGTCTAACAGAAAGATGAAATAATATGCTTGACAATTGACTACACATCCCTTTAGGCCTGGAGGTGCTGTGACCCTCATAATAAATTGAGTGAAAAAAAAGGTACTAGCAAGAGATAAAATTGTGTCAAATACTTTACATCAATTTTGTTTCCATCACATCCTGTCCAAGGTAATCCAGGGATCCAGGAGGGACCCTTTATTAAAGCAGCCAGTCCATCCCAGAAGTTGTCCATATTGAAGGACTTCTCGAGGGCCATCTTCATATAGTAAACCTGGTAAGGGGAGGGATGTAGGGATATTTAATAGGTGTTTGTGTAAAATTCTTGCATGGTCTTTGAGATTAGGGGTGGGTGTAAACAATAAGTATGCAGTGTTTTAAGAATAAATTACCTCAAAGTACTGAACCAACCCCAGTTTATGGTGAGAGCAGAGAGGTTGCACTGATGACATCTTTACTAATACAGTAGCTGGACATTGTTGAGCAATATGAAATGGGTAACATTCAGCATCCCTCTTTGATAATCACCTGGTGTGGGACTAGCAATCTAGCCCAATATAGCCCAGTCTTATTTGTAATCAGTAAAATGTCCATCACTCCACAGAAGAGATTTATCGGATGGACAGATGCTGATATTCAATTTTATTTTTTGTTGCAGATGCGGATGCAGATTTTGTAACAATGGGAATAATACACTGATATGGATATTTAGTATATGATGTCTACGAATTCAAATGTGCAGATGCGGATACAAATTTTAAAATTGCGGATGCGGATTCAATTTTTGTAATGAGGATTTGTAAAAATTTAAATAATTTGTGGATGCGGATATTTGGTACATTTCTAGTCCACACTAACTGGCAGTCTGGCAGGGTCAGTTTGTAGTGAGTTTCTAAGCAGGGAAGACCACCAGTGGACACAGCCGGCAGAAACAGCCCATAACATCTCTGGCAACTGAGGGTACTTTGAACATCTTAGCCCACTGCAAAGAGGATAGCGAGACGCTCTTATACCTATATATGGCAACACTGGGCACCACAAAGCTAAACACTGCCTAACCCTCAACTTCATCTGGAAAGCTTACTGTAAAGAAGATGTCATCACTGCAACCTTTCTACTCTCACCACCAGTACCAAGAGTGAGAAGTGTGATAGTATGCCCACCCTCTATCACAACTCAATAGCCATCAGCTAGCCAGGAGAAGAAGAAAAGCAAGAATGGCTATTCAATTGAGAGCAAAAATGCATTGTCTGCAGCTGCCACTTCCCAGCCAGGGGCTGATTGTATGACGAGAAACGGACCATCCAACAGACAAGGACACCCCTCATATGTTCAAACATCAGGAATTGTCACTATTCTCACCATCATGACTACAAACACTAGGGAATCCACTCCAGTTATAAGTTATCTCTGGTCTACACCTATGTCACACTGTAAGGGTTCAAGCCAAACTCTTAAGTGACTCATCTACTCCAGTGAAGCGATGACAAAGAGAGTCTCACCAAGATATATGTACAATACATGTTCTGTTTGTTTGTGTGTATTTGTACCTGTTGTATAATGTTTGTATTCCAATACCCAGGCCAGTAAAGTGTTGAAGTGCTGTATGAAAACAACCCAAGAGAGTATAATTATTCACTGCTATAGAAGAGATTGACAGGTGAAATAACCACTATTGTACACTACTGGGTACAGAGCATATTTAAAACATTGTATTTTCTGTGTTAAAATTGTACTGTACTGCTTTTTGTATTTTTCAGTGAAATTATTTTTGCAAAATTCCAAACAGATGAGTGGACAAATTCAGGTCATATGGACATGACCAAACATTAATACAAGCCATACATATCATTGAATGTACAGTACAAACAAGGAAGCTAATACAAACCAGTGAACTGAATCAAATCAAATTGCGGTTAAGAATGAAGTATGAATAACAACAGGATATCTTTCTGCTCTTTGATTGTATCTGTGTGCATCTTATTTGGGGCCCGAGAAAGTTGGTATTGGCTGTAACACTTTGCATTTCTCTTGGCGTGGCTGAGGACTACTGCTTATAATACACATTATGCCAGTAAAAGTGAGATTTAAAAACTTAATATTTACAATTTAGAGATGAAAGAACAAAAAGGATGCATTGCTGGAAACTGTAGGCCACCTGTTCTGGATGTAGCTATAGCCTATAAGAAATATATTTGTATAACCTGCCTGGTGGTAAAGGAGATTGAAACTATCTGGTTGATGGATAATTCCATAGACCAACTGAACGTCTTTTTTGTAGGGTTGGAAGGTGGAGAAGAGGTGGTCCCACACAATAAAGATGCCACCATAGTTCTTGTCCAAGCAGTACATGTTGCATCCTGGTGGAATGTCAGTTTTCGTTATCTTATCAACACAGTATTGCTTCAATTACCAGACATTACAACCTTCCACAGTCCTTATCAAAGTAAATGTGAAGGTTCTTATATCGGTAATAGTCAAGCGTTTGTTCATAATCTGCTTTCGACTAGAGGTTTTCAGAATGCAATGTTTTATAGTGTGTTTTGAACGAATTTATTGTTCACAACCTTCGCAAATTAATGTTTTGGGAGATATCACCCCCTTCCCCTTCCCCAACTCAATCTCCATAAACACCATATTTTCGCCACATTTGAACTAGATTCATCTGAAAAACACTACAACGCAATAAATAGAATTAGGTTATGTTAGATCTCACCTGACCTAACCTAACCGAATCAGGACCGTGGAAAACTACTGAAACCTAAATTTAAAAAATATTGGGCCTGGATGTAAATATTTGGTGGCCATCTAGAATTGATATTATTATACTGGAACCAACGGTTCATGTTAATGCATTTGCGATGGAAATATCCAATAAGGAAATGACATATATGTATTAAGAAGTATATTAGACATAAAAAAAGTAATGGAAGTGATTATGGACAAACACTTGACTAATGCCCTTATATCTACACTCCAAACTCTTCTACTATGTTATAGCCTCATTTAGTTGTATATTTATGTCTATCTATACATTCGTCTATTTCTGATGATGCTTTGGAGTATCAGTATAATAAGTACAGAAGTTATCTTGGTTGTTTTGATACATATTCATTTCTCAACTAATCTTTACCAAATTTAGCAAGGTGGTTCAAATGCATCCCAAAATAATGCATGATCAACGAAAACTTAGGTTTCTCTAGTGAAGCTTAAAGAGATCTATAAGGTTTGGACATGGAGGAACAGAGAGGTGAACTGTATGGTCACTATGGTAGGACAAGGAGGAACCTGGAGGAACGGTTTAGCGTGAGACAGAAACTGGAATTCTGTAGTAAAAACAAAGGAAAGTAACAGTACAGAGGAATATGAACTGAACTAAAGGAAAGTTTTGGAGTGACAGGAAATGAGCCATGTTGTCAGACAGGGGGACTGGGATGTAAATAGTGTGGGGGAATAAGTAGGAACAGAAATGGGGTCTGTCGGGGGGGGGGGGGGGGATGGAAGGGAAAGGTATATGGGATGGGACAGGGTGTAACTTTAGAAGCTGTTTGGTGGGACTAACCTGCCGCCATGGCCAGGTAGGCGGGTGAGACTCTACCGCTGTGTCTGAGTGGCAATTATGTGAAGAAAGCTCTATTTCACTTCATCCCTACTCCTAAATTACAATGCCGTCAACTCTTCCTTTTTCCAATGAGGCCAACCCCAGCTCACTAGAACTAATTAGTTATGGTGATAGGAGGTGATAAAGAGGCGTCACTTATTACAGCACGAGAGCGAGGTGGTGTTCGCTCGTTGATGGTTGGCCGCGGCCTCTGTCAACACTTCCTCATGCCACTCCTTGTGGAAACTCCTTACTGTCATATGATGACAAAGATATATCCAGTTCCCGTTCAATTGCAAAGTCTGATTACCTTACAGAAATGTGATTGGAATGTAAAGGTTGGTTGCAATCGTGGAGTGGAAGTAACAGGTGGTAAGTTGGGGCAACTTGGGGGGGCACAGAAACGGAATTGTCTGGAGCTAGGCTATAGGCCGAAAGAAACAAATCCCGCCCAATTCCACCTTTTAGGCTAGAAAATAGCAATGACGGTCAGCCACGCTTTACCGTATGACGGTTATAACATTCAGCCACATTATCTACAGGAGTTAATTAACAAGTTAAACTATGTGATGGTAATTATTGTTTTATGTATTCTAAAGCTCTTAACTCAAGGGTAATTCCTTTCCAGTTTATCTTCATTAGTTTTTCATGGTCTCAGGATGGAGACAGTTGGGGTAAGAATGAAGCATGAGAGAATTATGAACCATAAAACACTATGGTATTCAAGATAAAATACACAGGTGTCTTACCATGGTGAACTCTGTGATGATTAGGAGTATTAAAGATGTACTCTAATGGTCCCAGAGTGGATATAGCCTCTGTATGGAGCCAACATTGATAGAGCAGGTTGAACTGGATGTGGGAAAGCATATAGGCTGGAGGAACCCCTAGAACTGCCAGGGGAAGGTAGAACACCCAGGAAAAGAGGCGCTGTAAAGGTGAGTGACGAAGACCCACAGTCATAGTAAGGTATTGGCTGCTGTGATGGACTTGGTGTATTGCCCACAGTACCATGATCTCTGTGTCAGAAAAAGAAGATAATGTGGGTAGTAAGTACCGTACTGTAAAAGCAGTGGCGTCACGAGGGTTGTTGGCGCCCGGGAACAAAGATTGTTATGGCGCCCCAATAAGGGGGCGTGATGGTGGGTGCCAGCTGGGGAGTTCTATGAGTACTCATAGAAGCAATTTAAAGCCACTTGGAAACGAATTTTTAAAATGTTTAGTCCTTAAAAATGAATTGTTCATCTAATTTATTTACGTGAATACTAATGAAGATGCCTACCCATTTCTAAACCCAAAGTAAAGTTTGATAATTAATATATAGAAAAAATAAATTAAAATATGGCTTGAGTGCACTAATCTTTTCAGGAAATGTTTAAGTTTAACTCCCTTATTTCAGATTCACTTTGGTGTAAACAAAGCAATTAAATTATCCCAAACTTCAAATTGGCAATTGGCGCTCCCCTAAATGCTACGACCAGAGACATATGTCCCCCCAGCCCCCCCTCGCGACGCCATTGTGTAAAATGTAATCATAATGTGTTCCTATAGTAGATGATGTGAACAGGCGTACTATATAGTACATCACTATGCATGATATCTGAGGAGAAGTGAAGAGCGTACTTTAAAACGGCATTAAGTACAGTGCTCATTTTCCATTACATCAGCTTTTCATCATGTGGTCTTGTGGTGCATTGTACTACTCCACTAGCCTTGGACACCAGGCCACTGCATCATCCAAGTTACTCCAACAGTTATATCCAGCAGTTGAGTCCCTAGTATACTTAACTCAATTTCTAGATTAGGGCTGGAGGAACCACACTAGTGAGATTGTCTATGATGAGAAGAAAACCCACACTGGCAGACGAAAGTTTATTACCAAACAGTTTCGGTGGACACTGCCACCATCCTCAGTGGTCAAGACGAAGGGTCGATTCCACAGAGGTATTCGTTTGTTAGCTTCCCAACCAACCACACTTGTAAGACTTCATTATGTTCCAAAGACTGAGTATCCACATTCACAAAATCTATCAAACAGTAAGATAATGATTATCACTGCATAGTTTATTCACCAAATCATTAAATAATTCACCCATAAATTATTTAAACGGCAAAGATTCTGTCGTTTGCGTGCTTACAAACCATTACCAACGACTGTGGAATTGACCCGAAATGATGAGATGACAATGGGAGGTACAGTTGGCGGCAAAAGTCCTGTCGCCTCACTTGCTTCACCGAGGTGCTCAATGTTCATAGACTCGAGATTATTAGGTGTAGAAAACGTGTGTATTCCTCGAGTCCATGAACACTGCCTGTCTCGGTGAAGCAGTTGAGGCGACAGGACTTATGCCGCCGACTGTACAAAAGGCTCCAATATAATTATTATACTGTTTGTGTTTAGGGGTGACAAGACTTTCGGACCACCCTGTACATCATCTTCACCATTTATTTTTCCTGTTATTTGTCCTATACAATACTATGATCCCAGCTGTATAAGAAACTCAGGGAAATGAGAGTTTGAATTTTGGCCACGACTGGCATCTTGTCTACAATACATAATTGTACTAGCTTATTAGCTATGTAGATTGTAGAGTATTAATTCGTGTCATGAGTTCTCCTCATATTAAATTATATATATATATATATTGTTCAACCATACTCTCTTTGAGGTTTGAGAGTCGAGAGATTAAATTTGTTTAAGAGTCTGGGCGTGAGATTCATTCCAATCAAAATAAAAGATATGTTTGCTTCCCCTGAAACCGTTTACACCATCTTCGTTGATTCTGTTTTTCTTTGTGCCAATATTCATAGGAACAGTCAATACAGCTCTGTGGTAACTGCTTTAAACTTACCATGTGAAGCGCGGTGAAACCAGTAGTAGCAGAGGTCAATGAGTATAATGAGAATGATAGCTGTCCTGATGGAGTCGTCAGGTGTTGGAAGGAGACCATAATGTTGCCACACCCATGTATATGTTCCATACTCCAACCCGCGGACAAACAGTCTAACAGAATGGAAGCGGAATAATTAAGTTCTTATTTTATGCAACAAGCTAATTTAATGAATCCTGCACCATAAGAGCTTTATTACCAACCAACAGACAACTTATTAGATCACAATAAAAAGCATAATGGGTCAAATATTACTTCATGCATAACGAATTAAAAGCCTGTTGAGATGAAGAAGGAACATGTAATGTAATATCCTCAGGGGTACAACCCACAGGGATAACGCAACCTTTCCTCGAACAACCAGAGTGACATAGTGTAATTAGTTGGTTGGCCAGCAACACGTTCTTGTAATTCATCCCGTCACTGCAACATGCCAAACTGATTAAGGGGTTGGAGTTTCCATGGGGGAGCCAACCTTGTTCTTGGTTAAGGGGTTAGTACATTTTTGGTAAATCTGGATTAACTGATTTCTCCAATCTATTCCAAGCAACAGGCCACCATTATTTGTGTTCAATTAGTCCTGTTTCCTGGCATACTTAAGAAACTTTGGAGGAATCAAGGATCTCTAATGTACCAATAATAGTATACTACGCCCTTAACTGGAAGGCCTAGGGGTGGTATCATTAAACTACTTCTTCCAGGATAAGGCTATTAATTAGTCCCTCAATTTGTATTATTTTGCAACACGAATTGAACGACGAAAATCATTTTCCTGGGAGAAGTTTAATACTACTACCCCCAAGACTCCTGGTGGTATACGTGAAGGCATGGATGGATCAACAAAGTCTAATCCATCGTCATGGCCATCGTGCCCTCTCTGAGGCTCAATGCCTTTATCATTGATTCTAAATCCATTGTAGTGAAGTGTAAAGATTTTGACACACAGCGTCATAAACCATGGATTCTAAACCACAATGGGGATCTTCTGTTCTGTACTTGCCAAATACAGTGAAACGGCCAAGCAGTTACACAGTCACATTCTACTTATGTCAATTTTTTCATTCAGACATACAGTAGATAACCTGTTCTGTAAGTGTCATGAAAAGCTAATGTGTACAGTAGTCCTACGTGAAATTTGTTCACAAACAAATATACTGTACATACCTATATGATCATATAATATTCTATAGACCTGTGTGAATTACTTTACGTGGTGACTTGTTCTATATAATATCCAATGTGAACTTACTTGGAGACTTCGTAGAATGTAGCATGTGTTAGGGAGAGAATGTTGTCGTGTAGGTGTGGGAGTCGCGCCCCCTGCCACCACAACACCAAGTACTCCACCCCCATCAGCCATAGTACCCACCATAGTCCCTGTAACAATATAACTTTATGTTCTTTATAACATTACCACACCTTCAGCAAAACCACAACACTCCTTGCATTAAGACACTCCCTGCAACACCCCTTATATTAACCTTCCCTGCAAAACCACATCATTCCTTATAATAACACATTATGCAACACTCTTTGTATGAACACACTCTTTGTATCACCACAACACTCCTTGAAATAATAGACTCCATGAAGCACCACAAACTTCCTTGTATTAATACACTCCATGCAACACCCATTGTATCACACTCCATGCAACACTACAACACTTTGCAATAATACATTCCATGCAACACCCCTTACATTAAGTTGGTAATTCTTATTTAGTACTTGGAGTGCCATATTCCTCCAAATTTTGCTAGGAAACAGGAACAGAAGTGCAAAAATAATGGTGTTCTGTTGCTTGGAATAGTTTGGAGGATTCAGTTGCTCCAGAATTATGAACACAAAACCTTCCCCTTAATATACTCCCTGCAACATCACATCATAATACACTCCAATGCAAAGTAATCATGTCGATTATGATATATGCGGTTAGCTAAAAAATAAACTCTTGTGGTTATAGAAGATGAATAATAATAAAAGTTGAAATTTGAAAGGTTGGTCGATCCTTATAGTATACCCAAATCCTATATTGACTGTCACGTGTATTATTGACTGCAGTATTGGTACACGTACTGTACTGCACCTCCTCAATGTAAAAACTTGCCACACCAGACGACGATGTGTGAAACTAAATCCTGTGAGGTGTTGGATAATATCCATACCCTGAACTCACACACACACTACTGTAGGTTGGGTACGTTGTTTCTGGTGTATTTTCTCGTGATTCTTACTTAATTAAACAAGGAGAAATTATTTGGTGGATAACCCATATGTGCAGTCAGCTAAACATACCTCATTACTTCGTATCTAAAGTGCCATTTAAATTGCTGGGTGTTCCAAATACCTCTTACGATTTAATGAATGAAGTAATTGGAGAAAAGCTGCTGGAATGGAAAGTTGTTAAATTTGGCGAAGTAATGTAGCCTACAGGTAAAGTTAAATAATCAGCAATATATGAGTGGATAGGACAAGTACTGTACAGTCAAAATCAGTGACAATCTATATTTTATAACATCAACTGTAGAGCTGGTAGAAAACAATTATTAATGATTAAGGTACCGAGTCAAGGATACTCGTAGAAACGGAATGAAGTTAGCTTGGAAATTAATGGTTGTGCGAAACTCTATCAAAAGTTTTGATGTCAAGTGTAATAGTAAAAGATTCACCAAATTCCGAATAGACCATGTATAAGAGGAAGAACATTAATCTGATCATCAGTATATTGCTCCTGATGGAAACCCTATTTTTTCCTTGACTATCTTCACTACAGTATCATTTTGTATAAAACTCTTCTGCTGTCGAACTTCCTCATTCACATCATTTGCAATTTTTCCATCTTGGAGATTGAGAACAGAGTTGTTGGTTTTTTCCAAAGTCAAATTTTAAGTTAGTTACGTCCTTGTGCTTTTGCCTTTCCTCGAGGTTTCCTCAATCTTTTTACCATGTTGAATTTACGAATAAAATCCTATTATCACGTCTCTTTTGATCTTTATCCGTTATACACAAGGTCTGCTGTTGTTTGAGAGGATTTTACACTTTTACAATGGTTTTTGTTTAGTCAGTCTCTCTCTCTCACCTGTAGCATGTATGGAGGGAGACACGCAGCGTCACTTGGTGTGGAACAGATACTGTGGTTGTGGTTCTTGGTGAGGAAGGAATCAAAGGCCCTTGGAAGAGATCCCAACAGATCACTAAGGTACCGAACCTCACTCATATTGCTCCTCTGTAACTATACCGGCCAGGTTGTAGTGGGGAATAACCCTGGAGAGATGATATAGAACTATAATTAGGTGTATAGTTATAGCATTGGTTAGGTTAGGTTTTCATTTTCTTTCATAGTGTATTAGAACCAAATTTGAAAACATATGGACGGATTTTGATTAAGCCTTATAAGATTTTTTAATTGTCCATAATAAAGCAAAGACGTAATTCAATTTTGGTGTATTCTAATCAAGGATAAAGTTTAAGAATATTATATAATAACTTATTAAAATGAAGGTGAAATATGGGTAGGTCTGACAATAGACTTTATTTACCGGTTTGCTAAGGTTTACGCTTTTAATTAAATAATTCAGTGAAGTAGTCAGTGGTGTGGTGAGGAAGGCAGCAGGGTACATGTCCAGCTTATAATTATTATCTATAGTACAAAATCTACGTTATTAACGATTGTAACAAGAAAAATCTATCAAATCATCATTAATAGAATGTGATAGGTATAAATGTTTTACATTATTATTCATAATAACAAAATATATTTCGTTATAATTTATCCTTTTCTGTCATAATTTCATGCGAATTCGTCTGTTAACAATATTTAGGTAAGACATTGGTCTTTTCACAGTCTGGTAAAGGTATATTAGTTTTGAACTTTTACCAGAATTGTTAAAGGGTATAATAACTGTTGAACAAGTTGATATAACTCATTATCTTCATATTAATGTTGTTTGGGTGGTTTTCTCACGTTACCTTATTTTATGCACGTTTGGATGTTATACTGTAGGACTGTTCATGATTTAAATAATTTAACTGTTGCTGAACAATGTGTAGCCTAATATATACTGCTGCTGATTAATGTTCAACTGCTGGGCGAAAATTTGAGAAAATAATGTACGGGTCTAATACATTGAACCATTTGTTTACGAAATATATGCACATATTTAATATGTCAAGAAATCCATTTATCTATTAAAAAATTTAAAAGTATTACTATAAGTATTTGTCACTTAAGATTGACATTTTTGTAATTCGAGGGTAGTATAGTAGTAGTATAGTAGTACTTTAATTAAGACAGTAATTATCTAGCTCTAGGGACTAGACTCTAGAGACTCTTGATATATTGTATTTAGTTGTGTGGAGGTGTAATGAAAGAGACGTGGACCAGTTGAGTGTTCGTAATGACAGTAAATTTGTTAACAGTGTCGGTAATAGTGGTAATTGTAATAGACAGACTATTATTCATGTACAGTATAAGGACAGCATAGGCTTACCCGTGTGACAGTTGTGAGTAACGGGGTCGTTAATAATGTCCTGCTGGCTAGAAGTATTGCGATGTGTTCGTGTTATCTGTGTGGAGGAAAAAGTTGAATAGAGGTGAGGCATTTAGATATAAATGTGTTATGTTATTGAAGACACTGAAATAGAGTTGGTGCACTGTACTAGAACGATTGCTTAAGGAGAAATTCTCTTGTTGGCGCATTGGAAGGCTACCGATTCCTCAAACTATACTAGTAAACAGACGCCTTCAATTATACTTACAAAGGATCTGTTTTATGGCATGGGTTGGAGGAATCCAATTCACCAACAAGAGAATCCCTCCTTTATTGCTGTCTCAACCACGCACACAGCCACACTGACACTGACACTGACACTGCAGAGAGACATAGTGAGAGCACAATAGCACATCAACCCTGACAGCAGTAGGTCTTCCACGAGTAATGGTAAGTCTTATCTGAACAACACATCCATTTTACCCTACAATAAATCTTTGCCCAGCTTTTACTCTGAAGATTTACAGAGGTTTGTTTTCATTACGTACAATATAGTAATATTATAGTAAGACATTGCTACAAATCTATATATTATAAATTATATACGTTGCACCAACCGTTCAACCTTGTGGTCCACTTGGGTACTTGCAGGGTTGCCAACCGTACTATAACTTTCATACATGTAAGATTATTTCACCTTTCGTATGATAGAAATTATCATTATGGACGATAAATATAGCATATTACTTTACCTGTAAGAACCCGTGAGTGTAGCCACTGTGTGTGTGTGTGTGTGCCTAGTGAAGAGTGGAGGGGCTCTAGGAGGGCTTGATAATGATAGAGTCCATACCTGTTGTTTCATCATTAATATAGTGATATCAGTGTTATAACTTGACCAACTCTCTGTTCTCAGTTTGCCCTATTCCAATGCTGAACATTTTTAGTAAAATCAATCTCTTTAAAACAAAGACCAGAAATAGACTAAAACCTATGAATGGGACACTCATGGCTATACACAGAGAATGTTATCCCGATGTATGAATGTGATCCACAGTCCACATTGTTGCCAGAGTGGTGGTAAATGACACATGATCCTGCTGGAGGGGCGCCTTATCTCGGGTAGGTCTATTTCGAAGGAGTAGGGGGGAAGTTTTTTCTTGTCTTATAGTAGATTATTAGTTTTACTTAATCTTTATTATTAGTGGGATGGACGTTTTTTTAGATAATGTTTTTCATTATGGCTTCGTCGGTGTTATGTTCTGGCTAGGGCATTTTCTTCTTTATACCATTTATTGTAACCACGGCTCCATCCCCATACACAAATTGAAAAAGTAAGAACTACACCTGCTTTACAACCTACCTACTTGCTGAAGCCACCAAATCAAGAGGTTCATACCAAAGCAAAATTATAGACAAGAAACATATCCAAGCAGCCCAACAACTAAGACATGATCCTAAAATTACCATCCAGAAAGTAGATAAAGCAGCTAACTATGTTCTACTCAAGAAAGAAGACTTCCTCAACAAGATGGACAACATACTCAGAGATTAAACCAAATTCAAGAAGATCACCAGGAACCCTACAGAAAACACCATAAAGAAAGTACGCAGTACCATCACAGCAATTAATGCCAAGTCAGGAGGTTACACACCCTCAGAATCATATTAGTGACTTCTCTCCCTGGCTACGACTATACGGGATTGTGAAGACACGTGAACCTATAACACGTGAGACCTCTAACCTCACATATACCTATTGCATATATATATATATATATATATATATATATATATATATATATATATATATGGCTGTGCGATAATGTGGGTGCAGATCCAATACTATTGGGTGCACGGAACGATAATTATCTGCTACAAGAATTGCAACCCTGGTAACCAGCTGGTATGAGATATAGAGAGTAGGTTGTTGTTGTTGTTGAAGTTCCTCAAGCTGTCTGGCCGAGCAGCCCCGAGTTCCTGAGGAAGGTCATGTTTATCAGATTATCAGGTTACACAATGATTTGGCTACTTGCGGACCTTAATCTATTTCACAGATTCGACCACATCAAGTACACAATGACCCTCCGACTGCCCATCCATCTGGAGCAGGTGGTAATTTCCAGACGACAGGTGGGCTAGGGATTTTGTTTAAATTAATTGCGTCGTAGCGTCAATCAAAGGGCAGGTGGGACCCATGAGAATCCAATTACTACAACCACACACACACACACAAACACACACATCACGAAAACATAACAGAATGAAGCACAAGCATACAGACAAATATTTACATTATGACCTACTTAAATCCACCAAAACGAGGGTGGTGTAAGAGAAGTTCCTCCAAAACCTGATGGTTCAGCAGGTGTTGACAAACCACATCAAGTGGTGGGGCAGCAAGTATCGGACAGTGGGGCAGGCAAGGCAATAGTGCTCTATGGTGTTAGCTCGAGGCGCTCGACACAAGCGACACTCAGTGAAGGGAGGCTCACCCTGCATCCCAGCAACCTGCCATGGTGGCTGGTAGCCAAGCCTCAAACGAGCAGAGACTACATTGTGCCTCCGAACCATGAGGCCTCGACGACGGTAGGAATATTTGTGGTGGCAGACAGACTCGTAATGGGTGATGGAGATGCATCCCTGCGTTGCCGTACAGGAAGGAGAGCGGAGGAGCGGACTCTAGAGAGGTAACAATGTCAGGGAAAGAGGACGTCCAACACCACGAGGAGGCAGATGGCAGGCTTCCTTTGCGAGACTATCAACTGTACCATTGTAATGATACATGGGCTGGTACCCATAAATATTTGATAGTCAAGTTACGATGACGTAATAAGGCCAAAAACGATAAAATCTGCTGAATAACAGAAGAGTGTGTGGGCTGAACACTAGAGGGAATGAAGGGCAGGTTTAGAGTCACAACAAATGGCAGCATTCATTCCATGTTGACAAACAAGACTAACAGCATCCAGAATGGCAAACAGTTCACACATTGTTAAGCTAGAGTGGTTACAGAGACAACGGCCAACCCAGCCTCCTGGAGGTGACTTCATGTACAGTCTCCTCCACTACCGCTTTCACCAGTTCAGCGTTGCCAACGTATACACCCGCCTTGTGTGAGCTACCAGTTCCGAAACACCTGCCATCAACCCTTACTCTTACTGGTAGGTGTTTTGGATTCGAGAGTCGGAATTGATAGCTTATACAATGCGGGTGTATACGTTGGCAGAGCTGAACTGGTGAAAGCGGGAGTGGAGGAGACTGTACCCTTCACTTGCAATGAGCCATCAATGTAGAAGCAGTATGGATCTGTGATGGAGGACGTCACTGTTCCTACGTGTTCTAGAGCCAACTGCCGCTGTAGAGAAGGAAGTTCTGACTTGGAAGTAAGTGTGAAGCTCACATCAGTTTACATATGTGAATCAAGATAAGCACGCTTCATGACATTATAACCCGACAAGATTTCCCACTATTTCTCTCCCTCTCCCCGATTCACATCCACAGTCGTCTCCTTCCCTCCAGGGGAATGGGGAATGGAGCAGTCTCTGGTCTTTGGCGGCGAGCACTTTACAATCCGACAGTTTGGCTTATTATATATAGGGAAGTTCAATATCATAGACAAAATTATATAACTCTTTGGATGACAAAAGAGAATACTAATGCTAGTTGTATCATTTTATATCCATTTGTGCAAATAAGTTGTCATATTTAGCCTGTGTTATTATTCTGCTACAACTGTGTTTATCAAAAGTACAAGAGAAGCTGGCAAATCTTCCACTATACAGAATAGAATTAATATTATGAATTACTACATATGCATTTTACATTTTATTCACGCATGGTGGATCATCAGCATAGCAAAAAGAATGAAGCGACATGTTTGGAGAGCCATATGTTGAAACTGAACTGGTGGAAAACAGGATACCTCATAGTCATATAGGAGAACGAGTGAAAAGGTGAAACATGTGCACGCATAGCAATATCCAATCTTAGTGTTGCAAAGCCAGAGACAACTGTACCTTTGTCACCCCAGCCAGCTGTGATCCTACTGATTGTGGTAAAGGGACGCCTTCCATAGCATCTATAGGTATTAATGTCATCCCTGCCCAAAGATAATGTTTCGAGTGTGTCTTGCCCTCTAGATGGAGGATGAGTATTGACTAGTCTACTAAATCTGTATCACGGCACAAACTGGATTAAAGTAACTGTGATAATGTCGGAAGAAATGGAATCTCTGATTCCTCCAAAGCATGACACATGTGCTGTACAGACCAAGTTTACTGAGATTCTGTTTCCTAGCACTGGATCCAGGCATTTGTTGTTTACACCTATATCCCGTTTAGTGATATGGAAACCTGCAGTAACCATCTGTTTTACGTATACTTGAGCGCATTTATGAAACGTGAGTCTCGTATAAATCTTCATCTTAGAGTATTTATACAACATTAAACATGTAATCTCCTTGTGTAATTCGCAAGTCATCTCATCTTATTGAGGTTTTATGAGTTTTCCTCTGTTTTCTGGATGACGGATTATATTCTTGTATCATTTTGGATTGTCTTGCGTTAGTCCAAATATATTTTTTATAACTTAATTTAGCCGGTGTATCATGCAATCGTGAGGACCGTACAGATGTGAGGACGAGAGATAAAAGCGATTATAGCGACACCTATTGGTTAGACTCTTGGAACTTCAAAATAATGCGGCATGTGACCTGTTATAAGATTTAGGACATGTGATGGCATCCGTTTAACAACTACATTGTATTTCTTCTTTCACAAGTATAATACAATGTAGTGTTTGATCATCACGTACAACTGCCTAATTATGTGTGTGTGTGTGTGTGTGTGAGCACGTGACAGTAGTGGAGGGATATGAGAGGTGGCCGCTGGGTTACTAGTAGTCTGGATTAGGGACTCACTCAGACTCCACCTTGGCTTGCTACAGGGACACCAACACCCTCACCTCCACCTCACCTCCTGGTAATTCTACATCAACGCCCTCACTTCCACCATACACCTCCTCTTCTCCTGGTAATTCTACATCAACGCTCTCACTTCCACCATACACCTTCTCTTCTCCTGGTAATTCTACATCACAACACATTCCTTCACCAGTCTCGGGGACATCTTCTTCACCACTTGCAGGAACTTTACAAAGGTTTGGTCAAAGGTCTTTGTAGTGAAACATGGTATCACTTGATTCCTCTCCCGCCTTGCAGTTTCAGCTGGAGGGAGTTGTGGTTGGGGAGGAGCCCTCTACTTTGCTATACTTTCCTTCACCCTCGTATGCTTGTTATTTTAGCAAAACCATACAGCCCTGCAAGGATCTCTGAGTCTTTTTGCATCTGAAGGTTCTATGTACTCCTTTCTATTCCCTGAAAGCGTCTCTCTCTCTCTCTCTCTCTCTCTCTCTCTCTCTCTCTCTCTCTCTCTCTCTCTCTCTGTTTACATTATATTAACTCACCTGTTCTTTAACTTTACTATTATCTTATAATTAATTATATTATAATTAATATAACGGTAATGACGTACTATTACAGTTAGTACATTACTTTAATGTACTATATATTTACAGTATAGTAACGAGCACTATACTGGTATAATATTCAAGTCTTGCAGTGTTTGGAATGGAACTTGAAACTGTCTTTTTACCTTCATTGTGTGTGTTAATAATTGTCATTAATCATAATAAAATATAGTTGTTTCAGTACAGTATATCCTGATATGATTATGATTATGTACTACACAACAAGCTAAAATAATATTGGGTATCTTTGCAACATCTATTGGTAGGTAATCTTTTATCTCCTCCGATAAAAGATAAGCCAAATATATTAACATAAACTATTACAGATAAAATAGATAATGGAAAATGCAGTAGGATATTTGATTTTGACAAAATTTTAGAATAAAACACAAACATATACCAGCAATCAAATTCTTTTTCTAGATGCTGTGCCACTAGACTTATGGTATCAGAAGAACAACTGTTACTGTACTATAATTACCACCATCCCACTGAGAGTACACTAGTGCCAGAGGTGGTATAGTAACATTTAAACTTACCACTACCATTACTACAATCAAGCTGGTGTCAGAGGATCTACCACAGACAAAGCTACCTATATAATATCACCATTACTAATCTGGTGGTGAAGGAGCACAACATGTCTGAGATTGGTTACCTTAGTGATCTGTTGGGATCTCTTCCAAGGGCCCTTGACTTCTCCCTCACCACGAACAACCACAACCACAGTTTTTGTTCAACACCAAATGACGCTACGAGTCTCCCTCCATACACGCTACAGGTAAGTGTGTGAAGTTTATTTGTATTGTCAGAATTATCCAATTTTACATTGTGTGAATGTATGTTCGCACATCACTTGAAAAATATTCATTGAACAGCAAAACTAAAAGCGCTCGAAATAAATACATTACGGAGCATGTTTGTGGCCTATTTGTAGCACATCTTGACTGCCCACTACACATCTATACTACCACCGGTCACTGCCTAGAAAACCGGATTTCATGTAGCAGGCAGAGGCTATAAAGACACCAGCTTTAAGGCAACAGCGGGAATGGATTGTTTTTGCATCAATATTTTTATGTTTACATATCAACCTATGAGGAAGTGGCGAACATACGTCACCCCTGTGCAAGCCTCCGCACTTATGCGGGGACGCGTCCGCCTTCGCATTTATCATTTCAGACGGCACTGGTAATAACAGCCCGCCACCTACAAGCCACATCCGTTTTTCCATTACACTATGTACAAAATGGCACCTATTGGACGCAGGCCCGCAGGAGAGCCCGTGCCGTGTGCAAGGTTTCATTTAAAATGTCAGTCATTAGTTTTTGCTTGTCGGCACTTATGCGTGGAGGAGGGCATCACCCACGCAGAGAGAAAGGGGCCAATCCATCACTTTTACAAATAAGTTCCACATTGCATCAGAAGAATACAATAGCTGTGTAGTGAGTCCTCCAGTTAATTAACCCGTGAACCCTTTTGTCGGGTAAATAATCATTGACTTCTTATCATACCAATGTTTTGTATATTATGATAAGGGACAAGCATCCATCCTCCCACAAGTCGTCAATCCAATAACGATACTTCAACTTGTCAGTGTTAGTGTTCTGGACTCTTGCCCTAGAAGTCGGGAGATCGATCCTCTCAGGTGAGGGCCTGAGAATATTTACTCTTCCGATTTGAGTTTCAGGCACTAACTATAAGGCCACCGAACGTCGTAAAACACCCTCACTGATACCATAACAGCTGCAGTATTTGGGAATCACCCTCACTTCCCTCTCTGTGGCTGGGTACCAGTTCGGAAGTCGTGACGTGTGTGTGTGTGAACATCAGTTGACCTGGGCCACGATAACGGGCTTGATTAAGCCTATGTCCAGTGTCGGATCATATAAAAAAAAAAAAAATCAGATGATGTAGAGAGCTGAGTTTAGTTTCATTAGAAAGGGAAAGATTGGGAAAAAAAGATTGAAATTATTAAGTTCATAAGCATTGTTATTTTGGAGTAGGGTTAAACTAAAACAAAAGGTTTTCTAGAACAACACCTGGGCAAGGCAGGGGAATCTGAAAGTGTTCTCTGGATGGGTAGGGTATTTTGATATAACTAACCCGGACTGAAGTCATTAATAATCTACAATAACATCAGCCTCCAGGTCGGTATAGTCATAAAATCTGGACCACAACAACATCTTAATTCACTTGACAATGGTAAACAAATACTCCTCCAAGTACTATTTATATGCACATATAAACGTAACATCAGTAGTGTAATGGCATAAGCCAATGATGAAATGACAAAATCTTGCGACTAATTAGATTACTGTTATTTTCTTTCTGTACAACAACAACAGGTAAACAGGGGCAGAGATATTCACACTAAGTTGCCAACATATCCTGATATAATAAAAATACATGCAGTACACGAAATATTTATTCCTTTCCATAGACACATTTTATATGAGAAAAGATCAGTATGTTTTGTATGAATTTGTAGACTTGTACAGTTATTTTCACACAAATGTTTTTCATTATTATGGCTTTCCTGTAGCCAGAGGCAAAGAGATGTGACTGGATATGTTTGACCCATCAGTGGGTTGCTAGATTTAACCATGCAGGGAATCTAGCCAAGAACGCCCAAATTTGCATTCGGCTAGTTATCCGGGAGCAAAACTAGTCGTAAATTGCCCCGTGTGAAGGTGCCTTTGATGAGGGATTGGCAATAAATAAGCTGCACAGCTGCAACATGGTCTGATTCTAACTGCACATGATGAGGCAATCTGTCTCATAAAACTGTAATAGCTAAAACGCCATCCAAGAAACTTGAAATACTCTTCTGATTCAGGTTTTTCACATTGTCCAAGTGTATCTGCCGTACCAACGATATACCACCACCGCAAAAACGATCCGGACCTCCCCCTTTAAAAGTAATGGAATGGGGCTTATAATTTATCTTATTTGCCCGAGGCATTGTAGGGGTGATTAAATATCGTTACTCCATCCAACCCCTGCCCAGGATTTTGGAGTTTCTCTGTTACAGCTGTGATTTTTCTTTACGAAACCACTCCAATGCCTCACACTTACTTAAGTAAAGAAGAACAGGCACATGTCTTGGCGTGGAGGCAGGATAATGTGCAAATTAAAGTAATTTACTGCTGCTAAAAGGTTGCCAATGAACGTTGTTCCTGACCATGACCCGCATCCCTGAGTGGCCTTGAAAAACCTCGAACACTACATACACACTTCACATTAGTCCGTTTGGCCGGATACCTCTCCGTTTGTCACTCGAACAATGGTGTCACAACTTTCTTCTTTCAGACACTGAGAACCAGGCTACGTGGCTCAAGGAAACGGAACCCTTTCCGTGCAAGGACGCGATAAAATCAGTTTAACTTTTCTTATGCGGTGTTGTCCGTGCAAATGATATTGAATATTCTAAAATACGATATGAAGAAGTTTTGACATTATGATTTATATACAATGATGCATACCATTAATTGAATATAACATAAAAACATATTGTATTATAAATTATTATCATCCGAAGATCAGGCAAGCAGGCAAAAGGTGTGTGTGTCAGTCCTGAAGCAGCAGCTGTGTGATAAACAAGTGCCAAGTAGATTATGGGGAACGAGAAGGAAGGAAAGATGGCAGAGGAGGCAAACATAAGAACCTGTTATAACCTTTACCTCGTGGGTGTAATATTAAAGCATTGGTATTAAGTAGATATTGAAACTGGACAAAAGTGAAAAAAAATCTTTGTGATGTATTTTCAAGTTTACCGCACTGTAATAATGGCCGGTCGCTTTAACGACAGCTACAACAAGTGTCATTCGTCCCTATACATTGCTAATATCGACAGTCACGTCTGGATAGGACTAGCCATCTCCAGCAAGGAGTTATATAAAGGAGTTATATAAAGAACATAAAGTTATATTGTTACAGGGACTATGGTGGGTACTATGGCTGATGGGGGTGGAGTACTTGGTGTTGTGGTGGCAGGGGGCGCGACTCCCACACCTACACGACAACATTCTCTCCCTAACACATGCTACATTCTACGAAGTCTCCAAGTAAGTTCACATTATCAACCAGAATTTATCAAGTAACTTGTAGACATAATAATCAACTTTGACAACCAAACTCTGAGAACTTAAAGTCGAAAAAAGCTGATGAAACATTCAAAGCCTCAACCCGGTCAGGTCACCAGTGTTATTAATTTACCTCCACTCTCTATCAAAGTATACAAAGTTACCCGAGTTACGAGTACACCTACTGAATTCCATAAAAGCCAGATAACTTATAATAAGTAAAGTTACATATTACCAAAAATAAATGAAGACAAGTGATTCCCCTGAACAGCCAAAAGTGGGCAAAATGTCCCTTAATGCTGCCTTATCCATAAAGATATATTATTGTGACTAGTAGTTTATGCCCGGCGGCCGTTTCTAGAAATAACCAATATTTACCAACAAGTTCCAGAAATATCTAGCAACCACTACTTGTGAGTCCCTAGCTCATTTCTGTGATTCAATTCAAACAAAATATTGCCACCATTAGATACAATATCAAAAGGTAACATGTGCAGGTTGACACTTATGTGGTTCAAGCTCCACCTTTAAAGCAGCGGCCTGTATGCAGAGCAAGGATAATAGATATATTCTCTTATCCTTGATGTAGAGGCTGGAGCGACTTGGGAGGTGGTGATGGTTTCTGCTCTCACCTGTACCCATTATTTTATTAACCAACCATTTTGTACAACTTTGTTCAATAATATAAGGAAAGTCGAATTTTCCCTCCTTCACCTTCAAAGGGTATCCGCTGCCTCAACAACAATGACCTCCACGGCCTCAAGATGACCTCGGAGGTCCAAGTCACATTGCAATTCTCTATATACTGTAGCTCGAATACCCTCTGATGCCACCCTATAGTCCTTCCTCTGCAGCTGGTGTAGCCTACTACAACTAACATACATACTCTACCTATATACATACATACATACACATGCCACCTGGCCGTTGTTTTCGTACAGACAGACAGACAGACATCCACGTCGTCATATCTTGATGACAACCATCGCTTCTCAGGACGGTCTCTCAAGATCCAGGGACCACTATAAATCTAATCCTTACACATCTTCACTATATTTACATACTGCAATAGTGATGGTCTCTCACGCATCAACCCTGTCAATGTTTAAAGTAGTCCATTATTAAACAGCTGCAATTGGGCACAAGTGTGCGTGTTTGAAGTATAAATAACTTGCCTGATTACCACAGTTTATATCATTTCATGTTCAGTGAAAATATAGTACAGTACATTATTCCGATATTTCATTTCATCAGAATTTATATGAAGTTATTTAAACCGAAATACTTCTCCATACATTTTTCTGCATTTTGTTTTACTTACTTCTCATATAAATATATATATTTGACTATGTCAAACTATACTGATAAAATCTATATCATAGGCTTTTGAAATCAATTGTCGCAGTCCGTTAGATATTTTATGATATATTTCTCTTAATGACAACCTTTGTGTTATCGCTAGTGTACTATAGATCGAATGTGTTGCCTTTATTTCACTGTTAGACTGTTGGTCCGAGGGCTGGAGTTTGGAACATACACATGGGTGTGGCAACATTATGGTCTGCTTCCAACACCTGACGACTCCATCATGACAGCTATTGCTCTCGTTATCTTCATTGACTTGGGTTACTACTGGCTGCACCGGGCTAGTCATGGTAGGTTCACTCTTGTATTTTCCAGTAGAAATGTGTAGGTATGTAATATCAAGTAAAGTCCCACAAATACATTGTATAGTAACAACGAAAGTCTCGACAGTTTACCGACACCTTTTTAATACGATGCAGTAACTTGTGTGTCCCCCCCCCCCACAACAACACCCTCCTGCCTCGCCTACATGGATCATGGGTAATATTCAACAACAATTATGGTGTATACGATGGCGTTTTACCAGTACGATGGCTTCATAGACAAACAACAGAGCAGCCATCTTACCGGTACCACGATATCTTTAACTCCATGGACGTTCTTGCATAGGACCTATTGTGCTACGCAATATAAACATGTCCACCACTTCAACCACAATCAAATTATAGGCAATGTGTTTGGCATTATTTATCTCATCTCTCTTTACACAATATCTTCTTTTTCTGACACAGAGATCATGGTACTGTGGGCAATACACCAAGTCCATCACAGCAGCCAATACCTTACTATGACTGTGGGTCTTCGTCACTCACCTTTACAGCGCCTCTTTTCCTGGGTGTTCTACCTTCCCCTGGCAGTTCTAGGGGTTCCTCCAGCCTATATGCTTTCCCACATCCAGTTCAACCTGCTCTATCAATGTTGGCTCCATACAGAGGCTATATCCACTCTGGGACCATTAGAGTACATCTTTAATACTCCCAATCATCACAGAGTTCACCATGGTAAGTTCCTGCAGTACAATAATTTATCAGCTGAACACGTACATTTTATGTACTATTACTCACTGTGTTCTTATCCTCACTATCCTGCCTTATGTTGTAGTCTGTAATTCTTATGGGGAGAAACTCGTTAAGGTAAATGGAAAGGCTACTGAATCATCCGAACTGCGTCAGGAATTAGATTATCTATCAAGTGGCTTCAGTGCAGTTAAGATTTACTTCTAAATCCCCTAAGTATGAATATGTGAAAGAAGGAAATTGACAGAAGGAAACAAGTTTTCCACTGTGCATTTATTTCTAACTAGCAGCAATACCCAACGTTCTCTGGGTGAAGATCCTACATGTGGTTTTGTCAATAAATTTCCTCTAATTATTTTTATGTGAACTTATTAGGAGGGTGGGAGGAGTCTATTATCCGGTGTGGTAGCTGGTCCCCCAGAGAAACCAGGCCAGCTTTACAACCACAAAAGTTATCCATGACGCAACTACAGCAGAAGGTGGCATTGTAACAGCCACAATTAAATAGCAAGGCCCGAGTGGCGAATTGTTAACAGCCTTCGGTTTGGGCTGCAGGGGTACTGGGATCGAACCCCCCCTCCATTAGTCATTTTAAAACTTTGTTCAACATTTTATGGTTTGAATTCATTCCTAAACTGGGCATGCAAGCCAGGCCTGCCTGCATCCCTGATGCTTGAGACCATAGAGTCTATTTTGAGAAAGCCATAATTCTTTGGTTGTTTTAAGCTGATAATTCAAGAAACACATATCCACTAAAAATAAAACTAGACCGAGGAAATTCCCGGGACTACACCGGTCAGAATGGTGTATCATTTGTCAACAAAAATATTAAATAAAAGTGTACCCCCACCTGGGATTCGAACCTGGGATCTTTCGGTTAAGGCCAAATAACAGCCTTCGGCTTGTGCTGCAGGGGTACTGGGATCGAACCCCCCCACCCCCAACCCTCCCATTAGTTATTTTAAAACTTTTTTTTGTAGGCCACGCACGTTTCCCAGGCTTCACCGATCAAAATGGCATATTACTTTTTACTCTAGGTCAATCGATGCGGCCATGCATAGTGGCTAAACAGACAGACACACACATAGACAGACAGTGTTTTATATATATAGTTGTACTTATGCACTAGTACACAAGGTGTATGCTGCCACCATGGTTGGGCTGATAATATAGTTATACAAAATATTAAAGGCTGGGTCGAACACTTGCTCCCTACTTCCGTAAGCTGTGATATTATGCACAGACCACATTTTTGATAGAAAAAGAGTACAGTAGATGAGGACGTACTTTTCTCTCCTCTCCACTCTTCACCATGCCTTTCCTTCTCAGTTCTCAGGGTGATATTAATTAAATTGTCTTCGAGGAAAGGTTCTTCGTCGCTCAGTTTGTATTATTGTACAAACGAATTGAGCTACGAACTTCCTTTTCCTCTAAGAAGTTTAATAATACACCCTCAGTATCTTCTCTCTTATATTCCTTACCTTCACCTTCCTCCTCCTACTCCGCCTTCTTCCACGTCTCAGTCTCAACTATAATTTATTTATTTTTTCGCAATCTTCCTCCTACTCCTACTCCTTCTTTAATCACATGCCTTCCACAAGTGTCAGGTGTCTGATATCATGTGAGGGCGAGGTGAGGTGGCATCATCTTTCACCAGACAACCCACCAGGAACCACCAAGTAAACCTAACCTTGAGGAATGTCAAGCATTCTTTGAGGCAAAAGGTGGTCGGTCACGTTAAAACAAATATAGTGCTTTAACTTTGACGATAGGCGAAATATTTGTCACAGTACGTTATTTTACCGTTGGAGATAAAATTACCTCGGTATAAAGGTTACAATTTCAGATATCTGTATATGCTGGAAGAGATTGGATATAACATAATCTTGACGCTCTAAAAACACGGCTATAAAATGTAGTAAATAAATTAGTTTGCATAGTACACTTAAGCCCGTGTTACACGAGAGATATTTTCTGGCATCTTTTGGTATTTTGCTACCAACTGATAGGAAAAAGTGCGCGTGTAGTCACACGGTGGATTGGTCTACCAGCATCTTCCACTGGCGTCTTCCCGAAACCAAAACAAACTATGGACCAACAGAGACGACGTCGTGTTGCTGCGCTTGACCTTAATTTGTGTGTTCTGGCACATTTGTGGGGTTGGACTGTTAAGAATAAATGTGCTTTATAATAAATTACCAAAAGCTTACCTTACTGGTTAATATGTAATCTCGTTGGTTGGCTGCAGCGAGTTACCCAGAGTTATAATCCCTGTATCCTTCCCTCCAACACAATAAATTTATTTCTGGGTTCGTCCTGCTATATATGTATGATTATAGAGCATGCAATAATGGTCAATAACAAAAACAACCAATGCCAATTTTCTCTATTTATTAAAATAAATTCCAAGCCAACAATGAATAATTAAATTCAATCAAAAATCACACACACACACTTCCGTTCACGCTCTAATAGATAGCTATGTAGCCTAATTACTCCTCTCGTCGCTTCTCTCTACACGTGCTTCCCTCAGTTGCTCGTAGTACACGTGGACAGTAATATTACGTTACTTTAATATAATTATCACGAGCTAGCACTTCCCCTCGCACACACAGGAGAAGGTAATTACGTTATCGTAATATTAAATGAAGAATCAAGCAACCCAGCTGGTATATTTCAATGTCAATCACACTCGTCCCTTGTACACACACACACTGATCTCTTCAGTGTTTTTTTTTGCTATAGCCTGGGTTTATAGTGTCCCACAAACATCTGTTTTCGTGATACATCTCACAATGAGATGCTACAACATCCCTGGACCAACCAAAATTTGCCATTTATCTCGATAGTGAGGAATCACTCTATACTGTGTGGACTGCGGCGTCGTCTGCAGCTCCTGTATGTAAACAAAGATGTCCGTACTGGTGGCAAGAAGACGAACATGCGAGTCTTCCCGTTTACTACCAGTACGAGCATCTTCCTACCAAAATACCAAAAGATGCCAGAAAAAGTGTCCGTGTGACATGGGCTTTAATTAAGGCCCGTCCACCCGATCGAGCATTGTTCGAGAACACAAGCGAGCTGTTCGCCTGTGTTAGCAACTTAGCAGACACACCAGCAAACTGCCCGTGTTGATGGTGGTTCGAATTCAACAGCCATGAATATGACAAAAAATACATCATTGTTAAAAGTTAAGGAGGTACTACAGTACTGGAAAATATGGAGCAACTGATGACTCCAAACTATTCCAAGCAACAGGTCACCATTATTTTTGTTAATCTGGACCTGTTTCCTGGCATATTTTGGAGGAATCAAGACGCTCTATTGTAACAAAAGTGAATTAGAGGTGAATTGGAGGGCTACCGATTCTTTCACAATATACCAAGGAACATTTGTAACATTGACGTCATCTCTGTTTCCTGGCATAGTTTGGAGGAATCAGTAGCCTTCCAATTTACCAACAACAATCAATATCTCCACTTACCTAATTCGTCTCTCCTTACAGGCAGCAACATATATTGTCTGGACAAGAATTATGGCGGAGTGTTCATCTTCTGGGACTATCTCTTCGGTACATTCCAACCACCAAAGTCAGATGAAGAGACAGTGTATGGCATCCTGGTTCAGCCTGAATACTTCAACCTAATATACAATCAGGCAGGTCACACTTGCCACCCGAATAATTATGCACAAATCCACAAGGAAGGAAAAATAAACACGGAGTCCCAAGCGCTTTCGTGTAATTCACATCTTCAGGGGAAAGAACAGAATGTAAAAGAATGGTTGCTGAGAGACACCTTAATTTTATATACAGATACACTTACAACAAACTGGCAACCTGAAGGTGTTGCCACTCGCACTGGCAACACCTTCAGGTTGCCAGTTTGTTGTAAGTGTATCTGTATATGTGTCTCTCAGCAACCATTCTTTTACATTCTGTTCTTTCCCCTGAAGATGTGAATTACACGAAAGCGCTTGGGACTCCGTGTTTATTTTTCCTTCCTTGTGGATTTACGCATATTTCTGGATCACGTGCCACCAAGTGATTTATTTGAATATATATATATATATATATATATATAATATGTGTTTCCTTTCATCAGGTGTTCTACTTTAAGTATGTTCTCCAGAAGTCCTTTAATATGGATAACTTTTGGAATGGATTGGTTGCTTTAATCAAAGGGCCAAGTTGGGTACCTGGAGGACCTTGGACAGGATATGATGAAGACAAAATTATTGTAAGTACTCAACAATATCTCTCTCTCTCTCTCTCTCTCTCTCTCTCTCTCTCTCTCTCTCTCTCTCTCTCTCATAGGTAATGAACCTCATATTTTCAACTTAATTAAAATTGTATTGATAATTGTTAAGAAATTATCCTAAGGGGATGGATCAGGTTCATGACACAATATATTCATAGGGAATTTTCGCACATACACAATTATAATATCGACGACCCACGATTATTCTGTGGTGTTGTAATCGATATCATTGACGGCAATAATCTTGGTGCAGTGAACGTGGCTTCCTTATCCAGCGTCGTCTTAGGTCACCTTAAAAAATTCCCATATAGTACAATAAAAAAATATAACGTTACCTGCTTTTTTCTGCTCCTTATTGTATGCAGTGAAACATTTCAAGGTAATTGTCGTATACATAGGCTACTGTCATGTTGTCGTGTCACCGTTGGATCGTTGTCGTCTGTTATGGGACCCTGTGATGTTGTCAGAAAATTGGAGATAAATGACTCCTTTATAATTATATTGCCACGAAACACCACCTATATGGAAGGAGCTTGTTTCGTGCCATGGTCTTGAGGAATCAGAAGCCTCCAATTTTCATACACGATCACAGGGTCCTTTACGTGGATCCATCGACCCACATCGTGTTTACCTTAAATGTATATATTGTAACCATCTCTGACCCTTTGCCATACGTCGTGGTGTTGTCGTCGGTGCATCATACATACATTCATCGTTGACTGACGCGTTACCAACAGCATTCACTCCTTTTTTGTTATTGTGATTTGATCATCACCCATGCTGATAAAGCGGTATAATTTGTCGTAGTCTTTGTACGTTGTGTATGTGTGAAAGTCCCTTGACATTTATCTTGAGTGGCAGAGCGAGAAAGCATGTATAGTATTTGCTAGCAAGGGCCTACGTGTTCAGGGCTTAATTAATTGCACGTTCGAGCCAATTTGGGTAGACAGGGATATTTACCACATCTCTTACCCAAACCCTCCCTGCATGCAATCACTATACATTGTTGTGTTCCAGGTGACAGCTGACCGGGAGTATAAGGCAGCCAAGGCCACTTTAACAACACATGTGTATATTGTATTACATCTGCTGGCAGCCATCACCATCACTTCCTGCCTCACAACTCTTCCTGTTAGTTACTTTATTTTATTTTATTTGCAAATATATTTATGTTAGTAAAGCAGTATTTACGGAAACCAATCCATCAATCCTATAATTTATGATACACTGCTCTCCATACTATCTTGATGTACTACAGTACTAAATATTAGATCATTCTTCACTGACTGAAAATAAAAATAGCCAGAAACTGAATACCAAATACAAACACAAACAAGTAAAATTAACCCTTTCATTGCTGAATTATTTCACTGGTGAAATGCAAGTCCGATTCAGGTTAGTATATGATGTTCAAATTCTCGTAATTTTTCTACAGTAGTTTGAAACGTGCATATCTTCCTCAGAGTGTGAGCCCAATGGAGGTGTTTGTGTATAGCATGATGGTAGTGGCTGCTCTCACTTGTATTGGGATCCTGTATGAACAGCCTCACTATACACGCACTATGGAGGTGTGGCGGTGTGCTGCAGGACTACTGTTGTCTTTTCTCCTCCCACCTCCTGCCTCAACACTCTCTCCACTCCTCATGGCTCTCTATACAGCTTCCCTCGCTGTCTGGATTCTTCACCCAGCCATTGTACTCACCCATCATCATTGCAAGCAACAGTAAACATAAACAAATGAGGAACACACATCACATCAAACTTGTTGACATATACATCTTCAGTAAACCAATTTTTCACCCTCATAGGGAGTTTGATATTGTTGTACTAATTGTTGATGCTGAAACCCCCCATAAACTCGGTACCCTACTGACCTGAACCAATCTCATTCCTCTCGTCGGATCTTCCTCCTCTCTCTCTCTCTCTCTCTCTCTCTCTCTTGAGGAATAAATTTGTTTTGGTCCAACACAGACAGTTGTACAGTATCGGCATAAAAAGATGCTAACTGCCACCGACATCGAAGGGAAGATGTGTCAAACTGAAGTTAACAATATAACGCCTTTATAACCCTCAAGAGGGACTAAACAGTAACAGGTTATAAAGGAGATTACCGTATATATATTTGTCCCAATTGTTTGTATGCTGTATCTCATACGTTGTTATCAAAAGTACAGTCAGCACCAAGGTAAATATAGTTCTATAGCTATATTTACCTTGGTCAGCAGCATAAGTTCGCTTTATTTCCGCCTAAGTAAGAATAAGCCTAGCGATGCTTTACTATTAAATATATGCAGAAATGACAGACATACTTCTTACATGGTTAATTACATAATATTTTGTTAGAATAGAAACGGGTTCATGTGGTCATGTTACCATTATCAAGTACAAACGATGGATACGTATTTATGCTGCCGACTGTACATATCACTTGTCATTAGACTTTTAAATAAGAGCATTATTACCTCAATAGATAACTGTATATACATTACCTGGATCTGACACGGACCAGGGAAGTCACCAAACAAATGCAGTCCCATGCAGCCCAAAACTTGATGGCCCAGGGAATGAGTGGGCACCATCTCTCTCTCTCTCTCTCTCTCTCTCTCTCTCTCTCTCTCTCTCTCTCCTGTTACATTGCTACTTTCATACTTACCTACATATTCTTATATCTACTCATATACCTACTAACATGTCTAGGCCTACTCATATTCCGTTACTATAAAGGGGCAACGTTCATATTAAATCCAGGTAAACAAATTATTTATTAAATTATTGTAGGAAATAACGCATCCCTTACTTCTGGAGGTGTAATATAATAGACTCTTTAACAAGGCATGGTTTATTCTAGTATAAAGGAAGGGGCAGGAGCCACGCAGGTCAGCGGAGTAGGAGCGTGGGTGTGTGGCGTAGCGTGAGTGTAGCTATGGGCGCCAGTGAGTCTCCTGGTGGTGCTGCTGCTGCGTGGGTTACTGCTTGTAGGTTGACCAGCCAGGGAGAGATGTTCCTGGTGTCTTCGTAGCTAGAGTCTGGGTGAAGAGTCGGGCTATGACCAGGCACGGCCTGCCTTATATCTCGATGGTCGAGGGATTAACTCTTGCCCCAGGCGCTTTGGCCAGGGATTAAGTTAAATATAGACTGTAGGATACCTACAGTACGTGGTGAGAGGAAAATAAGGAGTGGTACACTACATTACTCCCCCTCCCCCCAACAGACTGAATTTTATTAGGGGAGAGGAGAAGGAATACATAATAAAACTTACAAAATACACAAAAAGGGATATACATAAAAATAACATACTAGATATGCGCAATTGTATCCAAGAATGAGCCCCACGGACTGAGTTTGTTATGGGGGGAACAATACACAATATACATTGTATAAAATACACACATAATAATAATAATAATAATAACACCACAAACATATACAAAGACATAATATCGTGGGCCGGCCGTCACCCGTGTTAGGACCAGGTGGGTGTCTGGATTGGTATAGGTGCGGCCTGAGTGTCCACACGAAACGTCTGGGTGGTGTGTGCAGTCGCTAGAGGCGTCGTAGTGTCGTAGCGAGGCTGGTAAGGGCACAGCCGTCAGAGGCGTCGTAGTGGCGTGACTAGGCTGCTTGGGTCGTGTGCAGTCGCCGACGGCGTCGTCAGAGGCGTCGTAGTGGCGTGACGAGAGGTGTGGCGAGGTTTCGAAGATCGCAGTCGGCAGAGGCGTTTTAGTGGCGTGACGAGGCTGGTGGTGTCGCAGTCGGCAGAGGCGTTTAGTGGCGTGACGGGGCTGCTTGGGTCGTGTGTAGTCGCAGGCGTCGTTGTCAGAGGCGTCATAGTGGCGTGACGAGTGGCGGGCACAGTCGGCCGAGGTAGGAGGGGAATGGGGTAGGGTGGGTGAGAGGGGTGGAGGTGGACGTAAGGAAGGGTGAGTAGATTGGAGTAGGTTTTACTGGTGGGGTGTGGGTGGTAGGAGAGCGTGGGTGGGAAGGAGGTCTAGGTATGGATTTGCATACGGGTTGAGTAGGGGGAGGAGGGTATGGTGGTAGAGGTATGGGTAGAATAGGGGAGGGAAAATGTGTGGTGGATACACGTGAGGAAGGAGTCGGTTGGATGGGGGTAGGAGGTCGTGAAATGGGGGGAAGTGGGGGGGGGGGTATTGTTTGGCTGGGGGGAGAGGAGCATGGTGTGGGAGTAAGTCATGATATGGGGGAACGTGAGGTAGGTATGGACTTGGATAGGGGTTGATTGGGGGCACAAGCGTGTGGTGGGGGAGATATGGGTTGGATGGGAGGGATGAAAGTGGGGGATGTATGGGTTTCAGTATAGGTTGGGTGGGGACATGAGAGTATGGGGGGGGCGCACGTAAGTAGGGAGCATGTTTGGTGGGGAGGAGCACGTGTGGTGGTGGGGGGAGTGTGGGAGGCGTGCGTGGTGGTTGGAGGAGTGGGGGCGGTGTGCGTGGTGGTTTGGGTGGTGGTGGTGGGAGTGTGGGAGGCGTGTGTGGTGATTGGGGGAGTGGGGGCGGTGTGCGTGGTGGTTTGAGTGGTGGTGGGGGCGTGTGTGGTGGTTGGGGTGGTGGTGGGGGCGTGCGTGGTGGTTGGAGTGGTGGTGGGGGAGGCGTGCGTGGTGGAAGAATGGTGTGTGTAGGACGAGGTGATGGTGAGGTGTGAGTAGGGGGAGGTGAGTGTTGAGGGGGGTCAGGTAGGGAAAGAGTGGCAGACTGGGGTGGAGGAGCGGGGTTAGGGATGAGTGATATATGGGTGGTTTGGGGTGGAGAGGGGATGGTTGTGGACACGGGTTGGGTGGGGAAAGGAGAGCGGGGTGGAGAAAGCAAGCGGGGTGGAGAAGGCGGGTGGGGTGGGAGAAGTGGTGGAGGAGAAGGTGTGTGTGGTGGTGGGGGAAGTGAGGGCGGCGTGCGTGGTGGTGGGGGAAGTGAGGGCGGCGTGCGTGGTGGTTGGGGTGATGGTGGGGGCGAGCGTGGTGGTTGGGGTGGTGGTGGGGTGATGGTGGGGGCGGATGTGGACACGGGTTGGGTGGGGAAAGGAGAGCGGGGTGGAGAAAGCGAGCGTGGTGGGGACAGAGAGCGGGGTGGAGAAGGCGGGTTGGGTGTGGACAGAGAGCGGGTTGGGGAAAGAGGGCGGGGTGGGGAAAGCGAACAGGGTGGAGAAGGTGGGTGGGGTGGAAGAAGTGGCGGGGGTATGGGTTGAGTAGGTGTAGGAGAGGGGGTGTATGAGACAAGGAGATTAGCGGAGGGTGTTGTGTCGGTTGGTTGGGGGGGTGCATGTGTGTAGGGTGGTGGTGTCTGAATGGTGGTGTGGCAAGGTGAGGTGGAGTGGGGTATGGTAGGTTGGGTGTGGGATTGGTTTTGTAGGGGTGATTGTGGAGTGTGTGCGTATAGGTAATCACCCGCCTCCACGCACAAGTTTGTGTACATGGTGTATAGTGTTTGGTTTCTCGGGTGTGAGGGTGGAATTCCTTTCTGTTTATTTTCTTCCAGGGCCTCTCTAATAAGTTCGGCCCTGTATTCCAGTAACTCCCATTCGATAGATGTGTCTAGGTCATCGTAGTAATTGTGCGTAGGTGTTGAGGGGGTGGAAGCTTGTGGTTCGTGTGTGTATCTGATATATGGGGGTAAGGGACGCATTGTGGGAGGGGGTAGAACACTGGGGAGAATTACAAAAAATATATATTAGTCACTGGGTACCTTCTGACGACGTCGTGGATGAGCGTAGAGGCAGGGTGGCTTATCGCCGCGTAGAGGCGTCGAGTGGCGTACTGGTGACGTCGTCGTGAGACTGTAGAAGTGTAGAGACTGGACTGGAGTGGGGGGTACCTTGGCTTGCCGTTACACGTGTCGGAGGAGGGGAGATGATCGGGCAGCGATGCACGTAGGGTTCTTGTTTGTTGTGGTGGTGGCATATAGAGATGGGGCGTGAGGATCTTGTAGGAGGTGTTGTATCTTGTAGGGCCAAGTAAGAAGAGTACTACTACACTCCAGGGGTCACCAATGTAGGAAATAACGCATCCCTTACTTCTGGAGGTGTAATATAATAGACTCTTTAACAAGGCATGGTTTATTCTAGTATAAAGGAAGGGGCAGGAGCCACGCAGGTCAGCGGAGTAGGAGCGTGGGTGTGTGGCGTAGCGTGAGTGTAGCTATGGGCGCCAGTGAGTCTCCTGGTGGTGCTGCTGCTGCGTGGGTTACTGCTTGTAGGTTGACCAGCCAGGGAGAGATGTTCCTGGTGTCTTCGTAGCTAGAGTCTGGGTGAAGAGTCGGGCTATGACCAGGCACGGCCTGCCTTATATCTCGATGGTCGAGGGATTAACTCTTGCCCCAGGCGCTTTGGCCAGGGATTAAGTTAAATATAGACTGTAGGATACCTACAGTACGTGGTGAGAGGAAAATAAGGAGTGGTACACTACATTATTATTAAATTATAATTTAGATATGTCATTAATGTATAAGAAATAATCTAATGAATGTATACTCGTAAGCCTGTACTTTAAATGTTGATCTAATTCAGTATGTAAATGCATTTTGATAATATGTAATGGTAAATAATGCTTAGAAGTAGTAGATAAGTTTCAAGAATACATTAATAATTCATTGTATTAATACCTTTAGTTGTGTGGTTTTCATTATAATATTATATGCTGTATATATATATATATATATATATATATATATATATATATATATATATATATATATATATATATATATATATATATATATATATATATATATATTACCAAGTATTATATGTTTTAGCGTTGTATAATGTACAATTAAGTGTATTAAGATGGTTGGAAAGTGTGTTCTTTTATCCTTGACATTTTCACCACTTCTGGGCAATAGCTTTAGCATATTCAACATGATTATGATGCAAGGGAGGGGATGGTGGGGCCCTAGATTTGACAATTCTGTTTATAAACCTCCATACCTGTGGGCGACGAGGGATGTGAGCATTTAACTTCTGATCAAATTCTGTCCAGTACGTTTGTTTAACATCCTTATTAATTAAGATCACGGTAGTCCCTGGCAGCGTTGAGATAATTGAGAAGGGTGTCAGCAGTGCAGTCAGAGCGGTAAGTAGCCGTGGCGAGCAAGGTCAAGGGAATACGTATATTCCCTTGACCTTGGTGGCGAGGGTAACATTATCCTCACCTTCACGTACTCGTCTATTATGTTAAAAACTGTTTGGAATATAATAACTTTTCTATACATAGCCTACTAAAATCAAAATTATAAAACTATAATTATATGGTTAGAACTATTTTAATTTATGGTCATGATGAATCTTTCAAGTATAGTACAGTAACATATAATAGTATACGAAATTCTTGGTCTTTGAAAATAAGGCTTTGCGAAGGACATTAGGAATCAATTGAGAGAAATTACGGGGGTGCAACCGGTAGTCTAATAGATGAATATGTTAGATTGTCTCGATGGATATAGCTAGGACACGTCGTCAGAAGGGAGGGAGTGAAGAGTGTTGGGAGAGATTTGGAAAAGCTGGAGCAAGATAGATGTTGAACAGTAAATACTACCGTGAACTTGGCCCCAGCACCCTCCCCCCAAATAACGCCCCGGCCTGCCTATGTCTTTTATTTAATTCCTATGTTTCATCTTCTAGGAAACTTGCCTAACTGCTGGTTAATCCAACAAGAAAAATAATGAGCGATAACTCCAATAAAATAGCTGGTTATGAGGGACATTTGTTCTTCTACCCTATTTCAACTCTATCTACCCTTTTTGGAGCACGTTTCAATGAACATCGAGAACGGAGAAACCAGCTGATAAAATATGATATTGAATTCCTTTTGTATACAGCAGCCAGACATAGCAATTACAGAGCATGAAGAAGGCTGTAGTAGTGTTGACAAATTTGGAGAAAATTATTCCTCCAAACTATTCCAAGCAACAGGACACCATATATATTTTGTTCATGCTCTGTTTCATGGAGAAATCAGTAGCCCTCCAATGCCCAAAAAGTGTTTGAATCCTTTATATTAATATTACAGATGCGATTTTGTTTGTTAATCAGCTGGAGGTCACATCATCGTGGCATTTATCATTTATGAGGCCCGGACTGCGGTGTTGCCAAGTATGGTGAATTTTCCCTAGACATGCTAGGAAATTAGAGGTATTGTTAGAGATTATTCAAGAGTAAATGGGGAAATTTCTACCGGACGAAATATCAAGAAGATACAAAATGTGTGACTATCTTCAAGAGTAAACAGGAAATTATTGAGGAAAAAAGAGAAAATTCAGATGTTGAAGTTGAGGTAAAAATGGACATTCTGATGTTAAAATTGAGATGATAATAGAAACTATATTGTTGAAGCTGAGGAAAAAGGGAAATTCTGATGTTGAAGTTAAGGCAAAAAGGGAAATTCTGAGTTGAGGCAAAAAGGGAAATACTGATACGGTAAATTTTGATGTTGAAGTTGAGGTAGAAAGGGAAATTCTGATGTTGAAGTTGAGGTAAAGGGGGAAATACAGATGTTGAAGTTGAGATACTATAAAAGGGAAAATCTGATGTTCAAGCTGGGGAATTCTCGCCTAACATCAGACCTGGCAACACTGAACCGATTGTTTACGTCAAAGAATTGGTAACTGTGATGACTGGTGGCCGTAATGATGATGATAATAATGATGACCTGAGCTGGCCCCGAGTCATGGAGGCCCCAGGCGACACCTGCCAGGAAATAGACGCTGATGAGGTCCACTTCCTTGAGGTAATACTAATCAAGGCGAGCTGTGTCATGGCCTCCATTATTATTACTGGCACAACTTTGGGTTTCGGGTGACTTTTTTTGGTTTTGTTTTGTTTGTATTTTCTAATCTATCTATCTATCTATAGCTTTGACGCCTTGTTCCCTCCGGTAACTCTCCCCCAAGGGGGTTGCCACAGCAGAAGTGTCTCCAGTTTTCCCTGTTCCAACGCTCCCTCCTTACGGTTACACCCTAACTTAACTTACTCTGCCACTCACGTTACTCTCATTTACATACTCTTCCACTCTGTTCTGCCACACCATGTCCCACACCCACAACTTCACTTCCATTCACCTTCTTTACAAATTCCTCACCTTGCATTCTCTCTACATGTCCAAACCACCTCAGTGTATTACGTTTCACTCTCTCAACCACTCCACACTCAATACCAATTACCTTCTCACTCATACCACATCTCTCATACACACACTCATTACTTTGCATTACTTTCTCCATCCCACCTAAGTTAACTTAGTAAGTACACATGCACCTCTCAAGTAACTCATTTCCACAGCACCTATTCTAGACTGATGAGCCCTAATGTTACTCCATGTCCATGTCTCTGATGCATATGTCATTGCTGGCAGGATTATATGGAATATTTTTATAAGATGCCACAACTCCATTTCGAAAATGTTACCCAGTGTTTATATTTCACTATTACAAACTACTTTTCTATATACCATTTCTTCTACAAATGCAGCATAACAGTAGTTACCTCTTATAGTTAGGTCCCGGTAGTCTGCCCAAGTTAGGTCCCGGTAGTGTGTCCCAGTCCAGATTAGGTTAGGTTCCCGGTAGGCTGCCCCAGTTAGGTCCCGGTAGTCACACTAAATCCTTCTAGGAAATATATTTTTTTCCAGTGAAATCCTGTTGTGGCAACTTGTAAAAATTTACCGATTATACTATTTCTTAATCCCCTTTTCATTTCCATGCTCACACTTCTACCCTTCATCATCCTCCCCAGTGATCCTATGACCTGTTGGTATTTATCTAGAATTGCCGTTTTGTAGCAGTGTTGCCAAATCTGGCTAGGTCACAGTATTTAGCCCCGGTTATTTCCTGTACTTTACCACGGATATTTCCCGGTAATCTGATGCGGTCGAGGTAAGGTCAGGCTAATTTCAAAATGCCCCATTTGAATCTTGGAAATGTGGCATTTACGGAGGAAATGCTATAGAAGAAAATAGTCTTATAATTGTCTAAATAAGTGGGTTATGAAGGTAGAAAAATCGTACGCAATAACGGTAATTCTTTCTATATTTACCGTCCAATTTAGGTCCCGGTAGTTTGCCTAGTCTAGGTTAGGATGGGTCAAGTAAGGTCAAGCTAATTTCAAAATGCCCCATTTGAATATCTTGGAAATGGGGCATTTCCGAAGAAAATGCCATAGAAAAATAGTGTCTTAGAATCGTATGAATTAATGGGTAAAGATGGTAAAACCATTGTAATTAATACTAACCGGCAATAGAGTAGATATTTACCAACCTGTCTACCCCTCATTGCTCTCTCCCTAATTTCTCATTCCATACTTCCATGTTTCCACAAAACTGTTCCCAAGTACTTAAACTCCTTCACTTCCTCAATTCTCTCACCCCATAGAGTTATCTCACATTTAGTCCCAGTTGGTACTCACACTCTGTAAGGTGGCAAAGTCGATCATTTCTGCCCTCTCAAATAGGCTACCATCACCTTACTTTTCATTTTTACTTTACTTTTAACACGTCATCTGAGTTTGTCATATAAAACGTGTCAAATCACATTTTTCAACACAATAATATGAAATTTAATGAAATAACATTGTCGATTTTATGTACATATATGCATATATAATAATTAGCGCAAAAGCGGTGTGCTGAAAATGCATCTTCGTACTATCACTGCTCATCCTACACTGGCTGCCAGTGGCTGGTGTGACTTGGGGAGTTCTTAGGAACACATTCCCTCTATTGTGAGCCTAATCAAGCATGTCAGGGTCGCACAAATTTTAAAAATGAGCAGTCTACTTACGTCGTCATCTGCGGTTACCCACAATTGTTATTGGTGTCAAATTATGTCATCACCCTCGGTTTAAGTAAAAAGTCATGTAATGTACCATGTGTTTATGATGATTTGATGAACATGCATTTCCAGAACAAATTGCTTAACTTAATTAAAGAGGAGTTAAATAGATTATGACACATAATACAACTTCAACAAAATATTATTCCCATATTGTACTGTGCATTGAGGTCTGTCCGTTGTAAAGGTTTTCTATGAATCTATTTTGCAATTTTCACCATAATGTTACTGTAATTATATTCTCCCCAACAGAGCATAGGCAAGGGTTCATTTGGCGTGGTGTACAAGGCTTTGTGGCGTGGTCTCACTGTGGCAGTGAAGAAAGTGGAGACTGAGTCAGAGGTGGGTAAAACACACGCCGCTACACTAGACTTCTTATGAGCTGTGGTATTTAATGAAAAACTATGTGCAACTAGTGCAAGATAGTCATATATTGGGTGATGGTGACCAGTATAATCCTTCAATACATTGTAATGTCTCTGGAGTCATCATACCAATCATTGTCATCAACAAGTGTGACCCTAATTTGCATAAAGTTTGTATAAATAGAAATAAGCTATGTCTGAAATTATAAGGCATAGAAAAATTAGGTGTGAAGAATGAAATGCACCCTGTAAATCCTGTGTCGAGTGATTGTGCTGGTATTGTACATGTCATACCATATTTCTATGAGAGTCCACACTCGGGGATCGAACCACATACTTGCACATTGTGAGACCCCAGAGCTTCTGATACCATCAGTAGATAGTGAGGTTCTTTCAACTCCTCTTTGGTGGTGTTGGTTAACGGCATGGTCTCACAATGTGCAAGACTGTGGTTCGATCCCCGAGTGTGGACTCTCATAGAAATATTTATTTCCACATGTTAGTGTGTGCTTTACTGTACTGTATGTCATTCCATTGTTCAAGTTTCATTGAGTAAGCATGTAGTAGATGCTGGGTCATGTGTTTGTATACTGTACCTTGCATCACCCACATGAAGTACTGTACATGATAATATAATAATTTCAATATAAGCAATCTTATTATATGCACATCACATATCTAACATTCACTCAATACAGTCAAACCTCCATTATCTGATGATTTGGCTTTCCAATTTCTGTCTAGCATAATATTTTGTGGAAAGTGTTATTCTTCAAAGCACCATAATCTCTCTCTGATTATAAGGGAAAACAATTCTTTGCAGAGGAAAACTTTCTTGTGATCACATCGTTTTTTTAATTATATTCTGTATGTATATGCAGGTGAATGCATTCTACAATGAAGTGCAGCAGCTTGGCCGAGTTCAGCACGAGAATATTATCTACCTGTATGGGGCATGTACGCTTGACCTATACAAGTGCTTGGTTATGGAGTATGCAGATGGGGGCTCCCTCTATTACTGTGAGTATTGAAGGTGACATTATTACTTACTTACAACTGCTTTATTGTACTGTGCCATCACCATATGTACCAGTTCCAATTCCTTGTCATTTGGTCATGCTGCACCCATTCCTACCTTGCCTCCCCGTAGGGGGGTATTGCCTATATTAATTAATGTGGGCAATACTTACAGGGTTTTGGCGCCCCTTCGGCCCCAGCCATTAGCTTTCAGTTCTTCAACTGTCCCTCTTTTCTTTTCATTTCCTTACTGCTTGCTGTCACACCTCTCTATCACCTTTTTCTGGCGCTATAGGACCTCGATGTTGCGGCGCCTAATATCCATCAATCAAAATCCTACCTTGCCTTTTCATTATCTCTTAACACTTTCTTTCCTGCTCAGTACAGCAATCCCTCAGCATTCATGGTAGTTACATTCCTGACACTTTAACAGATGTTGAGTTTCTGTGAAAGAAATGTTGTGCATCCACAGTAGGGTTGTGTACAGATGTTTGTAAGGTACAACTATACTACTGACTGAACAGCTGCCATCACCACATTCTTTTATTTTCCTCTCATTTGCAATTTTGCACAGTACTTTGTACTGTACTATATTAAATAGTGACCATAAAACTGTTGAGATTGGTAACATTTGTCACATAAACCACTTGTTGAAAACACATTACCGTAAGTATGGTCTAAATATAATATTAAGATTGATTGATATAATATACAGATTACAATTAATTGATTAATGCATTGTGTTTGTATTGACAGTGCTGCACAACTCCCCGAGCACAGAGTACAACCTGGCCCACGGCATCTCTTGGCTTTCCCAGTGTGCCAAGGCCGTTTCATACCTCCACTCCATTCAACCTCGCCCACTCCTTCACAGGTCAGACTTAGCATTGGTGTACTTTAGTCCCAATAAACTTTACCCCGTAAAGTCATATTCTTTGCTTTGATTAAAAAAAAGTCTTGTGGAGCCATGTCTATGGTTCTGATTTGATTTCAGAATTGCTATTGTGGTTTGATATGAATTATTACTGTACTTGATTATATTGCTTTCACACATGATACTTGTAAAATGAAGCAGCTGATAAGACATGAATGAATTTTCAGATTATAGTTCAGTATAAGGTTTAAGATCCTGATAGAATATAAGTTTACCAGACTCCAACCTAGCTATGACTTGCATCAGTAAAAGAATGGTGTTGGGTGCACTGCATAATTAGGCAGGTAATAATTATTATATCAACAATGAAGTTTTGAAAAAGTGTGATGTTATTGTGACTGATGACTCTTTGAGTAGAATAGCCTAAGAACCTTGGGAAGAAACTTCTCAAACCTCTCCCCCTTCCTTACTCACATGCAATAATTATTTATAGTGAATATTTGCATAAAAATTACAGGAATATATGATGATGCCAATATGATAAATTTTACTTCAAGTTCAAATTTCAAAACATATCCTTGGGGTAAATTATTGTCATATATCACAATACACCCTATATTGTTCATTAAGGATTATGTACAGTACTGATGCATTTTTCCTTGAGTACACAGAGGAGGAGGGTAGTAATATCCTTAGTGAATTTGATTGAACTGTATATGTAATTAGGAAAATTATTGTGTAGAGAGAATTGTGCATTGTTTTGCACACATTGTTATTTGTTAGAAACATTGTGTAATCATCATCATCATTTTCGTTTAACGTGTAATGTGTAATATGGTTGAATAATGTGTATTAATAACATCAATCCTCCCTCAGAGATCTCAAGCCCCCAAACCTGCTCTTGACCAAGGGAGCAAAGATGCTGAAGGTGTGTGATTTTGGCACAGCATGTGAGCTCAGCACCAACATGACTGATAACAGGGGCTCAGCAGCATGGATGGCACCTGAGGTATTTGAAGGTAGGTAAATGGGCCATAATTTATCATTTGACAATTCCCACATCTTGACATCATCACAGCTATACTGGGTTTAGCTGGACTGGGGACTGTAGCTCATGCAGTGCATCAGTCAGTGATTTTAGAGTGTCAGTTCATATATAACATCATTCAGTCGGTACGTGCAGTCCGGGTGACGGTGTAGACCATCATAGCTATTTCCTGCCATTTAGGGCTATGTAGGGCGGGTTTTTCTTATTAGCGGGCTAGTAAGCAACATCAAAATATCGATCCGCTACCCACTCAGTTGCCTCCTGGTCCTCAATAAGGCAGGGCTATTTTTAAGTATTTGCCCTTGTCCGAATTTGTGCTCTAACGATCGTAAGAATATAACATAGTGAATATATGTACGTGACAGTGACACAATGATAATTCCTACATGTGTACATATTATTTTTAGTGTTGTGATCATGACACACGATACATAATCATAGTAATAAGAAAATAACAACCACAAACACACACACAGGTGGCCGCGAGTGGCTGGTAAATATACGTGTTTGCTACGGTACAGTTTGCTTATAATTTTGTACGTGACAGTTACACAATTATATTTTCATACAAGTGTACATATTATTTTTAGTGTTATGATCATGACACACGATACATAATCGTAGTAAAAAGAATATACTGTATTGCATATATGAAGGTGTTTAGCGGCTAACTGAACACCACAGTCACCACTAGCCACAGTCGCACTACACGTACAAACGATTGGCGCTTCCCGCGCAAAACTTGGTCTAATTCAACTCACACTATCTTCATAATTATACATCGTAGAGCCCTCCATATGGTACCATTCGAAAGAGGAAGAATTGAAGGTAAGGATGGAACAATTTTGAAGTCAGTACACTATATAGGTTAAGAGTTAGAGCATTGTGAAAATAGGCCAAATCGAGGAATTTTGCGGGTACCTGCGGGTAGAAAATACGAGGCAAGTGTAAACTCGCCCGGGCTGTAGTGGTTAATGTAATGGTACCGTATACTGAATTATTATGTTTTCCAAGAAAGCAGCCCACTATTACCATTGTATCCATACTTAAGTAACTAAGGTGATAACAGTAATATTACATATGTATTGATTATTGTATACTATATTGCTGATACTGTAATTAATTGATTGATTGATTTTGCAGGGAAGGTATACACAGAGAAGTGTGATGTATATAGCTGGGGCATCATTATGTGGGAGGTCTTGACAAGACGGGTACCCTTCCAAGACTTAGGGTTAGCAGTCCGCATCATGTGGGCTGTTCACCAACGCCAGAGACCACCACTCATTGTCGGTTGCCCCAAGCTCCTTGAGAATCTAATGAAACGGTTAGTATCTTAGCTAATGGTATAAAGATGGGAGTAGAAAAGTAGGTGGTGAAGAAATTGTGAAATTTCTCATATGTACCATACTTTTTTTGGATATCACAATGAAAGGTCATGAACCAAAATAGTAGTTACTGAGTGAAAATTAATGTACGAAATATAAGCAAGTCACTTATTGCCTGACAGTTAAAAGTGACGGATTGAATTTGACCAGTGTATGCTCCACTGTAATGGGAAGTATTGCCTGCGGAGAAGTGGGCAGTACTTCAAGGGTTTTGGCGTCCCTTCGGCCCCAGCTAATCCTTTTAAGTTCTTCAAGTATCCCTCTGTTCATTTTCTTTCCTTGGTACTTGCTGTCCCACCTCTCTATCACCCCTTCCCACTGGTGAGGGCTGGTTATCCAGAAATGAGGAATTTGGCATCCTCTACTACACCCTAGCTTGGGGCCCAGTGGGGCTGACTTTATCCTCTGTGAATATTAGTTATCCCCCACAGGGCTAGAATAAAGAGATAGTATTTGTGTGTGGTATTGTGTACTAGGTGTTGTTTAAATGTTTCTTGGCATGTGTGGGTGTTGTGCCATGTAGTGTAGTGGATGTTGTGGGTTTGTGGAGGCTGCAGCAAGTGTTTATGTGCCTCTCATGTCAAGATGATCCTTGATTTTGAGGACTTTGGTTTCATAGTGTAAGTGGTCTGTAGGTGTGGTAGCTGTGCAGCCTGTGATTGTCTTTAGGACTCTGTTCTGTATGGTCTGTAGGGTGTTGTGATGAGTCTCAGCGAGGTTTGAAGCCCAGGCAGGGCTTGCATAATCCATCATTGATCAAATATATTGTTTGTATACTGTGATTGTAGATTCTTTGTTATATCCAAATGTTGTGCTGGCAAGTGATCTGAGGGCTTTAAGTCTTTGCGTGCATTTGTTTTTCATAGTCGTGATGTGTTTGAATGTCATGGATGTATTCTATGTTATGCCAAGTATTTTGTGTGTGTGTGTGGTATAGGTGTGTTGTTTATGGTGAGGTGTGGTGTGTTGCGGTGTTCTGTGTTCCAGTTTGTGAGAAGGGTGACAGTTGATTTGGTGGGTGCTATTATAATTCTGTTTGTGGTGAACCAGGTATTAAGTGTGTTGAGGTAGGGTTGGTGGATGAGAGTGACTGTGTCTGCATTTCTGTGTGTACATGTGAGTGTTATGTCATCTGCGTAGGAGGCTATGTGTATTTGTGGTGCCTGGGATGTTGGTATGTCATGCATGGGAATAAAGATTGTTGTAGGATTTGGTCACTTTCTAGTGGATTTGACAAGATCTGCTCACATGGACTAATAATCCATGTGAGGTTTACTGCAACCAGAGGCCTTTTTTTTTCCACTGCTGTGTGGACCGCCAGTACACGGGGATGCATTTCCCTTTGCATGCTGCAGTGTAAACTCCCTCCCCCTTATGGTCCCATCAGGGCTGGTCTCATGGAAGGTACGGCCCCACTTGTAGCTCTTGTGGTAGGGTAACGTGGACTTGGGCCCACAACACTGGCTGTGGTATCAAAGCCTTTCCCCCAATCTCCCTGGTGGTCGGAGGCCCCCAGACTCCCTGGTCCAGTAAGCTCTGGTCCTATTTCCTTGGGATGTGCTTCGGTAGCCCAGGCATATAGGGCCAGACCCTCCTTTATTTTTTTTATTTTTTTCACTGAGATCAGAGTGTACCAGGGGTCTGTGGGGCAGGAGGCCGTTCTGCCCTGGGAGAACATCAACAACAACAACAGGCCAGTTAAAATCACTTGTCTTGATGCAGGTGCTGGGACCACAACCAGGCACGTCGGCCGAGAATGGAGGAGGTGGAGGAGAGGATGCAGTTTGTCACTCGTTTCCTTAAGGGGGCTGATGAACCCATTAGCAACCCACCCACTGACACTTCCAGCACTGGTATGTGGACACAAATGGTTATTTATGTGTAGGATGGGTTTCATCTAATATGCTGTAAATTAATTTTCTCTGGAATATAGGTTTCAGTGTAATTATTAGTTAGTTAATTACTGATGCCTTGCTTTTTCTTGGGAACTGTATACAACAGGGTGATTTTAGTACTTCATACATCTGACTTCCCCTCTCAGTCTTCTTGTACCCTTTTCTTACTTCAGGTATCTTATGTTTTTATTATTGGTTACCTCTGTTGTTTCCCTTCCTATTATTGTGCCTCATTCTTTTTTATCCAAATTTTATGTTTTCTCAGTGTGCTTGTGTTGTTTGGGTGGGTCAGCTTTTTGTTACCTTTAGGGTTGACTCCCCTCACACTGCTTAGGCTGTGTTTACACCAAGCAAGTCGTGTCGCATCGAGTCAGTCTCAGCATTAATTTATATGGATATTTGGTAAAACCATTAACACCAGATGTGTCAAGTCAATTCAATTCACGCTGCTTTCTCGTCTAGTCAAAGATGCAGCTGGACCCATTTCTGATTCAGTCACAGCGAGTCACTAACCTCAGAGAAGCAACTTACAACGTATTTTTTCCATGCTTATAGGGGTTACATACTGTCTGTAGTACATAAGGTTATGGCACCCTTTTGTACCACAGCCACCCCTGTTCCTTTCTATTAACTGTCCCTTTTGCTCTATGACTTTCTCTTACATGAAATTACTCTGCCTTATATATTAATTAGTTGTACAGTATACAGTAATTAATGAGTTGTATCATCACTAACCAACAAAAATAAAGGAACTGTGTTCATGATTTTTATTATTGCCATTATTTTCTATAAGATATGCCATTATTTTCAATAAAATATTTGTTACCGTACCTTTAAGAAATGCCCATTCTTTCTTCATCTTCAACTGCACACCTTTAATTAGTGTTCATTTTCTGTATGGATGATCTAGTTAAGTACACCAACTTCTTGAAATTTTCACCTGTCATTCTAAAGAAGTTATAAAATTTTTCTGGATGGTTCAGCAAGTCTGGGAATAAATGACCATGCATCCATATTCGGTTTCTCTTACATCTGCGATGATGAAGCCATAACAGAACAACTACTTCAGCGTGAGAAAATACTTACAAAACTTTACTTTACCCCTACCTCACCAGATTCGTATATGTCGCCATGTGTTGGTTCAACTGCAGACCACACCAGTCGGGATGTGAGTGAAATTGCCACCACTACTGCCACCACAAGTGACCCTCATCATTTGCCCCGCCCCCTTCACCACCACCATCATCTGCCACGGCCGCACCTCACTCCCACCGATCCTAGTAACCCTTGCCATCGTCGTCCCACCCACCATCATAATCATGACAACTCCTCCTCCACATTGCAAAATGAGGTATGTTCTCAAATGTATAGTACGTTTATAGTGCTCGCTGTGAAGTAGGGAAATTTAGCTTTCATTTTGGGCAAATGGGGTCTACTCATTTTCCACAAGTATGGTGGCTAAACCATATAGTAAAAGAGGGAAAGGAAATTAGAAGTGACCCTGAACATCTGGAAAAATAACAATTATAACTCAAAAAGAATAACCACTCTCAATTGCTCCCTCCCTCAAGTGAACTTTAGAAAAGGTGTCCACTCTCTCTTAGAAATAAGTTACTTTCCCATTTGTACACATTCACTCTATTCTTCACCCTGTCTAGTAAAAGGAGAGGATGTATTATCCTCTACAACAAAGTCGCTTCACCTATCCAAAGTTTCCCCTGACTGGTATGTGTGTCTCCTTGTAATGATTTCTTCCATAAGCCATTTCAATCCACCTTGCTCTCTCCCTTGCATGCCTTTCACCCATCTATCATTTTAGTCCTCTACTATGCCAAGCTATTTTTCGATGGTGCTTTGTGTTTTATTGCAGGAGGATTCTGTCTGCAGCACATCAGGCAGTGAGGGAGTGTATCCAGTTGGTGGCCACGATGACACTCTCTGTAGTACTGGTAGCAGTGAGGGAACTTATCCTGCCCTTGCCCCACCTGTCACACCTAACTCATCAGGAACAGGGCTGGATAATCTCTTGTACCCCCTCACAATTTCCATCCCCAATGCATCCCCTCCTGCCCGCCATGACCTGACTCCAGCCCCAGCTTGTACTCCAACCCTGTCTCCGGTGAGGATGAGACAGCACTTGAGCCCCGGAGACCCCAATGTCCAATTACGAAGACGGTCAGCAGAGGTTCCTGCCCCACGACATCACCATGGTCAGTGTTTTTCCTTTTTTGCCACCAGGCACTTACAAGAAAAATCTGTTTTGGTTAAATTGGAGGGTTACTGAATCATCTTACCAATGACAGGATCTGTTTTGTAGTACTGTGCAGTGGAGGTAACTACTGTACCAGTAAGTAGTATAGAAAGAGTGCTTATTCAGTTTTTGTTTTTCTTGTAATCATTTTGTACACTATAAGTTTCAAGGAGTTTCCTTGATCACTACAATACCCTTGTTGCACAGAAAATGTGAAAATATATGAGGATCCATGTCTTTCCTGAATATTGTTATTATTTATCCACAGAAAATTGAGATATTAATACAGTACCACATTAGAATATGATAGACTGCTTACCCAAGAATGGGCACAGAAGACGAAAGCAGGCCACTTCAAACTATTTAAAGATGGAGAGTGTTCTCTCCTACTTTCTCTTATTATTGATATGATTTTTCTACTTTTGACCCTGGAGCCCCTCGTTCTTTGAATAATGGAAGTGAAGTACAGTTATTGATGATGAAATTCTTTACCCTTATAATGTGAGTACTGGTACAAACATAAAATATATACTGTAATATAATTAATAAGAAATTGTGTTTTATCGGTTTTGCTAATTAAGAACATTTGATAACTACATAAAGTCATGGAAAAGGAAAAAATACAGTAGACCTCCTCTACCGTAAATCGCGCCAGTAAAGGTTCAAGCCTTGCTGTCTTAGGCTTTCTAGTTGGTGGTGCCCCCCTCAAGGAGGTTGAAAGATAATACAATTACTGTACATGCACATACCTGTACCATATATTTTTTATTCAATACTGTGTAATATATATGTACATTTGTCTTATATTCTGTAATTTTGTTATAAGTTGTGAATTTTAAATAATTCTTTTTAGGCAGGCATGCCAACCTTATGGGTACTGTACCAGGTTCCAGGTTCTAAATGTTACAGTTAATGACTTAAGGGGTATCACACGTGCACTTTTTCCGACTACATCGTGTCATGCGACACGATTTATGACGACATGTTGCCGGAAACGGAAGATTTCGGACGGCAAGGTGACCACAGAAAATATAAAAAACTGTACGCGATTTCCTGCAACAGGGAAAAAGTAATTAAAAGTCTATAGGGAATACACTGCATTTAATATATTATTATGGCATATTATAATTTTAGTGCTGTTATGTATCATTATTTGAACACAGAAATTGAATTCTTAGATCTTATATATTACGTATTTACAGCGAATTTAACTGCTAAATATGAGCTTGGTGGGACTTGTCACTTGAGTGTTTTTGTTGTCGTCCCGCCAAGCGTGTCGTCCGTCATCGTTGTTGTCAATGATGCCGTGTGCTATCATGTCCAGTGACATGTCGAAAATGCTGTCGTATGACATGATGTCGTCAGAAAAGAACGACCGTGTGATACCCACTTTACAGTAATCCAACTTGAAGGATGGATATAGGTACTCACTATGTTTTATCAAAGGTGAATGGTAAAGTTGTATACATTAGTAGTATAGTTTGTGTTCATGAACACTTATATAATGATGTATTTGATCTGCAGTAAGGGAAACACTCATGTAGAGTATTTACCATGTTGAGAGATAAGGAGTTTTTTCTCTGGCTCTGTGGCTCATTTTAGCAATAAATGTTGCAAGATAATTACAGTAGTAAGTTATGCAAAGTGCAGGGATGAGCAGATATGGGGTTTTTAACTCTGACTTGAGGCGGCTCAGTTGGACACAATGTATGATTATAAATACTGTATATTCAAGTAGCACAGGAAAAGGTGATTACAGTATTAGTAATTCTACAAGTTATTGATTTTTAGGTAACTTAACTCTACTTATGCATATCCTTACACCATATTACAAATATAAACAAAAATCGTAAAGTTGGTCCTCAAGTCTTGGGCCTGTTAGGTTATACAGTGCAAAGGGAGGTACAGTATAGAGGAGATGGTGGTAAGCTGCAGGTGACTGGCTGAGGGCTAGGGTAAGCCCTGGGGGGCGGTAGTAGGGGTTGTCGTTTTCTTTGTTAGTGCATGGGAGACTCGCCTAATTGTCACATATATTTCGTTTTCGGCTTGAGGCGAGGAGGAACAAAAGAAGGGAAATATTTAAAGAGAAGGCAGCTAGGACAGGAACGAGGTGGTGGAGGGAGGAGTTGAAGGGCCATGACTGGGACAGGGAGGAACTAGGAGCAGGAATAGGGAAGTAGAGGAAAGTACCTACAAGGAAAGGTACAAGGACAGGGGAAAAAAGAGCATGAACAATAAAGTAGAGAAGGTTTATTAGGAGCAAGGAGGACAAAGACATGCAGCAGGGGAAATGAGGACAGGGACAGGGAAGGAGAGTTAGGGACATGTTAAGAACATATACACATCAGAATCAAGGAAACTGTAGGAGGCCAGTTGACCCAATTCTTGACAGTTCCTAATCGAAATCCAACAGTTTTTCTTTGTATTTGTTCAGCCTATTATAAAACTCATTCGATGTTTATGCATGTACTATTGTTAGCTGAATATTGTTAATAAGGGTCAAGGAGAAAGAGGAAGAGCAAGGTAAGGAATTACAAGGATCTACAGGGAGAAAGGAACAGGGGCAAAGAATGGAGGGAAAGGGAAATTGCTTACGATATCAGGGAGAAATTAGTGGAACAGGACAGAAACAAGGACGGAGGTAGGGAGGGACGCACACAGGCAGGGGCAAGCAGTGAGAGGGTGAGGTTACTGGTCCCGTTGCCAAGAATGCCCAGCACTCTGTTTACCTCCTACTGGTGATGGTGGCCGTAGTGGAAGGCTGGGACGATGCCTGTGAAGTTGGGGTGTGGCCATGAAGGGATAACGAAAGGAAGTAGATGGAGGGTAGGGAGAATAGAGTGGAAGATAGTGGTAATACTGTACAAGGAATGAATAGTGAAGAAGAAATGAGGGGAGAGAATGGAAGAGGGAAAGCTTGGAAAGGAAGGGGAATGATGAGATGAAAAGGGAGAGAGAACGGCATGCTTATAGGATTGATAGTAAGGGATAAAATTTAATAGTGATGGGTAAATGAGATATGCAAGGCAAGATAAAGGAGGAGAGTTGTGAGAAAAGAAGGATTTGGAAGGAGAGAGAGAGAGAGTATATAATTATAAGGGAAGGTGGAACAGTTGATGGTGGAAGATTGGAAATCTGTAATTATTTCAGCAAATTCATATATTTGAGTAATTTTTCTTGTTTTTGGATTTGCATTATATTCTATAAGTAAAGATTGACAAGAGCGAGTAAAAATATTATTATGAAACTTAGCAAAAGCATGACCCCTCCTACTACTAGCGAATTAGTTCTTATATGCGATTCACAACGTTGAATTATTGGAAGCCTTGAGGAGGAGTCAGAACAACTTCTGTCCCAGACGGAAATGGGGAGGTTTATGAGGAATGAAAACAAACCAACCTGTTTGCTCATCCTCGCCCTCATGTAACTACCACTTTCATCTCACAATACTAACAATTATGAAAGACTTGACTACTACATAATGGCGGTTGACAGAGTTGGAATTATATATATGGATTACAAAAAACTACGTAATGGATTAATTATGATTGCTGGATGGATAATGAAGCTTGTATTTTCCGCTTAGATGGGAGAGATTAGCACAAGTTGTAAATTCATTTGCCTGTATAACGCGTAGTTGATTGTCACCAAATTTCTCCAGATCAGTTGTCACCATTCATTTGTTTTAAGTGTCTGTATCATTGTCTGGTCGTAACTCGTTGCTTTTATTTGTTTGGTCGTGTTTACTCAGGTTTTACTATTTTTTATTATTGCGTGCAGAAAGTTTTTTCATATATTAAAAAACGTTTGCCTAGTTACATAAAATATTTTATTCATATTCCATTTATCTTGTCTAAAAGTCCAAGTTGTATCTTACTTTATTTTGCTGCATCTCCCAAAATTATATACACATAATATCCTGTGCAAAGTATCCAATAATTCTTCATAATTAGTTACTTTTTTTTAACCAATGTAAAAATTTAATATTTCTTCCTGGTTATAAATAGAATTTTCCTCTTTAATTAAGCAGCTGCTAACAAGTTTTGTATTTTTTCCTGAGTAACACCAGATGATTAATCATGCCAGAAAAGCAACACTGATATTCAAAAACTGAAAAGTATCTCTACAGTTGCCTTAAAAGAAAAAAAAATCAGTGTCTTATATATATGGATAAACACTAAGCGATTTTGTGTTAAGAAAAATAAACCGTTGTGTAAAACTGAGCCAGCCAAGTACCTTTTTCTTTTTAGCATTATTCCCCAACTTGTGACCGGCAAGAATGTTGTGGTCACGGGGATTGGATTTCTGGTGTGTTGGAGTGTTAGTCGCCGGAGGGTTGGCTCAGCTCATGTTTATACCCCACACGGTCCCCCTGGCTAAGTCTAATTAACTGGCCGAATTCTCTCACACTTACACCACAGCCACTTCGGACAGGAAAAATGCTTCAGAAATAAGGTAGCATCGGTAGGTGGAATTTAGTTTCGAGTGGCAACTTTTATGGGAATTCCAGATGGGCTGCTGAAGGTGGAAGTCTGTAGTGTAGCCTGGTGCACTGTATGACCTATCTTGGACCGTTAGTTTTATATATTAACAACAGTTGCTTTGTTATAATCAAAGTTCGTGTCTTGGTAGTCTGAACCCTTGGCATTGTTTACACACAGGAATAAAAAACACCAAAATAGTTTTCTTTCCGAACTACAGCTGTTCCAGGCCAATGGCGGTCTTCTCTTTTCTTCTTTTAATTTATTCAGTTACTGGAGAAACGATGGAAGCACTCCTCACATCCAGAGATTCAAAGTAAAACCCATTTTGTTTTCACTTTAGCATTACCGGTATGTATTCTGTAAGTTTCAAGGTTTTAAAATTTTAAATGTGAGCAACACACACACACACAACCCCCCACCCACACACAACACAACACAACACAAGACAACACACACACACACACACACACACACACACACACACACACACACACACACACACACACACACACACACACACACACACACACACACACACACACACACACAAACCACACACAAACACACACACAAACACACACACAAAACACACACACAAAACACACACACAAAACACACACACAAAACACACACACACACACACACACACACACACACACACACACACACACACACACACACACACACACACACACACACACACACACACACACAAAACACACACACACACACACACACACTCACACACACACACACACACACACACAAAAAACACACACACACAAAACACACACACACACACACACACACACACACACACACACACACACATATATATATATATATATATATATATATATATATATATATATATATATATCAGCTCACGAACTTATGAAAACTCTTACGTGCCAATAAACGCCACTGGAGGACGCGTGTGTTCCCCAGCCAGCCTAGCACCCACCAAGATCTGAGTCAGGGGTTTTTCAGTGTGTTAATTTGAATGGGGTCATCCGAGACAAACATATGAGTCAGCTACATGAGTCAACTCTCCTTTCACTGCCAGTTAGTGTGTTCTACTGTACAGTTTCACTTGTTGATTGTGTGCGTAGAAATTGCTCAGTTTTAGAGTGAGTGAGTGTACAGGTAGGCAAAAAAAATGTAATTTGTTCTTTGGTGGTTGGCACGCATCTTCTGTTGTGGTAGAAATGTACATTTGTACTTCATGTTGAAGATTGTGGCCTTGTTAATTCTCTCAACCAAATATTTTTTCATGCTACATAAAAATGTTTTAATATTCATAATAAGCCTTTGAGTTCCAAGATGATGATGATGATAATGGATATAATCTGCTCAGTAAAATCGTAGTATGAGTCACAATGAAAGGTATGAATTCACAGTAGCTTCCAAGATTGTGAGAGTTAAAGGAGATAAGATATTTTGGTTTGTGCATAATTGAAAGTTGGTTCTTGTGTGGATGGCCTGTTTTATGAGATGGTGGAGGAAAAAACTGAAAACATCGTAGTCTCTTGCATCAGGTTGTTCAAATATACTTTAATATATTTATACACACGTTATAAATAGCCATGTCAAATCTCCCTGGCCACTGCTACGGATTTTTTAGTTAGACTATATCAGAGAGGCGAAGGGAATAAAGTGAGAGTTGCTGGTTGACTTGAATTATATTTCTATTTATTGATATCTATTTATTAATTTATATCTATTAATTTTATTTATTATTATCTATATGGGCCGTACACAGAACATATCGTCGGGTCTCGTTGCCCGGGGTACGACGGCTATATAAGATGTATGGGCCAAGGCCATATCTCTTGGCCTTCGTATGGGCATCATACCCCAAGCATCGGGACCCGAAGATATGTTCTTGTTTACGACGCTATGACCGATACCGTAATGGCTAACCGGGACCAGTCGAAGCTTTATTTTTTTATAATAAGAATGACGTTAAAGTGTTTCAGAGTTGACCAGCGGTGTATACTGAAAGGGAGAACCGTCTAACTCTTACATTCGGGAGTTGAATTGAAACTGAATGAGACAGAGGCTTAGCAAGTGTTGCATGTTCTCATGCGGGGAAAAAAGCATACAGTGAGAGAGTTCGTTAGAACGAGTTGAAAGATGAAGCATTGAAAACCACGAGATTTTCTTTTGCCCAGTTTGAAATGAGTGATAAGATCAAAAGTCAGACATACAACCCCATCATCAAGCGAAGTGATGAGTAGTTGTGGGAATGGACGTTTGATAAATCTAGTTTACAAATCTGGTGGAGTATATAGTGTAGGGTGGAGTCATAGGCAAGTGAGTAGATATAGGCTATAGGACAAGCAATGCAATTACGAAAATCATTAATGAAGAGACCAGGTGATAGGAAAGAGCCCTGAGGAACACAACTGTTGATAGCCTTTGGGGGTCCGCACATTTGACACTTTTCAGTGGCCCACAACTGAAACTGCCAGTCATCCAAAGCCGGATTTACTATTGGCCATTCATTTGCTGGGATTCCTTGCTCGGGGTGGGGTGAGGCCTCACCAGAATGCCTATACTGGCTAATCACATGCTGGGATGCCCACTTAGTTCCGCCCCTTTTCATATAATATCGCACATCGATCAAATGCTAAGCAGTATTTGACACGATTTAGTGACGAAGAGAAGGATAATGGAAGTTGTATGTGATCTGACGTATTTATTGTGTGAATAATAGTAAGTGGTGGTGGAGGTAAATGAAAGTCATGATAACTCTGATAAAAGTGAGTGAGAGTTCATAGAGCATGTTGTGATGTGGTGATTATGGCATTAATGGGGCGTTACGTCAGTGTGATGAAGGTGCTAAGACATGTTGTAGTGGTGTTTGTGATGATACCAGAGCGGATAGTAATGATAATTGAGGTGGTAATGGGAGTGTGATAAATTTTCAGAAAGTGTGGGAGCTATTGTTCATGCAGTAAACAGTTGATACCTCTTCTGTGCCCTCTTCTGAATAATATATACATTATTCTCTCTCTCTCGTACCATCCCCTCTCTTCTTCCCTCCCCCTCTTCTTCCCTTCCCCATCTTCTTTCCCCCCCCTCTTCTTCCCTTCCCCATCTTCTTTCCCCCCTCCCTCCCTCCTCACCTTTCCCCCCTTCTCCCTCCCCCCCTCTTCTCCCTCCCCCCCTTCTTCTCCCTCCCCCCCTCTTCTCCCTCCCCCCCTTCTTCTCTCTCCCCCCTCTTCTCCCTCCCCCCCTTCTTCTCTCTCCCCCCTCTTCTCCCTCCCCCCCTTCTTCTCTCTCCCCCCTCTTCTTCCCCCTTCTCCCATGCCCACTACCTCCTCCCTTGGCTCCCCCTCCACCATCACCATCGCTGCCTCAGTTGTGTTGTCACCGCGTGTCTGGTGCCACCACACCTCTCACTCCCACTCGCTCTCACCAATATTAGACACATACACAAACACACACACGTGGAGAAGATAGTAGAATATATTTGTGAAGTGTTTATTACACAAGTTTCGTTTTAAAAGACCTGGTATGAACTTAAAATTGATGAATATATTTGTTAGTCAAAATAAGGTGAGAAATTAACCGATTGAAAAGAGAAATACTTGGAGATGAAAATAGAATTGCATACAACGCTTGTATCCGTTTGTGTTTGTTGTGAAATTAGGCAGAAATGGACAAATTTGTACTTTTGTGAGACCGATGTTTGAACAATATATGATACAATTAATGGGTACCTGTTTGGAGAAGGGAGGAGGATAAAAAAAAGTTTTAGAAAAGTGGTGAGAGCATCAAATGTGGTGGTATTTGTGGACCAATTGACAAAAGGTGTGTGTAAGTAAATTAAGGCGCAATTTCAGATATATAAGAAGCTCGAAACCTGAGCCTTTGGTGGTGGTGAACTTAGCTGTTATGGTAGTGGATGTGGTGGTGGTGGTGGTAGTAGGCTAGTATTTGTGGAATAGGAGGTCATTTTAAGATACGCAGTGTTTGAAATATAAAAGTGCACAGTAATGTGTGATATTAGCTGGTGTGGCGGTATTGTTAGTGGAATTGAAAGTACATATTTGGCTGAGCAATAATAAATGCAGTCGTGGAGATAAAATAAGCAGCTATTGGCAGTAATTGTGAAATAAACGTATATTATCCCCGTTATGCATTGGCGTGCATTTGTATTGGTCATTAGTGCAACTATGGAAAGAGATTGAGAACATTGACTATATATTTGTAGCTGCCTTGGTAGTGGATGGACATACAGAAACAGATACTGACTGGTATTACAGTTGTATACCAGAGTACCCCACCTTCCATACACAGCAGTTTCCATCCCACCTAAGACCGTCGTATGCAAATATTTCAAAGTTGTAACTTTAGTAAGTAAACGGGTCTAAATCCTGCCGTGGAGAAGTAAAGGATTTACAATACCGGTACTCCTCGGTCTAGATGGAATAGCCCCCCCCCCCTTCCCCCAACATGTTAGATGAAGGAAGGACTGGTGGTAATGGTGGTGGTGTTAAAGGAGTAAGAGGAGGAGGAGGAGGAGGAGGAGGAGGAGGAGGAGGCGACAATAGTGAAGTTGGCGTGGGTATGGGTACTGTGCGGGCGACTACCTTAGGTTGTCATTGGTGTTGTTGTAACTACTGTGACCTTCCCTCCTCCTACCAGCCTTACCATTACCCACACACGTCACACTCTTCGCACCAGTCCACCACCTTTCAGGGCCACGCGTATCTGGAGAAGTCGGAATATTACTCAACCCTCGATTACCCTAAAAAATCTAACTGTTTGGACATGTATCCGAAGCAACAAAAGTCCAACTACCATCATGATTCTTCAACTCTTTCGGACCTTTCGTACCCACGCAAATCGAACTATCCAAGCGTTACATACCCACACAAATCAAACTATCCGGCTCTGACACACCACAAGTCGAATTGTCCACCCCTGACTTACCAAAACTACCCGCAACAACCTCCAAAACAACCCCAGCTGAGTGCTCCCCCGCCTTCCCTGCCTGCTGACGTGGCTGCTGCCTTTCTGTTAAGTCTGGACCTGAGACACGCCCTTCACCGCGCCCTCCACCTCGCCCCTCTAGACCAAGCCCGTGAGTGGATGAAGGAAGTGGCTGAGGAGGATCTTAGTTTATAGTTCTGGTGGATTGATGGTATAGCTGCTGTGAGGATATACGTGATATATATATATATATATATATGGCTGTCGGTGTCTGAGTGGTTTTATGTGGCTGACTGGAATGGGAAGTACTGTATCAAACCTGTGTGCTTCTTCGTCGCGATGATAAAATTTGCTAATGCGAAATTACGATATCCTATACCCAGCTGCAAGGAAACATACACAAAGATTGGAGTTTTATCATTAAATAGCTTTTTGCACTATTTAAGAAACAACACCTTGCCTTCCTTGTCTATTGATATGGCGGATGGAGAAGTGAACGAAAGCTACACTACCCTCCATTCATTAAATTATTCCAGCCGCAAGTGTTTGGCATTGACTAGGAGGGGGGAAGTGTCCATGTCTGTCTCTATACAATATATTTTTCGGATATTATAATTATTTTGGTGTGCTCCAGGAAAAGTTATTTATAGTTGCATGCTTAGAATAGATAGTCGGCTTGTTTTGATAATTAATTCGACCACTACTTGCTGCGCACAAAATTATATATGTTAGCGTCAAAGTTATGTGGTGTGTTCTCAATTCACTCGTGCGCAGGCTTGTGACGAACTAAGTACAGTTGAGGCAACACACGCACATTGAATGTAATGCGTACCATATGTTTACTTCTGATTAGTAAAGTGTTATTCACGTTACTTTTTGTTGAATTCGGTAATGTCTTGAATGTGCCAAAGTTGTAATGTGTCATGCATAAGGATAGTATTACAGATATATAATTGTACACACACACACACACACACACACACGCACGCACGCACGCACGCACGCACACACACACACACACACACACACACACACACACACACACACACACACACACACACACACACACACACACACACACACACACACACACACACACACACACACACACACACACACACACACACACACACACACACACACACACAGATACGTAGTTAATTCAAGTACGAATCGAAGTCAGTTCGTGATACCAATTATAGAATGGTGAGAGTGTGAGTAAGAAAATGAGTGGATGATTCAATGTATAAATGGGTTGAGTAAGAGTTAGAAAGGAAGGAGTTATGTAAGCAAGAGTGGGAAAGTGAGATGATGAATAGGTAAAGGTATAACTAACTAACAAGAAGAGTGAGGTATAAATATAGAGGGTGAATAAGAATACAAAAGAGAGGAAGGAAACTGAACATGATAAGACAGTAAGAGCAGGGAGGAACAAATGCGATTGAGTGAATATGTTAGCGAGTGTGTATGAAAAAAAAAGAGTGAATGAGTGAGCGAGTGTATGAAAAGTGAGCGAGTTTGTGAGTGAGCATAAGGGGAGTGAGTGGACGTAAGAAAAGTGAGCAAGTTTGTGAGTGAGCGTAAGGAAAGTGTGTGTGTGTGTGTGTGTGTGTGTGAGCAAGTGAGTGAACGTAAGAAAAGTGAGCTAGTTTGTAAGCAAGGTCAAGTTGATACGAGAGCCAGAATTACACTTGAATCAGAGGCCAAGACGATACGACCGAGGACACCAACCTTGCCATCTCTCTCTCTCTCTCTCTCCCTCTCTCTCTCTCTCTCTCTCTCTCTCTGTGTGTGTGTGATGGGATCTGTAGCGTAAATGTAGTTACTGCGAATCATTTAGTACTGGAAAGTATTTTTTTCTTTGTGTGTGTGTGTGTGTCATGGGATGGGTGACGAAAGTTTATGTACTGTGAGTCATTTAGTACTCGAAAGTCGTGTGTGTGTGTGTGTGTGTGTGATGGGATGGGATGGGTGACGAAAGTTTATGTTGTGTGAGTCATTTAATACTGGAAAGTTGCGTGCATATAATTATGGTGTGTGGGTATGATCAAAATATACTGTAAAGTGAGTCAGGCGTGGGGTGGTGTAATGGAGTTTGTGCAGCAGGTAGAGTGAATTCAGCCCTCGTGTAAATTTGTTATTGTGTTTTATGGCATTCACTGTGAGCCCATCGTGATATAAGAGAGAGAGAGAGAGAGAGAGAGAGAGAGAGAGAGAGAGAGAGAGAGAGAGAGAGAGAGAGAGAGAGAGAGAGAGAGAGAGAGAGAGAGAGAGAGAGCGAGAGCGAGAGAGAGAGAGCGAGAGAGCGTGTGCGCGTGTGCTAGGCGAGAGAATTGAATGATTGAGTGAGTAATGAGTAAAGTGAGTGAGTGTGTGTGAGTTAGAAGAGTGTCAGATCATAACAAGAGGAGGTGACCAATGCCAAGAATACTCGGACCTCAGCCAATATACGTCACACACACACACGTACGTACTTCCATCTTTCATGCATACTCATAGATATACTCACACAGTCATGCACATTTCCACAAATATTTACGCCCACTCACTCTTCCCCTCTTCCAGGTAAACAGACAGACAAGCTGAAAAACAAACAGAACCAATCACATAACCTTGGCAGAGGTTTATTTACACTCGCCAGGGCTCACATGTTTAAGAGATTTAAGTGATTTTTAGCAACAAAGTTCACTTCACGTGCTAGTGTATCGAGGATACTACTTCTACAACACGTGGATTATTGCGAGCTAAATAATCACAGTGGTGCTACATCTCTGAATAATAGTGTCGTATACACCACTGTGGCATGAAAGGTTCATAATAAATGGAAAATTTAGTACATTAATTTCCAACCACCAAACGTTTCTGGCAATGTTATTTGGATCATACTTGAATCAGTCAGCAGAACAATTCCTACTGTATGTTCAGAATAAAGACTGTTGTTCTGTGTACGAATTCCTGTGGCTGACTGTACATACACAAACTATCCTGATCAAACTTTCTGGTTCAAAAGAGATCACAGCTTGATCGTAATACCGAAGGCCTTGTTATAAGTAGACTATCCTTACCTGAAAAGTTTTTTGATGAAAATATTTTAATTACGTTTCTTCACCATTAACTAGAGAAATGAAACTGAATGTTCTACTGGTGGTGAGGAGGGAGAGCATTAGATCCTTATGGCTTAAAGGTAAAGAAGATAAGGAAATGGATAAGTTCTAAGGTTTTCTATTACGTTATAAATTTCAGTTGTAGTTATATACAGCACGTGGGTACTGGTGATGTCGTACAATACCTGCATCTTTGTCTGTACGAATATGTACTTTGCATGGTTTTCAAGAGTAATGTTTCATTACTCCACTGAAAAAATAAATAGCTGTCTAGTTAAATTGCTTTGTGGAAAATATAATATTGTGTACACGAGTACCCGTCTGTTTCTATAGATGAAATATGTCTTCATCTCGCTTATCCTAAGTAGACATAGAAGGGACTCCATTTTTACCAAATTATGTTATTTGTTGTTAGTGCTTGTCCTCACAGGCTAGTGTGGAGCGGACTTACCCACAGCATCACCTGGTGTAGTTGTACAATACTGTACATTCACTAGGGAAAATGGGCTTAATTCCCCTTTCCATGATAAAGTATATAAGAGAATGGTTTTGAAACTGACAAATGAATACAGTGACAAATGTATATTTGATACACAACTTTTTTCATGTATTTAACTGAATACAGTTGAAGTATTTGATTTGGGGCTTACATTCATACGGGAGAATTTGAGTAATCAACGCAAGTATGATATGGTATTTCTGGAGATACTCACGGTCATCAGACCCTGGACATGCGTTGCTGAGGTTACCCCACCAAATACCAGCCTACTCCAGTGTTTTATGTTGTTGTTGAAGAATACCAGACGTTATCAGTCTTTTGTGAGTCACACAAAGAAATGCAGTCACTAAATCAGACATAGCTCAAATGGTTTTAGAGTATACCAATTTACTGGTTTCAGTAATATCTGGTAAAAGGATAAAGGGGGACGGGAGAAGATTGGGTAAATTGATCCAGACTGGCATATAGAGGAGCGTTCCTTGCAGTGCAAGTCATGTTACTAACAATATATGAATCCTTTGCTTGACCAGACCTCACCTGACCTACCCTGACCTAACTGGCCTCCTTCCCCCTAACAGGTCACAGGCGATCCTCGTCGTATGGCACCTCAGGCCTTGCCACGGAAGGGGAGAGGGAAGAGGGGGACAAGGGGAGGGCCACCATCTACCCCTCACATTCCCCTCACCACCAGATCCCTTCCTCTACCTCCCCTCTTCACCCAGCCCCACCTCCCCCAACTCACCACCTCCTCTATCCAGCCGCGAGACACATGCCTCAGTATCAGATAGGTGAGTCTGGGGCCTGTATTCTTAGACATGATGAAGGGGTGTTCGTTAACCCTTCCCTTGGCTTTCATACTGACTGATGTAAAGGGGTAACATAATACCCTGAACTGTAGTGAGGAGGAAATTCTCGACCTTGAATCGTAGGAAAGGAATAATGAAATAATTTGTTCCGTTTTCCCACGCCTCCATTTTATAGAACACATTGTTCAACTTTCCGTAAAGTTCGAATCCCAAGATATTCCACCCAGTTGGAGACATGATCACGATTAAGGTGGAAATGTGATAGTGTGTCACCTCTCTGAGTTGGTATTCTTGGGAATAAAAATGTAAAGGTGATTGGAGAGTGGTGGCACATACAGTACATGTACTGTACATTGGTAACTTTGGGGAAGATGCAGAATGTATAGTCGAGACCATTGTTTACACAAGGTGTCAGTTATAGGCACATCATCTACTAACTATGACTTAAGTTGCCACTCCCAATCATAAATTTTGTCATTCGTTTCATCCGTGAGGTGTATAACAGTCCCACCAGACAGTGTTGATTCGTCGGTTGGTCGGGTGGAAGACGAATATTGCAATATTTTTTACTTCTTGGTCGTTGGATATTGAGAAACGTGCCAGTTCTAATATAAACCGTTTGTCATTTTTGCAGAGTAATATCAATATGTCCACAAACGAGGTTAAGTTATCCTTCTAATCTGTTTGATTAAATCGCCAGGAACGAATATACTGTACGTTTTTTTAAATTATATACCAGATTAAATCACTGACTATTAATACGGTTCTGTATGACGTGACGTCACATTGTATCACCTGCACCACGATACTAAATATGGTTCGATTTGTGTGTGTTTAGTCAATCTCTCTCTCTCTGAAACTAATCTCGTTGTTGTTGTTGTTGCTGTTGTTGTTGTTGTTGTAGTTCCCCAGACTGTCTGGCCGAGCAGTCCTGAGTTTGATTTGAAATAGTTATTAAATAGTGGTGATTGAGAGGTATCCACATAGATTGCATTGATTTCTTATGTTAGCAATAAAAGTAAACATACTAATAATAGTAGTTACTGGATTGTTAGTAATAATCAGAATGAATGTATTTGTCTGCATTTTCTATTGTGAATTTAGCGTGTATTCATCGTATAATCACCTATACCAGCTTTGCTGAATTTTACTTCAAGAATACATAATTAAAAGTTACCCAAAGTGTCCTCTAGGTGGGTACAGAACATTGGCCCACCACCCAGTCACCCTGGGGTGGATGGTGGGAGTGGCCCCTTTACGATAGGTCAGTATACCTTTGCAGTCTAAGGGCTGTAGACAAGAACATATCGTCGGGTCCCGATGCCGCATAGGTATGAAGCCCATACATTATTGTTTTTTATTACCGTCGTACCCAGGGCATCAGGACCCGACGATATGTTCTCGTCTAAGACCCTTCCTAACATCCTGATGGGACTCGTATAGAAGGGATGCCTCCTACTGACAAGTGATGGATGGATTGGTCTCATTATTGTAGTCTTAGTGTAATGTGGCATCCTTTTGAACACAAACTTCATTCATTAGCATTAGCCTAGCACTCTTGAACCCTTCAATTTGCGTAAAGGGTGTTGGAATGAATGCTTGCTTCTGTGTTATATATATATTTTTAAGCTTGTCATTTTCACACTTCGACACATTCCTCCATATTGCCATTTTTTGTAAATCTCGCAGGCACAATAGAAATTAAAAGAAGAAAAAATACTCAGCCTAATTCATTCTTTATTTTGTATTTGTGTATCTGCCAGCTCAGATTCAATATTCTTATTATTTTTATTATTTAACTTGTCTGTCATACCACATCCTGTCATACCACATCCTGTCATCGTTAATGTTAAGCATTGTAGACAGTGAGGATTATGGTGGAGAATAACATTGATGGGGTGATTTAACCCATTCAGTTCCCATCGCTATTACAGTCGTGGGACGATGTATATACAGCATACTGTAAATGTATTATATAACCTAACGTCAAGCGGAGGTCAGAGCGACCTCAAACAATTCCCTTAGTATTAATGGTATAGATACATGGCGGTAGGTACAGTTCCCGATTGATAAGTTTGTTTAGCCTCATTTTCTCTGTATAAATATATAAATGGAGTAAATTTTGTATCATGGTCCGTGATAGTCGATATACTCGTGCTGCATTTGTACTACTGAATGAGTTGCCACTTTGGTGTACACTTAGGGTACAAATATGTTGTTCCTCGACTGTACCCCTGATACCTCAGGTCCCTCTCACTGTCCCACCACTACTATAGGTTCCCCACAGCTACTACAACACTTAAATCATATCGTCCACTCCAGTGTCATAACCATTCAAAGCATTACCACCACCACCACTACCTCCACTACCACTACCACCAAGTCAACCACTACCACCACCACCTACACTTCGTGTTACTACCGCAACTACCACCATCCCACAGACCCGTCCATGCGCGCACCGGGAGGCAGTTTAGGAGGTTTGGAGAGCGCTCTGAAGTACCCAGATCACATCACCCCTATACTACCTCCTCCTCCTCTTCCCATCACTGCCGGCACCACTACCACCACCGCTACCTCCACCACCGCCGCCACTACTACAGCAACCACCACCTCTTCCTGCAGCAGTACACACACCACCATGTCCACAGCATATCCTTCCTGGTTACCGTATCCACTCTATGGTCCAGAACCCGGTGAGTACATGCACACGTTGTCTTCATTCACAGTTCATATTCTAGGCTCTTTTGATGCTCATGTGGCGCCATGAATTTTTTATTTAGAAATACATTACCTGAACTTACTTTGAGAGGCTGTTGTTTGTGCTTCCAATGTTAAAGAAAATTGCCAGAAATGTTGTATGAGTCCCTAACAAAGTATTGTTTCGTGAATTTTTTGTATTGTAATTACAACAAGCGCATCTGAAAACTGGTTGAAACAGGCAGAGCAAAAACTATCATAGGCGACAGGCTTCCACGCAACGATATCGACTTGCTCGTGATGCTGTGTGAGCATCAACCAAGATATTACATTTTGTGTGAGATTTCTGCTTAGGTACAAAAAGGATGATTGAGAGAGATAAGGTGTGAGGTAGACAGGGAGGCAAGTGGTAAAAATCAAGACAAAGAGGATTTGCAACCGGGAGGAAGAATAGATCGTATGAGTGCGTGCATGCTTGTGAGGTGATGCTACTCAGGATTACGTGCAAGTTAACTCGAGTTGAAATTTACTGGGGACTTTCCCTACTTTTCATCCCAGTCATCATTCTCAGCACAGCATCGTTAACCCACATAAGTATGTTGTGAACAATGAAAAACTCCTATGCGCCATATTGTAGTGTTTCAAGTTGTGAAAATTTCAGTTGAAAAGTCAAGTAGAGTAGAGAATTCTAGTGATGGCGTGCATGTGTGAATGAGGTTTGTGAGGACAGTAAATATGAAATGAGTGAGGGCACTGGTGTGTGTGTGTGTGTGTGTGTGTGTGTGTGTGTGTGTGTGCTTCTTTGATGTCTTAATGAGTGGTGTTTGTTTTGCGAGTGCATGCATGTGTGTCGGTGTCAGAGTTATATTTTTATATTCTGTTTATGAGTGTATTTATGTCAGTGTGAATATGCAGCTGTTTTTGAGCTGGTGTGTGTGTGTGTGTGTGTGATAGTCTCGTGACATGTTTTTTGTGTAGTGTTCACTTGATGTGAACATTTGTGTATCTGTATATGAAGAAATGTCCGGCATAATATTTGTGTAAACAATACTGTATCATATGACTGTAATTTTGTATGTATCGGTTATGCATTTACAGTTGGGCTTATTCATTTTGAAAGTTTTTTTAAAGTTATATGTAAGTATTTTGATGTGTGTGTGTGTGTGTGTAAGTGAACTCAGTCGACCTCTCCGGCTCAACATTATGGCCCCTTAGTGAGGTGTGAGTCATGAGCACAACACGAGCTGGCCCAGAGCTGCTCTCACCTCACGCTCCCTTTCCCTCTGGCATCGCTGTGGAGGGGTGGAGACGGTGGAGTGGATGATGGGTGGGCTTATGTCTGTCTGTGAAGGTAGGAGTGGGTGGGTCTGGCTGAGAAAGATGATGGCTGGGATGACGTCTGCATGTCTGTGGGTAGGAGTGGGTGGGTCTGGCTGAGAAAGATGATGGCTGGATGATAGGTGGGATGACGTCTGCATGTCTGTGGGTAGCAGTGGATGGGTCTGGCTGAGAAAGATGATGGCTGGGATGACGTCTGCATGTCTGTGGGTAGGAGTGGGTGGGTCTGGCTGAGAAAGATAATGGCTGGGATGACGTCTGTATGTCTGTGGGTATAGGAATGGGTGGGTCTGGATGAGAAAGATGTTGGATGATGGGTGGATTTATGGTAATTGTCATGGGTGTTGAATGGAGTGGATAATGGATGTGTTGACGTGTCTGTATGTGGGTTTTGGTGTATTATGCCTGGTGGAGGGGATGATGACTGGGCAGGGTACATTGGGGATGATGGAGTGGATGCCGGGTGGGGGGCAGGTGAGAGCCTTAATTATATATTGTATATATTATAAGTACAAACTTGTCTTGTTCGTAATTGTAAGCTAGCTTTAAAATGAGATAGATTTAGTGTACCATCTAAATATATAATTAAAAAAAGCCCTGTGAGGTGGGTATTGGTTAGATATGGATTGATGCTGGAGGGTTTATCTGTGTGTTCAAGCAGGATATGTGGCCGTGTATGTACTGTATATATGAGTGTGTGTATGTGCTTATATATAGGTGTGTATAAGAGTGTGTAGCCTATTATAAGGGGTATAGAGAATGTTTTAAGTGTGAGGTGAGGGAGATGTTGAAAGTGTAGTGAGGGAGGGTAGGTATGTTATAGCAGTCGTGACATGCCTGGTATTTTGGTGACTCACAGCTCTATCTCTCTCTCTCTCTTTTTTTTTTTTTTTATAACTCAGAATGGGGGAGAGTTTAGGTTGCACAGTCCTCCACAACTGTTCTCGTGTATGTATGTATGTATGTATGTACAGTATGATTAACATTTTTCTCTCAATCGAGGAAGTTCTGCGAATGCTTCTGGATTTGTTTGCTTGTCTGTTTATCTGTCTGTCTGTCTGTGTGTGTGTTTGTGGGTGACATGGGGGTTGTATCACAGCGTGGGGCCCAGAGATGAAAATACAGCCATGCGTTTCCTTCTTTTGGTCGCTCAGTAGGGGAGAGAGAGAGAGAGAGAGAGAGAGAGAGAGAGAGAGAGAGAGAGAGAGAGAGAGAGAGAGAGAGAGAGAGAGAGAGAGAGACTTTAGAACGATGAAGGAAGAGGCGTCAGTGTAAAGTAGTAGTAGTCGTAAGGGGAAGGGGTAGATAGATTTATATTAGGAGGTTTTTCATAGAAGAAGGAGGGAGGGAGGGAGGAAAGAAAGAGGAGGAGGGTGAGGGGGATGACAGACTGAGAAGGGAAAGAAGATAGAATATTATGACTCAACCTTCCACGTGTCTTTGTTACTGAGTGATTGTATATGGTGGTGATTGATTGTGGTAAATGCTGGTGATTGATTGTGGTAGATGGTGGTGATTTATTGTGGTAGATGGTGGTGATTGATTGTGGTAGATGGTGGTGATTGATTGTGGTAAAGTGGTGGTGATTGTTGTGGTAGATGGTGGTGATTGTTGTGGTAAATGGTGGTGATTGATTGTGGTAAATGGTGGTGATTGTTGTGGTAAATGGTGGTGATTGATTGTGGTAGCTAGCCGTTGTCGCAAGCACAGTTGCAATATTGATGGTGGTAGAATTTGTGTTTGTGGTATAGGTAAGATAGCTTTGGATTTTTTAAGATAATTTTTGTAGTAGTCATTGTAGTGGTTGTTGTACTAAATTATTATATATAGGATGAAATTGGTTGTGGTAGTGTTCAGGTTGAAGAAGTTTGTGATGCTGATCTTTCCTGTGGTACAAGTTTGATTAATGATGGGGAAAATTGTGTTGGTAAATCTGGAGCAAATGATTCCTCCAAACTATTCCAAGCAACAACATGCCAGCCACCATTATGTTTACTTAACCTGGCTGGTTCTGTTTCCTGGCTTACTTTGGAGGAATCAAGGCTTAGCTCTAATATACTAAAAGTGTATCGGTAAGTATAATATGATGTTGTTGTTGATGGGTGTCTATGGGAATGTAGCAGTGATGGTAGGAAATGTGGTGGTGAGTATAGTGCTGGTAGTTGTAGTGAATTGTGATTTAGCTGTAGCGATGGTTGTAATGGAGTGTGTTTGCTGTTGTGAGGGTGTTTGTAGTAGTAGTAGTAGTAGTAGTAGTGAGAGAGAGAGAGAGAGTAATGGGAAGGGGAGAAGTAGGAAGAAGAGATGGAGGATGAGGGACTGGAGAGTGGGAGGGCGACAAGAGGGGGGGGGGGGGGAGATACACAAGAAAGAAGGAGGAAGGGAGGGAAGTGTGGAGGAGTTTATTCCCGGAGTTGACACTACCCTCCAGCCATCCTCCCCTTCTCTCTCTCTCTCTCTCTCTCTCTCTCTCTCTCTCTCTCTCTCTCTCTCTCTCTCTCTCATTTTCATTCTTCTGTTCCGTCTTCCTTCCCCTCTTCCCTCCTTTGTTCATTCCACTCCTCTCATCTCTTGCCCTCTTACTTAACCACGGACATACATATTATTATTATTATTATTATTAAGTTTCGATACACAATATACAGACGTGTATTAGATCATTGCTGTGTTGAACTCCTTAAAATATTGTGTGGATAAGTGATTGTAGCTTCTTTTAACATACCTATTTTGTATTAGGTTCAATAACATCAACATAATCAATCCGTTGAAATTGTACTGGAGTATAAGATAGTATAGTCCAGTGTTTTAGTTTGTAAATCTGGAGTAATTGATTCCTTCAAACTATATCCATGCAACAGGACACCATTACCTGGTTCATGGCATACTTTGGAGGAATCAAGGTGGTCTAATATATCAAAAGCATAATAATACCCCCTTAAAGCCAACCATTATAATTATGTCGTAAAGCAAAGAGATATAAACACGTAGTCTAGATTAGCATAGTCAAACAAGTAGGGTAACCTAGTAAAAGGCCACTATGGACCTCCTGATACCTGTACTTCCTTTGTATTACTTTGTAAATGCTTAGGTACACCTGACCGACCGGGAGTTGAACGGGTGAAGTACCAGTAAACTCGCACCTTCGTAGTCAGTGTCGTGTATTTTTAGCAGGTATGGATGGATGGTATATATACTTGTAGTGGGTGTGGTAGGTAGGTACTCTTGACACGTGTGGTGGTGGGTGTGATAGGCCTACATACACTCGGGTAATATTAGCACATGTAGGCCTAGACAACCTGTCCACCAAATAAATGGTAGAGAGAACTATTTAACTGAGTAATGCTGGTGGTGTGGTTGTTGTGGTTGTGGTGATAGTTGTAGTGTACTGATGGTAGTTGTTGTGGTAGTAATAAAAGTTGTTTGTACTGGTAGATGGTGGTTCTGGTTGTGGTAATAATTGTAGTGTAATGATGGTAGTTGTTGTGGTAGTGATAAAAGTTGTTTGTACTGGTAGATGGTGGTTATGATTGTGGTAATAGTTGTAGTGTATTGATAGTGGTGGTTGTGGTCAAAGTTATGGTACAGGTACTGAGGCATGGTGGAAGTGGTAATAGCTGTACAAATTGTGGTAGTTTGAGCTTTGTTCTTGGTCATAATGCTGATGGTGATGGTGGTAGTACTGGTGGTAGTAGTAGTAGTTGTTGTAGTAATTTTAATATTGATGATATTTATGGATTTGTTAGCTGTAGTACGATTGGCAGTGGGTGACAGTGGTGGTGGTAGTGTAAGTGATAGTGTTAATGATAGTGTTAGTGTTGGTGGTGGTAGTGTAAGTGATAGTGTTGGTGGTGGTTGTGGTAGTAGTAGTAGTAGTAGTAGTAGTGTATATGGTACGTGTTTGTGGCAGGGGTGGTGGTGATGGTGATAGTGGTGGTAGTGGTGGTAGTAGTAATGTAAATGATAAGTGTTAGTGGTGGTGGTGATGGTGGTAGTGTAAGTGATAGTGACAGTGGTGGAGGTTGTGGTAATGTCAGGGGTGGTGGTGATAATAGTAGTGATGTAAGTGATAATAATGTTGATGGTAGTGTGATGTCATTGGTGATAGTGGTGGTGACATAAGGCAAAGGTGAAGGCGTCATTAGTCTGGCAAGATAGAGTCAGAAGCGGGTTTCTATGACTCTCTCTCTCTCTCTCTCTCTCTCTCTCTCTCTCTCTCTCTCCTCTCTCTCTCTCTCTCTCTCTCTCTCTCTCTCTCTCTCTCTCTCTCTCTCTCTCTCTCTCTCTCTCTATCTCTCTCTCTATCTCTCTCTCTCTCTCTCTCTATCTCTATCTCTATCTCTCTCTCTCTCTCTCTCTCTCTCTCTCTCTCTCTCTCTCTCTCTCTCTCTCTCTCTCTCTCTCTATCTCTATCTCTATCTCTATCTCTATCTCCATCTCTATCTCCATCTCCATCTCTATCTCTATCTCTATCTCCATCTCCATCTCTATCTCTATCTCTCTCTCTCTCTCTCTCTCTCTCTCTCTCTCTCTCTCTCTCTCTCTCTCTCTCTCTCTCATTTTGGATAATCGATAGCAGGACTAAGAAAATCTTTGTATGAACTTATAGAAGCCGTTCGATAATGTACTTCATCCGAGGTGGTTGGTGAATATAAGGCATACTTGTTGAATGGATTTATATATACTGGAGGTAATTTCCGTCAGCATAATGAAGTGGTACAGCATTAACCAAGGCAATAAGTACCAAGCCAACTTCACAAGAGAGGTTAGGTAGAGTAGAGCCAGATCATCCATTCATTCTGTTCTTATGCACTAGTAGGTGTCGTATTCACCCTTTTATGCATGACAAATTACTACTATACCCTCGTTCTCTCCCTCCACCTCATTGCTACTTCCCCACCTCCCATACCTCCCCCCCCCCCCAGACCGTCGTGACTCGCTGCACGTAAAGGAGTGAACCACATGCGTTGCTTGGGTACGAAACCAGAGTAGAGAATTAATATTAATTTTTATTTCTCCTATTTTAACCTTCTTATTGTGCTGGAGGGACTTGGATTATAGTTTAACCAGCCTCCACGATTTCTTTTATTGTCAGAACCGTCTAGTGAAACTGATGACGTGGTAAATATAAATATGGGTGTCATAAATTATCGTCGTAAGGTGCGAGATTGTATCTAATAGTTTGGTCCCTTTGAGGCGAGACAGGGCAGGGTGGAGCAAAAATATGATTGGAGGGGGACTAAATTAAACCAGCAACACTATAATTATATCTACGGGCTGCTCGGCCTGATAGATTAAGGAACTTTAACAATTATATATCTAGGTATAACAGATAAGTAATTTGTGAAACCGATTCCGTATACTTGTCTACATAAAGTTACTCCACTGCAACTTCACAAGCCCACACTCACAAGCATTGCAACTGATAGCCATGTGTGCAACCCAGTGGACAAGTCATGATGAAGATGATGGAGTGAAGACAAGTATAGGGTAGATAGAGTATAGGGGTGTGGGGATGCATGGAGGGGAAAGTATTGGGTTAAGTAAGGTAGAGATATCACGAGGTAACCAGATACAAAGGAGACGGGGACACTGTGAACGAGGTCGTCTGTTGAGGTGGGTGCCAGGTGGATGAGAAGTAAATGGAGTGGATTAGGGTGGGAAGAGAGGTGGGCCGCCCTGAATGAAAGTGGGCGAATTAAGCTGAGGTGTAGAGTGGGTGGGTCTGCGTACGAAATAAGCTGAGATATAGAGTGGGTGTGTGGGCGTACGAAATAAGCTGAGATGTAGAGTGGGTGGGTCTGCGTACGAAATAAGCTGAGATATAGAGTGGGTGGGTGGGCGTACGAAATAAGCTGAGGTGCAGAGTGGGTGGGTGGGTGGTAGGTATGGTGGTGAGATGTGTGCCAGTCAGTTGCGAGTCGTGGTAGTGAATAGTAGCACTCCGTCTATAGTGTGGGGTTGCTTGTAGTTGTGGTAGCCGGGATGGTGGTTGAATGGTGTTGGTAGTACATGGGGATGGTGGTTATGGTGGTATGTAGTGAAGAGTGATAAATAATATATCATAAAGTGCTGGTCGGTGGTAATGGCTTGGGATTGTGACATGCAGTGTTGGCGGTGGCGGCAGTAGTGTTTGGGCTGGCAGTAGTAGTAATAGTAGTAGTTGTGGTGGTGGTACTAGTGTATGGTGGCTATGAATGGTGGTGGTGGTGGTGGTGGTGTTGTGAGAGTGAAGCACCAATTACATCCACGTCATCCACTATACACTCGTAGCTACTATACTATACTACTCGTAAGTCGTAACTGCATTGGAGAGGGTGAAATAATCGCCACGAGCTCTTTGTTGTTTGTCATAAACCTGATTAATATTCTTATACATATGTACAGTACTTACAATTATTAAAGGGTAATATACCGTATATATTGAAGTCACTTGCCCACCCAGCTATACATGCTTTTGTCTTGGCCATTACCACATCCACACCCCTTACCCCACTTGTACCCACGCCATCCCCAGAAAACAAGTCTCAACCCGTCTTACTGAAAGCAATCATATAATCAGTCCTTACCAACGTGGAACAATAGCAAGTGTCCACACCCGTTGAAAGGAATATTAACACCGCCCACGACAAACTGTGTCAGACCACGCCAACGCCCCAAGCACACGCCTTTTACTCACATCCATTTCCACCACACCCACACCTACTGTATAACTAGACTCACAAGCTGACACACCTCGCCACACACTCCCATATTTGACATCACTTTTAAGCCCACACCCAGCCTCATGGGTTTAGACGCAAGCGGACACGTGTGCTCCCCCGCCCAGTGCACCCATCCAAGTTGTCTGGCCGCCCGTCCCGCCCCACCCCGCCCACCCACCATGGTCATGCTAGCTTGGGCGGCTCCACCACGCCTGCGCCTCCCGCAACCACCACTACCAGGTCACGCCCGTGCTGTCTCAGTATCAATTTTTGCTCATTAAATCTTCCTGCTATCTTCAGATCTCTCTCTCTCTCTCTCTCTCTCTCTCTCTCTCTCTCTCTCTCTCTCTCTCTCTATATATATATATATATATATATATATATATATATATATATATATATATATATATATATATATATATATATATATATATATTATGTATACACGTATCGTATATTCTCACTCTCTTGCTCCTTATGTGTACTGGACTTTCCCATTATTCAGTACACGACAAACCAACTCTTTCTCTCTTTTGCTTCTTATGAATTGGATTTTCCCATTATTCTTCACACGCCAGAACATTGCAGTGTATCACCGATAGGGATGTGTGGTTTGTGTATACGTAACTGAGTATCTCTTCTTTTCTGTCATTGACTTTTCTGCCAATTGATGTTGTTGAGTGTATGTCGTGTACCACTGGCAGTCTGGCATGTTGTCCTATAGAGTGACGTCAGTGGACAGTCACGTGGCTCAAGTGTGTCAACCGGGTATAGCGAGAGGAGAGTTTGTCGCTGAACCTTTCCTCCTCAGATTTGTTCATCTTGTGGCCAGCTTGTGCATGTCAAAGAAATTTAATCCGTTTTTCTCTCATATCATAATTTGCATGAGATTAGAGTCCATAAACCTATTTAAGCAAAAAAAAAAAACTCATCTCATATACTCGTGTTTTTGCTTTCAATATGCTGGTCCCTTTAAGCCATTTGTAACTCATTCTCTCTTTTATATATCTCTTGATATTGATATGTATGTATGCATATAAAAATTCTATATTGTGTAACCTCTTAAAAACAATTCTAGAATCGTGGGAAAGTTATATTATCAGTCGTAACACACATACACACACAAGATAAAACATGAGTTCTCTTGAGACAACAAACCACTCCCAAAATTTGTGACAATCACTGTGAAAAGACACCTGCTAGGCTATATACTTCAGTCTCATTCTCAACACTGTTAGGTAAAGAAAATTGTAGTGACTCCGGATGCAGATCTCACCCAGAATGTAATTGCTTGTTGCCAGTTATGAAGCATTCACCTTTAGTAAGAATTAAAAAAAAACTCACAAATAACTGCGACATCCTGATATCAGGCACATGCAAACTGATAAGCAAACCGAACCAATCACATAACATCATTGATGGATATAAAAATATATATCGACGAGGCATCACTACCTATAAACCTCAATAAGTGTATGAAGTGTTATTTCCGTCAACATAAATAAAACATGAATGACCGTCGTAGTTGTACTATTAAAGTGTTTACACAGTGTGATGTAAATAACCTATTAATTAAAACATAACTGTAAATTATTTTGTTTGTCAGGATAGGTAATGACCGGCCATACCTCAGGTCCCCTTAGTTACTTAGTACATAAGATTCAGGGGAAAAAAAGTGGCAGGTGACGTTTGGCTGGTGCTGGCGTGACGTCAGTGGAGGTCGCTAAGCCACTCCCCCTCCTTACCACTTTTATAACAACAACCGCCTTATGTCATTATACAACTTTACGGTTTATCCTATTCGTCACAGGGATTATCTCGGATTAAATCATGGATACTGTGTTGTTCAGACATGGTCGTTCGTCCAGACACATTGATAGAGCCGTAAGCTTTCATTTATAATGTTAGTTGAGATACTGCAGTTATCCCTTAGATCTTTGAAGTGCTTCCTTACACCATGAAAAATCGTCCAGTTCGAAACAGCTGTAAAATGTTTGCGGTCAAATGGTGGCTTTGATTTGCTTATTACATTATCGACAACAACATCTATCCTCGCATACCAACCTTACAGAGACGATACGTGGCGAGCAAGCATGTTTCCTGCTGTTCATTATGCCATCATCCCCACCACACTATTAAGTATAGCGACCAACTGTGCCTCGAACTTTTAGCCTCTCTTCATCATAAAGGAAGATGCAAACCTTGGATTGGAATAGGACCCTAAAGTCTGTGTGATTTCATTGTCATTTATCTTTTCCACAAACATATCCTCCTCCAAACGCAATGTGTCTAGGCATCTCAAGCAAAATGGATATTATTTTGAATCTCTCACACGTTGTTCAATTCATAGGTGAAAATATCAAGGCATTTATAGCCTTAATTAAGTCCTTCACTTTAGAGAGCATTCCAAATCGTCGTGTGTCGTCGTGGGTGAGTTGGTTTGTGAAAGTGTGAGCATGCGAGCAATTATTGTTCGTATGTATGGATGTAAGTTTGCGTGCGTGCGTGTGTGTGTGTTATTGGGTAGTTTTTTGATGAAAGATGGACAGTCTGGCGTGTGTGTATCTTACCTCTGCCTTCCTTACCGTATCTAATCAGCTTTCCCAGTCCTTCATACTCTTTCTTTCCACATGTTCCCTCATCAACTCTTCTTATATCCCTCCTTTTCACCTTTTTCTTTAACCCCTTCCATCATCCCTCACTTTTACAATTCCTCTACCTACTTTTTTCCTCTCTCTCACTCTTCTATTTTTATTGTTATTTCTTCATTTTCCTTTCCTTATCCCTCTATTACGTAAAGGTACGTGTCCATTTGAGAGCTGAGAGTGAAATAAATGTCGAGAGTTGGTAAAAAGTAACATCTTCCCCTCTGCTTCTCGCCTTCCTCCACTGCTAATATCTATCTATCTATCCATCTTTTTATCTATATCTATTTATCTATTTATATATATATATATATATATATATATATATATATATATATATATATATATATATATATATATATATATATATATATATATATATATATATATTGATCTTTATCTATCTATCTATCAATCCTTATCAGTATCCATCTACCTATCTATTTATATATATATATATATATATATATTGATCTTTATCTATCTATCTATCAATCCTTATCAGTATCCATCTACCTATCTATTTATATATATATTACACTTACCACCATGATACTTCCCCTTTTCGTTTGATCTTACACTGTTATCCATGTGAGGGAGTGTTGGGCCGATACAAACAATAATATTAACCGAATGAAAGTTGTGTTGAACCTACATATCTTCCTTATCAATAGTGCGAACTACGAACACATCCAACAGGTACACGGTAGACGCTGTGTTCACGTATATATATATATATATATATATATATATATATATATATATATATATATATATATATATACTGTATATGCAAACTTCATAAGTGGAGCAAACAACATTACTCTGGTACACATACACAAACCACTGTTGTTTCTCTTCTCCGCTCCCTTTGTCTCTCCACCAGCCCTTTGTTTTCATCTCCTTCCCCCCCCCCCCCCCTTCCTGTCCACTACTTGGAGTACCCTACCTCTCTCTCTCTCTCTCCTCAGGTTTATTTAGCTGCAGCTCTCCTCGTGGGTGGTCTAGTGGGAGGATGAATGTGAATCAGTAGGAAGGGGGAGGAATTAAGGGAAGGGAGGAAGCAAGAGCGAGTGTTTCAATAAAGGGGAATCTGGAGGAAGTGGTGGGATAAAAAGATACTTGAACGCATAAGTGTGAAGTAATTAGGAAGGTTTGTGAGGCTCGAGAGGGGAAGTAGTAGTAGTAGTAGAGTGTATTACATCCAGCATCTCAATTTTGACAAAAGATCGTAGCGAGGAAAATTGTACTCAGTCCCTGTCTGTACCGTATATAGCGACACCTGGCGGATTAGTACGAAAAGCTCTCATTGGCACTGTTTGTGGTCCATTGCGGAATTGGATTCCTTCTCTGGGGAGGGTTGCAAACAGGGTCTACATTCCTCTATTTAACATTTGTTCTATTCCACCATCACTCCTTACACACACACACACACACACACACACACACTTGTTTAGTGTCTCATCTGCTCTTCTCCATCCCTCTTTTATTTCTCTTCCGCCTCTTTTCTTCCTTTCTCATTTTTCTATGCCGCATTATCTTTATATTTTGCACTCTTTTCCTATCCTCTTACCTCATCGCCTCTTCCCTTTATTTCCCTTCCTTCCCCTCCCTTCTTCTATTCCTATCCTTTCCCGTCTTTTCCCCTCCCCCATCTTGTCTCATTAGCCCTCTCCTTTTCCTTCCTTTACTTTTACTACTCGTCACTATTCCCCCCAACCCTCTTTACAGTTCCAACCTTCTTCCCTTGATGTGTGCAGCTCGTGTGAATGAATCATTGTACTACGTCTTGATACTCAAACCCCTCTCTCCCTGGTTTTTTCCTCACACCTCGCTTACTCTATCTCACCACTGTGTTTCTGTCTCCCCTCACTCTGTCTGCCTCTCATATCACGTCTTCTTATTAGTCCACTGTGTGTGTATGTGTGTTTTGTTTTCTTCCTTCTTGTACACACCACTCACACTCCTCTCTCATGACTCAGCTTGTTTCTTTCTCACGTACACACACCGAGTCTATCTCTCTCTCTCGTTCTCTCTCTCTCTCTCTCTCTCTCTCTCTCTCTCTCTCTCTCTCTCTCTCTCTCTCTCTCTCTATATATATATATATATATATATATATATATATATATATATATATATATATATATATATATATATATATATATATATATGTGTGTGTGTGTGTGTGTTTACATTCAAGTTCATTCCATCACCCCATGACACTAGAATTTCTTATCTCACTCCTTTCTCACTCTCTGTAGTCTCGTATTCCTTTACAAATTGCCCACTGACTCCCAGCATTTAATTACCAAACATCCTGACGACGTGATTCTACTACAATGTTTCCTTCACCTTGGCTTCATCTCCAGTCTCCTTTCTATTCTCTCCTGTGCCCCACTCCCCTTGGTCCCAGCCCCTCCCATTCCACCTCATACTATCGCCTGCCATTTTATGCTCTCCCTTCCTTTCCCTCCCTCCTTGGAATGTCACTACTGCGTATCTTGTTACATGAACACCTACCACTAGCAACCCCTTTCCTTTCTCTTTATTATTTTTGTACTGTATGCGGGAACATAATTATGTTACATTGATAGTGGTATTTTAATTCTTTGTTGTGGTAGTGGTGGTCGTATGTAAAAGTGGTATATATAGTGATCATGGTGGATATTTAGTTTTCCTTATTCTCAGCTGCTTTCAATCCTTATCATTTCACACCCTTCCTGTCTACCTTTTGTTGTACTTTTTCTTCATCAACCATCTTCATCACTGATCCTTGCTACCTCTGTCATCTATGTCCTTTACTTCTCTGCCTCGTTTTGCCTTACATTCCCTGCCCTCTTATTTTGACCTCCTATCGTTCCCCTTTTCCCTGTCTTCTTCCTCTCTCTTACTATTCTCTTCCTATATTTTTACTTTCTGCCTTCCCTGCTCTAATACCTCTTTCCCTTTGTTCTAATTCTCCATGTACCCCATTTTCTCCCATCCATTCTTTTTCCCTCTTCCCTAACCTGCACTACCTCCCCTCTCCTCTCTTTATTCTTACTCCTCCTCCTCCCTAACCTACACTACCTCTCTTTATTCTTACTCCTCCTCCTCCCCTCCTCCGTCTTCTACCTCTCTTGCCTCCTCTTTAACCTCCCCTGCCTCACCTCCCGCTGTCTGGCCCGCCGTGTATTCGCACAGTTAATGCTTTTCTGGCTGATCTCCATGCCTGCTTACCTCACCAGCGTATATAGAGACACATTGTTACTCTGTCTTATGCTGGTAGGTGTGGCGGTGTTGTGGATGTTTTGGTCGAGGGAGGCCTGTTGTGTGTTGTTACCATGGTTAGGGCTGGAGGTTACAAGGTAGTCTTTAGTCCATGGTTGTCGTGATGGGTTTCGTTAGTTTTGATTTATTTTAGTGGTAGTGGTTATTGTGAATGGTAGTGGTAATATTTGTGGTACTACTTGTTGTGGTCATTACAATTGGTTTGGTGTCTTTGTACTGGTTTTTTTTTTTATTTGTATTTGTGTCTGCGATGTAGTAGATGTGTCGATGTGGAATCTATTCTTATCGGCAATTATATGATTCACATCTAATTGTGTCTAAGCATACATACTTCTGACTAGTTTATTTCCATTGTGCAGTAATATGTTGAGTTGAAATATATTAGTTTGTGGATGCCAGACACCTCACTTCATTCTCTATAAACAAACACATATTGTTCTCTTTCCTTGTTGTGGCAGAAAGTGTTGTTGTTTTTTTATTTACTCTGCTCATTATGTGGGTAATATACAGTATACTTGTACACCGGTACTATGTACAATATAAATCTGGAGCAAAACAGTCCACCATAAGGGAGATATACTGTATACTCATACTGTACAGTCACGAGCACTAATAAGTATTCAGGTGTGCTTTGAATACCTAGAGACAGTAATTAAATGTACAATAATATCTCCATTGGAATTATTTCGTTGGTGCAGTTGGCCTGTTCAAAGCTTCAACCAGAGCTGTATACTTATTAGTGCTCGTGACTGTACAAAATAATGCCACCTAATTGGTAACTTGTTTAATTTTATATGAATATACAAACAATTTGGAATATTGTCCAAGTAAGCGCTTACCATTTGGTAATTCCTAAAAGAGGAAAATATTGGAAAGTATTAATTAATTATTTAGAAGATAAAACATGAACTTGACTGTGTGTGTGTTAGTAACAAATAGTGTATTGGTCTCTTGTCATAAAACTATTCACCCATTACCGAAGTAAATAAACCAGAAGTTACGTTAATAGTTATTTTCTGTTTTCTTTTCTTACTCAGATCAGGCGCTCACAGGTATCAGAACAAAGTCACTTGTTTACCCATAACAAAGTATATTTAAACATAGATACATATATTCCTATCCCTGTTAATATAATCCAATACACAACCCTCCTTTAAAATAAGAGAAAACCTCCGTTTGACAGTAAACAAATCCCTAGAACAATATTTGTCACATTTCACAAAGAATTACATATTAGAATTCCAGAAGCCCTATCCAACTAAAATAGTAATTAATGTTACCGAAGAGTGGAGTCACTGGAGCCCCCAGCCTCGGACCACCTTACCGCCACCAACCCTAACCACAAGTTCCCTTATATCACCGCAGCCTTCTTGCCTTACTTTACTCAAAAAGCGTGAACGTATACTATTGCCTTCACTTTACACAAAATAACGTTAATTAACACTTTCAGTTTACACAGTAATTCCCACTGGAACGGTATACGGCTGCTTCCGAAATGGGGCTGGTGGTGGTGTGTCCGATGTTGTTTACTACTGCCAGTAGACTGCCAAGACTGGGACTGGATCCCTCCCCTCACTTCTGTTGGGAATCAACCAAACTAAACAGTACCGAATACCAAAGTGAACATTATGATCCTTCGAATTAAACCCTACCCAACTATAGTCATAAGCTAATTTGTGACAGTCTCAGCACGCAAGTAAGGAACACCATTACATAATTATATAATCTTGGTTTTGCCTTATGATTCGGTGTATTTGGCGTTCTTTGTTTCCATTTTTATTTTTTTGTATCAAAGTTGTCCCGATATTTTCGTAGGGGAAGAAAAAAGTTAAAATATGAAACTCTAGGGATTATTCTATGCACGTTTCACTATACAGTTAGCAATTGACTGTTTCTTATAGTTGAAACATGATAACGTCGACAATAATAAATGGTAGATAAGTGTCACAAACTCTCAGTTATATTTTAGCGTATACAGTACCTTTATATATAAAAATCTTAGTGTAAATATGTCAAAATAAATACGGTATGTGAAATCTAAAAAAAAAAAATTACTTTGGGTAAAAGAACATTGACTTTCCGAATACTGTACTCTGTAGCAGGTAAGAATTTTGTCTGTGATGGACACCAGACGCTATTAAGTTAAACAAATACCAACAGTATAATTTATGCACATTCACCTGTTTCTTTCATTCCTTTTTACTAGTATAGTGAGTGCATGCGTGCTTGCATCCATCCAGTTACAAATTAGTGAATTTTTGCAACTTTACACGAGGAATCTGATGGTATGTATGCCTTACAGTTTGCAGCAGGGTCGTTGCCTTCAAGGTCAAAATTTAAAATAGTAAACCCCATTTGCTCGATCTTCCTTTCTTTGTTTCTCCAGTTTCTCCACAACAATAGAGTATGTTGTAAACTACTAACCGTTGCCGAAAGTCACTCAGTGTCTTCCTTACACTGTCAAGCTGGGTTTTAAAACATGTGGCACCTGTCGTTGTCTTGTACTTTCTTTATTCAGTGCCCCTTTTTCTTTATACAATATAGTTCCCTGAGCTCTATTCACAATATAGGGCATTCATTGGTGGCCCTGTAGTGTTTAGTTTATTTTTTTTATCTGGCACAAATGTATTTTTTTCCTTCTGTCTCATACCAGAATTATTTAATGCATGTTTCCTATGTTGATAAGTTATAAAGCACTTGTGTTCACTTTTCAAAGCTTCGACTGGTCTTGGTGGACATAAATTTTGGACTACAATTCTGCTAGTTACACACACTTTAACGTCATAAAGATAAACATAAGGAATCCTATTTTAATTCCGTGAGATACGAAGATATGAGGTGTTATAGAGGCATAGGGATATAGATTATTACGATGAGGGTAGCTAGTTGTGAGCTTTTCGGAAACTTGATCCGCCGAGTGTTAACGCGTCATAATTATGTGAGTGTATTTTGGCCACACCTTCCTCGACATAGAAACGTTTCATTTTTCGTACAGCACGTCATGCTTATAAATTATGTGCAGGTATATAAGTGTGGGGAGGTTACAGATGCGCACGTGTTTACTTTTTTAGTATGTGTGTGTGGGTGTGCTGTGTGCTCTCACGAAATTCTACGAGTGTGTGTGTGTGTGTGTGTGTGTGTGTATGTGGAATGTGAGTGGTGTCAGGTTGAGGTGGTCGTTGCGTTGTGCCTCCACGGTGGTGCCAGCGTGACTCATCCCATCTCTACCTATTTTCGGAACAACACCCCCATCTCTTCTTCCCTCCATCCCTCTCCTCCCCTCCTTGTCCCTCCATCTCTCTCTTTACTTTCCCCTCCTTGTTCCTCCCTTCGCATTACCCACTCCATAACATTTCCTTCCCCTTGTGCTCTCCTCCACCTCTCGAGTCTCAAACATTACCCACTCCACTTATGTTTTCTTCACACTCCTCTTCTACTTACCTGATACCCCTTTACACTCCTTCCTCTCATCATTCTTCGGACCCTCTGTTGTATCTTTTTTCCCGTGAAGCTTGACAACCGACATCCACTTTCTTCTCTCCACCCCCTGTTATGCTTATTTACCATTTTCCCCTTCTTCCTTTTTCCTATCTTCTCGCTTAATCTTTATCTAAAACACACACACAGAAAAAAAGATAATCGGGTTGGACTACAACCGTATAAATAGGGGCGCGAGTCAGTTGTACAGTTTCCTGCAAAAGTTTGGTTGCCCAAAAGGGTGACTCTGGCAAATGATTAACCCTTGTTTTCGCGTACACTTGCGACAGTTTGCTTTGGTAAGAGCTCTTGCTTGCAACCAAATTTTTAGAATTGAAATACAAATAATCTAATCCAGGTCACTACTAGAGGGATGTTTTCATATTATGTATACAGAAGTCCCACTAATGTGTATCGAAACTTTGCAGGCAACTATAGCCTACATACAGATTTAACTGCAAAGGGTGGCTAGGGAGGTTGAAAAATAATTATCATTGTGACCCATAGTGGCAACAAGGAGTACTGTAGGAGAAGATCTAAGGTATTGGTAGCCTAGTAATCCAGAGTAACAAAGTGAAGTAACTTATAGATTGGACTAAGTGTGATGAGGAACTCTGATTAACAGCCCTGTTCATGGAAAATCACAGAGTTTTTAAGTTGTGTGAACAGTACTAAATTGAACTGAAGCAAGATTTGTCCATTGCTTGATGCAAACTGTGTTTTGCGGGACACATTAATTTAAAAAACAGGCGACATTAATTACCATAATGATGACATTTATATTTATTTCTTACTATTTTGTTCCTTTTCAGGTGGAGGGAGCCAGAGCAGAGAAGGTGTTGGTGTGGGTGGAGGTCAAGGTGAGGGAGGAAGAGGTGGAGGGGGACCAGACGAGGAGGAGCTAGGGGAATACTGGGACCTCCTGGAGAATGAGATGAGACCTATCAAACCAATTCCATCTTGCCCAGATTCACAGAGGATATTTTCAGACCATAAGGAGGTGAGCCTAGATCTATGAGTATATTTTTCTCTGTGACCATACCTGTCCACTGCTGGTATATTTACGGGACCTTACATCTGATTGACTGACGCATGATATTTTAATTTTGTTTAATAGGTTTTGACGAATCATGGGTAGATTTATTATATCAACTTTAAACATTTATCATCAGTTACAGACAAATCAACAGTTACCTACTGTTCATTCATTATAACTTCCTAATCATATTGACACTGCTACAGATATTGTAACTTGCCTGTTCCCAGAATGGTTTCTTTCATAAATGATAAATGAAGTTACTTTGCTGTGGCTGTTTTTCACTGTTGGGGCGCTGAGAATTTTATGAGCTTGAAAGGGGAGTGGGTGTGAGTACCCTTTCATTTTTTCCTTCCTGGCCTTGAAACTTCTGCTTTATAGAAAAGGGGAAATGGGGATGATAACAATTCCCTAGACCAGTCATTCATTCATTCATATTATGCTTCCTCCACAGATGGCTGGAAAATACTTGGTGCTGCAGACAGAAATCTTTAACCTACAAAAGACGAAGACCACCCTGGAGGAGAAACTAAGCCAAGCAGAGAAATTGGACAGATTGGGTTCTCAGCGCTATACCACTAAGATAAGGGAGCTTGAGAATAAGAAGGTCAGTTGTGTGATTCTGCAGTAGTTTCATGTCACTTGTTATAACATTATTTTTCTAATATCCAGTGAAGAATAAATACCATAATAGAAGGATGCACTCCCATCTTGAAAAGCATTATTTGAGAAAAACCTTATTGGCTATGTCATGTGTGTTTATTTGCAATTGAGAAGGAATAACTGAGTGACTAGTGCTGCTGAATGCATTTGTTATTGGCAGATTCTTTATATGTTGTTTATAAAAGCTTAATGGAATATTAAAACCACACAAAGTAAAACTTGTTAATGCAGGACCTCCTAGTTGGAAACCAAGTGTGCAAACCACTTAGCATATCTATTAATCAATGTGTAAAATACCATGCTTTGCATTTTCAGCTAAGCCTTCCAAAGTTAAGTATTTCATTATTATATACCAAAGTTATGCCTTTTCCTTAGCATTGCTGAATCATAACATAAAATGGGTGATACATAATTGTGTGTCAAAATAATAATATAATCTTGTCAGTTCTCATGAGCCTGACTGTTATAATGTTCTCTCCGGTCAGCATGTTTATGATAATATACTGGAGTATGTTGTTGTCTTGGCAGGACCAGTTACGCCTCACCCACAGCAGACTGAGGCAGCAGCTGGAGCAGATCAGTGCCCGACAGCAACAGAGTGAAGGGCAAGACTCTCAGAACCATGACCCACACTTGAACCTGCCCCTCACCCCTCCCTGACCAGGCTCATTACTCCACACACATCACCTTTACTTCCTTACCCTTCCTGATGCTACCTCACAAATTTTTGTCTAGCAGCTCCCCTTCCACATTTGACCCATGCTTCCTTCATTTCAGTTTTCTTCTGTCTTACCTTTGATTCTCCCTCTTGCCTTTACTCTTTGCTTCATCCACTATAGTTTTCCCTTCTCCCACTCCCACTTTCCATCATATCTCTGTGATCTCCCTCTTTTCCTAGTTCTACCTTTTATCCTCTCTCTCTTACCTATCCCATCATCTCCCCGACTCACGCTCATTTCTTACAGGCTGTGATCTCTTTTCTCCTCACACCTCCATAAATTATCATCAACAAGAATCAGAGTTCTTGAAAGCAGTTGGAAATAGTGTTAGTACCATACTAAGCACAAGATGTTCATCAACTGGAATTAAAGAATCCATGTATCAAGTGCAAGGTATTTTAAAATTCAACATTCTTGAAAACCTTACCACTGCAATTGAACAATGATCTGTAATTTTAAAAGTGTACAAGTTTTAGTGTTTTTTTTGTCTCCTCTCTTGGTCATTGACTGATTGTGCTGAACTGTTGTGGCTTTCTGATGTAGTGTCCATTCTTTCAAGCTCGCTACAAGAAACTTTTAATGGCACTTTATCTCTATTATTAAATTTATTATCTGAATGCACTGAATTTTACTTTCTGATACAGAGATCTTGTCCAGACAATGTAGTAGTGACATACAGTTTGTGATGGACATACTCCAGAGCTGTGATGGGAATGTAGTAGCATAGTGCTTGCATGTGCTCCATCTCTCTGGTGCTTCCATGGAAATGATAAAGTGTTCATGTTGTTTTTGATACATTACCTAGAACCAGAAAGTTTATTTTTGAGCCGACTGTCCTGCAGATGATATCTGTGCATTGTAAAATATGTTTTCTTTTCAACATGTATATTTTATACAAGAAAAGTTTGGCAGGACAGAGCAGAACTCTACAACCAGAAGTTTTGCCCAGGGGGGCTGACTTTATTCTCTGAATACAAGCCATCACCCACAGGGCTAGAATAAAGATTGTTGTAGGATCTGGTCACTTTCTAGTGGTGTACTGCAATCGGAGGCTCTTTTCCCTGCTGTGTGAATTGCCAGCACATGGGGGTGCATTATCTCTTCACATGCTCCCTTCCACTTTATGGTCCCTTCAGGACTGGTCTCGTGGAAGGTGCAGCCCCACTCGTAGCTCTTGTGATAACTTGGACTTGGGCCCACAGCACTGGCATTGGTATCAAAGACCTTCCCCCCCAATCTCCTTGATGATCGGAGGCCCCCTGACTCCCTGGTCCAGTAAGCTCTGGTCCCATCTTCCTGGGATTTGCTTCAGTAGCCCAGGCATATGGGGCCAGCCCCTCAATTATTTTAATTTGTTTTCTTCACGACGACCAGAGCGTACCGGGGATCCGGGAGAACATCAACAACAATAAAAACAACCAGAAGTTGCCATTATTTCCTACCCCTGATCCATTACTTTTGGTCAAAATGTGAAGCAGAGTTGGAAGAAACTTAGTGGGATAATATGTTACAAAAGACAGAGATGGAAGAAAAGAACCACAGGTGACAAATTTAGAATGTAATGAGTGATGGCTCAGTTGAATATTAGCAGTTGATGACGGCAGTATTGGCAGTCGGTAAAAATGCAAGGAATCAACTTTACATCCTAGAAAAATTTAGAAAGAGGATGTGCACTTGGCAGTCAGCATTGTATTGTTGCAAGAAGCAGCAGGAAAGCTCTATTACAACATATCATGTCAGCATTATTGTACTATTTAAAGAGGATATTTTGAGGTATATTGACCATGATATTTTACTGTACTGTACAGAATAGCAATCAAATGTAAAAGACAAAAGCATGCATCTTAATGTGGAATGACTATTTCATGTTGTAAATGAAAATGCATTACAAACCTCGTCATATCAATTGCATTGTCGTGTTATGAAGTATTATGCACATACAATATTGCAAATTATGTCAACTCAATTTTATAACAAACTTTGGATTTGGTACAAGATTACCTACAGTATTATTTGATATACAGTACATATAATAGAATTGAAATACTGCTTAGAATGAAAAACAGATTATTGGTACTTGGTAATTGGTAACTTAGATTTGTATACAGTCCTTTACTTGTGTTGATCAGATTTTGTTGTTTTGAGCTTAAGTACATAGATTTCATATAGTACTTGCAGAAATCTGTGTGAGACCAGAGCTTCAATGTACCTTTGTAATCTTGTTGAGTTTACATGCAGATAGACTTGTGTTGTAAGCATTTTGGAGAATACTGATTCCTCCTAACTAAGCTACAAATGACCTTAGTTATATTTGATTAAGCTATTTTAGATAAAATGTGGAGGCAACAATTGCTACTAGTTTGCTAATACATGACTATTTATTGTTACAGAAATCTCAGTCTACAGTAGAATAAACCAACAGGCATATTGAATTTTCTACATGTACTACTATAGCATATTTATGTACTGTATTGTACTGTACTGTGATTTAGGAAATGTTTTGTATTACTGAACCTATATTTTTGTTAATACATATTTAATTCGTGTATTAAAGAGTTTGATGGATCAAAATTTTAGGCACTATACTGTGGAGACAAGAATGGAGCATGAAATATTTTGCTGTCTTTGGTAAAGTTGGATTGAAATGTTGTTCTATGTAGATACGAATACTTCCTATATTTTCTATGTTAACAGATCAAATATTTGCCAACACTGCCAACCCTATTACTCAATCAGGTTTTTGCGTGTTTTTTTTTCACAATTGGACTGGCCTAAGGGTTATACAGATGACAGACAAACTACACAACTACAGTGATGCCTCGGTTCTTGAACATCTTTGAAAAAAATGTCTCGGTTGTCGAACATACTGCCATGGCTGGGCACCATGGTGGGGAGTTGGGCTTGCCTGGCTGACGTTCATGAGAGTGTCTCAGCTGAGACAGATACTTGAACTAAAACCCTGCAACTTTAACTTTAACATAAACTTGGTTCCCGAACCAAGCTGTCATGGCCTGAACCCCTGAAAAACCCGCCCTTCGACCATTCTCGGCTCACGCCAAGCTTGCCTAAATCACCTATCGCTCAGTCCACACCCAAGCTAAAATCTGCTGTGAACGTTCTTTAAATTAAATAAGCCACCATGGGGCCATAGAAGGATAATCAAAGTAGCATCCCAAAAAGAAAAGTTGTTAGAGCCACAAGAGATGAAAAAAGATCTCATAGCGAAGTACTGTACGAGAGTGCTGTTCACGTGTTTAACCTTACGTGTCACATATCTGACTCCCCTTCCAAGCAATAACAACCCTCCTCCTCTCCACCATCCTCACCACCTTTCATTTACACCATCAGCTTTCCTCAGTACAGGTATAGTGCAGTTAAACTTTCATTTTTTTTTTTTTTGTTATTGTATTTATAGTCTTTGTGGTTGACTTTATGCATGTAAATATTATTATACAGGTATAGATAAGCATAATGCATAATTTTTTTAGGTCTATAACAGATTAATCCAATTTACAATATTTCGTATGGGAAAAATGTATTCTGTTTTCGAACAAATCGGTTTTCGACCAGCCTTCTGGAACGGATTAAGTTTGAGAACCGAGGTACCACTGTACAGTAATTATAAAGCTACCTGGTAAAATATAAAAGTACTGTACAATATGATTTAATAAAAAAATATTTTATGTTTTCTTTATACAGTACACTAAAATATTTTGGCTGTTGGTGATTATTTGTGGAAGCAACTTTTAATATGGATTTAGGAGGAGTAAGAGTGATGGTATTTTAAAGGTTAAAGATATCTCCAAACTGTGCCTGCCACAAGAGAGACCAGAGAAGGGAAACTATGGTATCTATTTCTTTGCATAGTTTGGAGGAATCAATATTATATCCTCCAATTCATTGACATTTCACACATACGGTATGAAAAATGAAATTATAGAATCTGCCGAGATTTTTTTTATTCCTCCTTTGGGAGGCAAACAAGAACATCCATGTCTCACATTGGGGCTATATGTTGAGCTACCATGACATGGTCAATAATGGGACAGGAGAGTCTGTAATTGTGCCTGTTGGTACATTTACACTTGCATTTCATTTTTTTAATAAGTTGGATGTGTCAGTGTGTGAGCATGTGCGCATGCATGCAAGCAAGTGTAAAGTGACAATTGATTACCTGAGTGTAAGACAATTTCTTATGCATTAGATATTATGCTTGATTTTTACTGCCATCAATTCTTCACATTTTGATTATGACAATAATGTTTGCCACACTGTGATGTAGAATATTTCAGTATTATGGCAACTTGGATATATTGTACTGTAATGTATTTATATTATATGTATATAGGAATATGTATTTTATATGTTGATTAAAATATAAATTTTAAAGTATTTCCTGCTTTTCTTTCCCATTCTAACTTGCTGTAGTAATTATTGTCCCCTTATTAATGAAAAGTATAATTTTCAAGTTGGCATACGACATGCCAGGGTAGTACAGTATAATTTATGGTACTGTACTCCATTTTTCAGTAACTGACAATGTTAACTATGATTGATTGTAAAATACCACCTTAGGAGTTAGGAGGCTTAGCTACCTTACAGATATCAGCTCTTGACATTTACAATCGAGAACAGAAAAATAGACAATGGTCCTGGGTCAGGCAAGGGGGAGTAGTACACTACATCAAATAAGACTGACTGAAGTGCTAATATGTCACACAGCAGCATCAACAGTGATATAAGGATAGCATAAGCCGTCATCTGGACGTCAATCGGATACGAAGTTCGCTTGGGTGAAACCAAGCCAAAGCAAGCGGAACTGTTCTGGTCGGTCAAAAGGATTCGACGATCCACCAAGATGGACCCTGCTGCCAGCCACTGAAACCAAGACCAACCACGTATCCATCCAAGCTCGCCAAAAAGCAGTGATTCAGGGAGCTTGGGGAAAGGATAGGAGAAGTATAGCAGTAAATATGGCGGCCATTAAAGATATGACAAGTAAGTTAATAGTATAATAATACATGAATTGTAGGTGCAACAGGCTGTAAAATAGAGTGATAGCAACACAAATAAGGCTTTAAGTATAGCAATGACAGATTAGAGCAGGTGTAGAGTTCCTATTAGTCTACCATTTCTACTAAAATAGTAGTTGTTAAAACCTGGAGAATCACGATAATGATATAAATTATTAAAAAAAAAAAAAATTATGTTCTCGTATCTAATTTAACTTATGAGATTATATGGATTGCTTAGGGGTTATGTGACCCATTCTTGATAATTATGTAATATCATTAAGGTGAAGGGAAGTATTGTACTTTATTGGAAATCAGTTCTTGGTAAAACTATAGAATCATGCCAACATTTTCTGTTTTTAATCAATCTTAAAATACAGGAATGGACTTTGACTTTCACCGGTTCTAACTTAAACACAGTATCACTGTAGGATATAAGAGGTCCACCTTCATGTGTATTTCAAATGTGATTGCAGTAATTTAGTTCATAACGGTATTCTGTATCAATAACCATTTACCATTACCATCACAGTAAAATTTTTACCATTACCATCACCGTAAAATTTTTACCATTACCATCACCGTAAAATTTCTACCATTACCATCACCGTACAATTTTTACCATTACCATCACCGTAAAATTTTTACCATTACCATCACCGTAAAATTTTTACCATTACCATCACCGTAATTTTTTTACCATTACAATCACCGTAAAAATTTTACCATTACCATTACTATCACCGTAAAAAAATTTACCATTACCATCACCGTAAAAATTTTACCATTATCATCACCGTAAAATTTTTACCATTACCATAACAATACAATTTTTACCATTACCATCACCGTAAAATTTTTACCATTACCATCACCATAAAATTTTTACCATTACCATCACCGTAAAATCTTTACCATTACCATCACCGTAAATTTTTTACCATTACCATCACCGAAATTTTTTTACCATTACCATCACCGTAAAAATTTTACCATTACCATCACCGTAAAATTTTTACCATTACCATCACCGTAAAATTTTTACCATTAGCATCACCGTAATATTTTTACCATTACCATCACCGTAAATTTTTTACCATTACCATCACCATAAAATTTTTACCATTACCATCACCGTAAAATTTTTACCATTACCATCACCGTAAATTTTTTACCATTACCATCACCGTAAAATTTTTACCATTACCATCACCGTAAAAATTTTACCATTACCATCACCGTAAAAAATTTACCATTACCATCACCGTAAAATGTTTACCATTACCATCACCATAAAATTTTTACCATTACTATCACCATAAAATTTTTATCATTACCATCACCGTAAAATTTTTACCATTACCATCACCGTAAAATTTTTACCATTACCATCACCGTAAAATTTTTACCATTACCATCACCGTAAAAATTTTACCATTACCTTCACCGTAAAATTTTTACCATTAACATCACTGTGAAATTTTTACCATTACCATCACCGTAAAATTTTTACCATTACCATCACCGTAAAATTTTTACCATTACCATCACCGTAAAATTTTTACCATTACAATCACCGTAAAAATTTTACCATTACCATTACCATCACCGTAAAAAAAATTACCATTACCATCACCGTAAAAATTTTACCATTATCATCACTGTAAATTTTTTACCATTACCATCACCGTAATATTTTTACCATTACCATCACCGTAAAAATTTTACCATTACCATCACCATAAAATTTTTACCATTACCATCACCGTAAAATTTTTACCATTACCATCACCATAAAATTTTTACCATTACTATCACCGTAAAATTTTTACCATTACCATCACCGTAAAATTTTTACCATTACCATCACCGTAAAAATTTTTACCATTACCATCACTGTATAATTTTTACCATTACCATCATCGTAAAATTTTTACCATTACCATCACCGTGAAAATTTTACCATTACCATCCCGTAAAATTTTTACCATTACCATCACCGTAAAATGTTTACCATTACCATCACCGTAAAATTTTTACCATTACCATCACCGTAAAAATTTTACCATTACCATCACAGTAAAATGTTTACCATTACCATCACCGTAAAATTTTTACCATTACCATCACCGTAAAATTTTTACCATTACCATCACCGTACAATTTTTACCATTACCATCACCGTAAAATTTTTACCATTACCACCACCGTAAAATTTTTACCATTACCATCACCGTACAATTTTTACCATTACCATCACCGTAAAATTTTTACCATTACCATCACCGTAAAAATTTTACCATTACCATCACCGTAAAAATTTTACCATTACCATCACCGTAAAATTTTTACCATTACCATCACCGTAAAGTTTTTACCATTACCATCACCGTAAAATTTTTACCATTACCATCATCGTAAAATTTTTACCATTACCATCACCGTAAAAATTTTACCATTACCATCACCGTAAAATTTTTACCATGACCATCACCGTAAATTTTTTACCATTACCATCACCGTAAAAATTTTACCATTACCATCACCGTAAATTTTTTACCATTACCATCACCGTAAAAATTTTACCATTACCATCACCGTAAAATTTTTACCATTACCATCACCGTAAAATTTTTATCATTACCATCACCGTAAAATTTTTACCATTACCATCACCGTAAAAATTTTACCATTACCATCACCGTAAAATTTTTACCATTACCATCACTGTAAAAGTTTTACCATTACCATCACCGTAAAATTTTTACCATTACCATCACCGCAAAATTTTTACCATTACCATCACCGTAAAATTTTTACCATTACCATCACCGTAAAATTTTTACCATTACCATAACAATACAATTTTTACCATTACCATCACTGTAAAAATTTTACCATTACCATCATCGTAAAATTTTTACCATTACCATCACCGTAAATTTTTTACCATTACCATCACCGTAAAATTTTTACCATTACCATCGCCGTAAAATTTTTACCATTACCATCACCGTACAATTTTTACCATTACCATCACCGTAAAATTTTTACTATTACCATCACTGTAAAACTTTTACCATTACCATCACTGTAAAATTTTTACCATTACCATCACTGTTAAACGTTTACCATTACCATCACTGTAAAATTTTTACCATTACCATCACTGTAAATTTTTTACCATTACCATCACTGTAAAATTTTTACCATTACCATCACTGTAAAAATTTTACCATTACCATCACTGTAAAATTTTTACCATTACCATCACTGTAAAATTTTTACCATTACCATCACTGTAAAATTTTTACCATTACCATCACTGTAAAATTTTTACCATTACCATCACTGTAAAATTTTTACCATTACCATCACTGTAAAATTTTTACCATTACCATCACCATTTTTTTTTATTATTATTTTTTATTTATTTATTTATTTATTTTTTTATTTATTTATTTTTTTTTTTTTTCGCCGCCGCCGCCGCCGCCGCCGCCGCCGCCGCCGCCGCCGCCCCGCCGTCGCCGTCATCCCGCCGTCTCCAACCCGTCACCGCCGCTTCCCGCCGCCGCCGCTTCCCGCCGCCGCCGCCACCACCGTCGTTTTTTAATAATTAGTTTTTTTAATTGTTTTTTTAATATTTTTTTTTTTATTATTATTTTTTTTTCGTAATAATTAACTTTTTTATTATTATTATTATTATTATTATTTTTTTTCGACTTCGTCGCCGCCGCCGCCGACCACATCCCCGCCGCTGAACCGCCCTCCCACCGCCGAACCGCCGCCCCGCCGTCGCCCCCACCGTCGTTTTTTAATTTTTTTTTTTTTTTTTTTTAATAATATACTTTTTTTTTATTATATATATATTTTTTGTTTAATTATTTTTTTTGTAATAATTAACATTTTTTTTTATTATTATTTTTTTTTATTTTTTTTTTTATTTTTTTTCGTCGTCGCCGCTGCCGCCCCGCCGCCTCCGCCCCGCCGCCGCCACCGCCCCGCCGCCCCGCCGCCGCCGCCGCCGCTGCCGCCCCGCCGTCGCCGCCACCGCCGTCGCCGCCACTGTCGCTTTTTAATAATTTGTTTTTTTAATTGTTTTTGTTAATAATATTTTTTTTTTTTAATATTTTCTTTTTTGATTGATTAATTTTTTTTTTGTAATAATTAACTTTGTTTTTATTATTATTATTATTATTTTATCTTTTATCTTTTATTTTTTACTGTCATGTAGGCCTAATTGAGTTGACACTCAGGTGTGTTGTCTTGTATCAAACACATTTTACCACTTATAAGCCACATGGAATCTTACCATGATGGCTGCATGTTACTGCATAAAGTGTGTCATTACTTCCTCAGTTTCAGTTCACTCTGATTTACACAGAAACTTTAATTTTACTCATCAGTCCCAGGCCGTAATTTCACAATTATAAAAACTCTTTCCGCACATTGGCTTAACTTAGACTACGGTTTTTTAACTTACACCTAAATTCTCAACAACCAAATAGTCTACATAGTAAACACACTTATACATTAAATATCTTTAAAACATTATGAAATATGCTAAAACATTCATAATACAATCTTTCAACACTCGAGTTATCCTACAGGCCAACCTTAACTTAGGCACAAATAGGTCTCCCCATGGAGCCAGTTTATCTTTTATAACCCTGTCAATGCTATATATACGTCAGGTTATACATTAATAGTTAATATCACAACACTATAATAGCCTTAGCTTTACAGTTTTTGTGTGTGCAATATTAATATTCTACAGGACATGGGTACGTGTCGCGGTGTGCGAGGAAGGTGATGAATTTCACTTCGTTGATTTGTCAATTTCTGTCGTATATTTTTCTATATGACTTTCTTAACATGCATATGAAATGTAGTAGAAAGACTCCTGTCTCTCTGGGTATACACCCATTACCTTAAATATTAGTGACATAAAAAAGAGTATTCTATTTTGTACGCCCATCAGCTGCTGAGGTTGTGTAAAGAGGAGGTTAATTACTATAGGTATATTACCTCACTGCCAAATTAGTTTTCCCTTATACATACAATAGCATTAATAATAATAATTATAACGAAATATAATGAAAAGTATTAACTTGTTCACTAATTTTCAAACCATAGTATCAAAGTAGCCTTATTTATGCCATGGCTCTTAACGATCACTATCCATCACTATCCCAGAGATACTCTTCCACCTGAGCAGACCTTACTCTTCCATATGCTATTGCCTACTCCGGTCGTAAGTTAACGTTGTGAATAGAGGTGTAAATGTAGGAGTAGCCAGGCGTAATATGCCCCTGGAACAAATACATACTCCGACGCAAAATAAGCCACCTTTGTGGATCCCGCTCCCTGACTGTGATTGTGACATGCAGCCACACACGTACACTTTTCCACATAAATACCCTTACACACGTACGTACACTTCTCCACAAACACAAACTATCACTCTATATGACCATTACGTGTAGTCAATATATAATTATATATGTTAAACACCACACTCCCAGAAGATGAATTATAAATATTCACACGGCATTTGTTAAATCAATGCCAGCAGCCGCCAACAGCTTATTTTATAGATATAACATGGCCTACAAAAGAACGGGGCTCGTTCAGTTGTTCTAGTAACTGTTCTAATTCTGTTTAGGATGTTACAATCTAACAGCTAAAATGGTTTTCTTTAATTAATCACCAACAAGACTTTTATTAGTTATCTAATGTCAGCATGGTATGTAATAATATTGCGTCTCGACTTGAGAGTAGTTTATACATTTATATAATTTAGACTAAACGCTTGTCTTTAACTTAAGTATTCATGCTAGAATTAGATTTCTTAAATATTTTTGATGGAAAACATGCACAATATATTTGTAAACTTTATTATATCAATATCTCAAAGTATGTACGTAAAAGAAGAATATAATTTTTGACGTTCAGTTTTACCAACTCAAAAGAATATCATATGCTTAGGTGGTGGTGACTTTTAGCTTACATAATTAGCCTGTGTTTTGTTTTAGTCAAATATATAAATAATGATTCGCATATATATGTGTAATCTATGCCCATGATGCTTGGAAATATAATATACATATATAGGAAGGAAAGTTAGTAGTTTCTAAATTAACATAGCCTTGATAAGATGGCCATGTGCTGATAATTATGTTCTGTTCCGTTACTGGTCAGAGATAGTCATTGCAATAGCAGTCCACATTTCTTTAACTAATTCAATAGATAAAAAAACAAAACTTATCGCCCTCGGAATGAAAAATTTAAGACAGTTAGGACAGGTAGAGCCGCTGAGATAACACAAGGTGATGGCAACATTGGTGAGGACAACATTGCTCAGCTGTGAGAGGCCGTGATGGTGCTGATGGAGGAGGATGCTTACTATTTTTTATTATAGGACCCCGTGGTGTGGCTTGAGTGAAGTAGTGTCATTGTTAGCAGTATGGGTGGGTGTGTAGGTGCAGCCAGGGACAACTCAGCCTCCAGTAATGGCTCTATGGGACAAACTACATCCTCGCCTATGGGTAAGAAGGTCATTTTATTCGTTCGTGGTGCATACGATGGATGGTGTGGTACGAAGACTCCATGGATAAATAATTGAGCCCTCGTACCGGTACCGCACCTTCGTATGTTCTTGTATGTTCTCTCTCTCAACACAAAATCCATTTGCCTGTACTCTCTCTCTTCTCTCTCACTCTGTTGTGTCTCATCTCCATTTAGTCATACCATTTCTTTCTTTGGGTAAATTTTTACAAGTTGCCACAACAGGATTTCACTGGAAAAAAATATATTTCCTAGAAGGATTTAGTGTGACTACCGGGACCTAACTGGGGCAGACTACCGGGACCTAGCCTGGGCAGACTACCGGGACCTAAGCAGGAAAAAATATACAGTAGAAATTAGTCAGACCTCACCTCACCTCACCTAACCTAATCTGGACTGGGACACACTACCGGGACCACACGTTACATTATTGTTTGTATTAAAATTAATATATAGTATTACTGTGAATAATGTATCTGCAAAGTAAGGCTTTGAAATGACAATTTTGTTCACAGGATAAGTACAGTATGGTAGCAAAAATCATATATAGAATGACAGAATTATATTGGATGCTATAGTTTATTGATGAACAGACTAGAAAAGACCATATGTCCATACCATATATTTTAGCCAAAATCCTCAGAGGCCTAATACACATTTACTTTGTGGAGCTATGATACACAATATTGTCCTCTACTGTATATTGTATTAAAGGAATAAAATGTTGCTGAATATTATATACCGGGTAGCTTACAGTATTTGAAAATAATCAGAATATTCTTTTTTTCCTTCCTGAAGGAAAGAGGAAGCATTTATTGTGAAATATGGTTATCACCCAGTGTTAACCTTATCAGAACCAAATACAGTATAAAGGAAAGTGATAATGCTATCTACAGCTCCTACCATTGAGGCACAGTTCCCGGATGTTACTTACTAGATCTAATTTACACTTCTCCATTCTAACCTGCATTTATGAAGCAGGTAAGAACATGCCCTTGAGGCAGGAGCGAGTAAGATGGAAGTCGGATATGCCACTAACAGAGGGCCAGGTGCGCAGCAAGAGAGATGAGTTCTGGGACACTGCACCAGAATTTGAAGGTCGAAGGGAAATCTGGGATGCTCTAAAGGCAGCAGCTTTGGCATTGGAGTCTAATGACTATGACCTGGCTCAAGCTATAGTGGATGGAGCAAATATCACACTTCCTAATGGTTAGTCACAGCCAGTTCTTTCTGAACCAGAAACTTAGCCAATTTTTAATGCTAATATTTATATTTATACATTTATGTGAACTGTAATAATGTAAAATATTATGCAGTGTACAAGTAGCAATACTGTACTTTTGCATGTACATTTTGCATTGTAACTTTAGGTGTGCAATAATTTTATGCATCAATTGGATAAGATGTATTTTATGCATTTACAGGTACTGTACAGTAGGCTACTTGACTTTCATACATACCTACTGTACTTTTTGTTATTTAGTTAGCTGAGTTTATATCAGTGGAGAGCTTTAACTTAATACTTTACATCATACTTATCATTTAAACAAGGTATCCATAGGGCTCAGACAGATGTGGGAATTAGAAAAGTATTGTTGTCCTGTATACTGTATCACTAACCACTTGTTGTTGACTACCATACCTTATACCATACCACATTTGCTGTCTAATAAGGTGCTTTCACTGTATGGATATGGTAGCCTAATAGTGACCTATACCCTCCCCACAGGTACCTTGACTGACTGCTATGATGAACTTGGCACAAGGTACCAGTTGCCTGTGTACTGCCTCTCTCTACCTCTTAATCTCCTTCAAAGTGAGCAGGAGAAGGAGGGACACCCAGAGCCAGGTAAGTAATAAACAGAGAACATGAAGGCAACTTTTTTTTTTCTTAATGGAAAATGAGGACTAAAGGCTGAAAGCCCATTCACTCTACTCACATGTGAAGTAAAAAAATAGGTAGAAGTTCAATTTCATTTGAGATGCCTAGGAAAATATTGTTTTTCAGAGCATAACTCATAATATGGAGGAAAGATAGGTGGAGTTGAGTGTTTCAGAGTTTACCAGTTGTGTACATAGAATACTGAGAGTGTTGGTTAACTCATGCATTAGGGAAATGAACAGAAAAAGAGGTGAAAATGAGTTGCTTTTGGGGAGTGTTGCATGCTCTCCTGAGGGGAGGTGGCATGCATTGAGAGAGTTCAGAATAGGAATGTTCAGTGTAATAGAAATAGAAAAGTGTGATGCAGCTTTGCAGTGACAAAAAATAGGTTGTAATGAATCAGTAAGGTATTACTGTAGTATGATGTGTAAAGTCTCATTGATGGATGGTATTGTGAAAGAAGTTAATAAAGACAAGAGTGTCAGAACAAGGAGTGAAAGTAAGAAAGGATGAAGGAAATTGATCAGTTTCAATATTTTTTTTCTTCTTTTTTCATCACAGAGAGCAGTGTAGAAGGAGAGGAGACAGTGCTCAAAGTGCGCCTTTCCACCACCAGCAAAGATGTCAAGCTCACTGTCTGCTCCAACAATACTATTGCTCAGGGCAAGAGAAAGCTTGATGTATGTATTCTCTACACCTCTTCATTGTTATCCTTTTCATCACTAGTTGGTCCTCATACATTATCCATTCTGTCAAGCTAATGCATATTTTACTCACCATTTTGGGATTTACTAAGTTCTTCCATTCCATTTCATTACTTTCTTTATATTAAGTTTCAGCTTCCACCGTCATCATCACAATCATTGTCAAAACCTATTCATCTTTATCTAAGGAATGGTAAAAACAGTGTCCTCATAATATTATATTATGCAAATAAGGCTGTTAAGAATTTTGCTATTTACTAGGCAGCCATGAGCCATGATATTGAGTTAATTGCAGCCAGTCTTAGAGTTAAACCAATTTTATGGGTGGCTAGGGTGAGTTGCAAGTTATGTGTTATGACAGTATGGTACCTCAGGATCTGTAATATATATTAAATGAGCCAGTTGTATCTTCCTCCCCAGGTACAAGAGGATTTGGAAGGTGGTCGCCAGAGATGGTTCTATGGAGGGAAACTCTTGGGGGATCAGCTGGTGGTGAGTGAATGTGGGGTACAGCACAACCATGTTATTCAGGCCATCATCACGCCACAGCCCCGGGCACTATCGATGTTTGAGAGGTATGTGGGGATAGGGGACACTGAAGCCACTCCAGCCAAGCCATCACCATGATATCATGACTTCAACCATCCTTTTCTTTTCTTTCATAATCTGGCATCTTTTATGTTATGGCCACTTACATCTTGGTCTCTTACAACCTAGGCTTCCAGATTTGTGGATAGAGCTACTGGAAAGGAGTTAAAATTGTGGAATGGGTTTGCAAAGTGGAAGAAGAGGGTATAACAACCTAGAGGTCTGTGATGGTGTTTATACAGTGTTGGAAGTGTGGAAAGAATCTATAAAGAGGTGAAGAATGAAAGTGAATATTAATTAAAATGAGAGGTATATAAAGTTTGTAGGACTTTTAAGGTGTAGAAGAAATTATTACCCATTAATTTAGAAGGGGTTTGAAATATGTCAGTAAGAAAGTATAATACTGGCTTAAAACTGTTATTTCTGGTTTGGTTCTGTGCTGAACCTTCAGTGAGATGGTACCGGTGACAATTCTATGAAACTGATAATTAAATAAAGATGATGAAATTATAATGTAGTGCAGGAATAATTATTATTAGTGGTGTTTTGGTGATGGTATGGCATGCAAGTGATCATATAAACAATTGTGTCATGTTGTAATGGTGTGGTAATACTGAGTACCAAACAGGGAATTGTCTGAAGGAGAACGGGAGAACAATACTAATATTTCTTCCCCGGCTGAACCAAGTGTCTTTTTATAACTATCAGAGACTCCTTAGATAATAGGTAATTTAGGTAAAATGAAAACAAATATAAATGTGGGTATATTATTATTATTATTATTATTTTTATTATTTTTAGGTTGAACCCTTCAGATATTCCCAGATTATGACCAAAGTAATTTAATTTAGTGCATGGAATATGTTTCATTCTCTCCAATTTCCAAAGATTAGATATTTGGTAAGGTTGAATATGTAAGTCTTTGGTATAACTACTGCTGCACTTTGTGAGATGTGGCAGCTGTGCATTTATTTTCTGTACCATACATTATACTGTAATATTTGATATGTACGAAAGACTTTATACAATTTCACAACCCATTTACCCCTAAGATAAGTTTCAAACTTTATTAATAGATCAATTTTATGAATGCTCTATGTGAGAACATGCTTATCTAGATGCTCATAAATTCAGTGACCAAAATACTAGCTGTGAAATTATGTAAACTTTATGAATACAGCTTGGAAGTACAGTACCGTAAATTTAAAGCCAAAAACATGGCTTCAGTGAGAACAAGGGGTAATATATTAAGAAGATAATCCTATTGTGTGCTGAGATATATAGAAATTCATTGTTGCAGCATCACATGTATAAAATGACCCAACTATTGTTCCATGGATTTGGGTGTGCATCTGTATAGTCCCAGCCAAGAGTTCCATGCAAGGCTGTTTTTAGTACCTACCCAGAAATGATTTTTATATACTGTATGGTATAGAACATGCATGGTGGAACTCTGCTTTGTAATTTGTAATTTAGCATCATCATTTGTTTATATTCATGCATGCACATGCATGCTACATGTGTGTTGGGGTGGGGGGAATATGCATCTGAGTTTAAACAAGCAGAGTTTTGGCTGGGACCATCCATTATTGTGTTGTTTCAATATTGTTTGTTTCTCTGTGAACTAGTTGGTAGTTTTACCATACTAGTTAATTGGGTGCCGTGAAAATCTGTATTGCAAAGGTATGTAATGATATTAGCTGTCAGTACATATTGTAGTGACTGTTATAGATATATGCATTCACACAGAAGTTTGATACTGTGGTTATACAGTATTTTCGGGTTTTCTTTATATGAAAATTGATGTACCGCACTGATGTATCACATATTTATTGTACTTAAAAATTGGGTATGAGCATAACATTGTTTACACACCAGTATTCTTATTCTCTTTTTGTTTTCATTTATTTCATCATTTCTGCTTATTCTACTCACATTTGTATTATTTTGGAATTGCTTCTTATTTTCAGCCATATCTAGTCTTTGCTGTTTTCTTTTGTTAATTTGAAGGTAACTTTATGGGGTTTTATAACACAAACATTAAATTTTCAATTGCTCTCTTTAATGTACGTTCTGCTTTCCCAGTGGAGTTTCCTCTTCTGCAAATTGTTTGTATAGTGACCCCTACTGTTGTACACATAAAATTTTGTAACAAAAAATCAGAAAATTGTACACTTAGTACGAAGAATTGCAAACTGAATACTGTACAACCTTCCTAAATGGCAGGTCACTTTAGTAGACGAAAAGAATTTTGGCTCGAATAACTGTGTTTTTACCAGTTCAAATCCATTTTGGTGGGATAGTCAGCACTCTCCAGGCATCCCATCCTCTACTGCAGATGTACCACAAACTTTTGGATAATGCTGTACAAGAAGTTACAAGCTATTGGCAATTTTTTTTTTCTTGATTGTTATTTTATTATTTTATTTATATACCTCAACCTCAGGACTGTAAGCTGTCGGTATCCTGTAACTCTTGGGAGACCCGAACATTATTGAGTGAAGCTTTGAAATATTGGGTACCTCACATAGGTCACTAATTGGAGAAAGTGAACTTGAGTGTCAGGGAGTAAATAAAGAAAAGAGGATTGTGGACTTCCTCACTACTCTTTTATATCTTACCAGAGAAAACCCTTTACTACTTAAAGTGGACTTCAACTTCTGTAGGAAGGGTGCTAGAATTTGAAGAAAAAAAATTGACCAATGGGCCATGTATTTTCTACTAAAGTACCACTTTCTAATAACAGTAATTACTGCCTGTCTATCTATCTATAGCTCTGATGCCTCGTTCCTTCCGGGAACTCCCTCCAAGGGGGTGGCTACGGCAGAAGTGTCTCCAGTTTTCCCTGTTCAAACACTCCCTCCTTACTTGTTCAAACCCTCCTCTGCCCCTTACGTTTCTCTCCTTCACATACTTTCCACTCTGTTTTGCCATCTAACTTACTGTAATTACTGTAACTGTACATATAATATGTAACAGTAAACTGCTTACATACTCTTTTAAGTAAATTTTCCATGCATTATTTTATTTTGCACAGAAATCTTGCATTTAAGCATGCATAATGATCCAGTTGACTATAAATGAGTAATTATTTTGTTATATACCGGTATACTGTACTGTAAGTGCCCAGAATCAGTCAGAGGACCAATGATAATGGATTTAAGGGCTGGATTTGGCACATACTCCACCAACTGAATAGCCTGCTTTTCACTTCTGTATTGGTGCCTGAAGTAAATAGACCAACTGTAAAATGAGCAATATGCTAAGGGTAAGGTAAGAAAGGAATAACTTGACACTGTACTGCATTCTCAAAATTTGGATCTTTATAGTCTTCACATTTTTACAGTCAATAATTTGTTCTCTGATTACCTATGTGACACTTGGCAATAATTGCCACAGCTACTATGGGTAACTGAAAACTATTTGTAGTTTTTCATAATTCAAGTAACATCTAAGAAATCAGAGGTAGATTATTGCATTACATTTTCTGGTGAAGTACTGTACTTGTGTGGAAAAGTTTATTTCAAGAACAAAAGTTATAACTGAGCCACTTTGAGTTGATACGAGTTGCTGGGGCTTGTGGCATTATATTTTCATTTAACATGAGTGTGAGTGTATGGGGAAATTCATTTCTAGGTAAAGATATCATTAACCAAGTCCCCTGTGCAATAAGTTGGTTTCACATGTTAGTGATGTGTAAATTTGCCCTGGATAGTGTCATGATACTCTCTCTGTTTGCCTCAACTTTAGTTTAATGCTGGTCAGACATACAGCAACCCTTAACCCTTGAAAAATGGCAGGTGACGATGCATATTTTTCTCTGACTAATATCAGAGGATTTTCAACATCTAAAGTTAACTCGAATGGCTTTCCTATTAGACTGTATGTTTGTACTGACTGTAGATGAATTTATGTGTACAGTACTGTAACAGGATAACCCTTATTGTTGTAGGGTAAAGATATCAGTGTGTTTGTTGGTGTAGAATTTACTTGTGGTGGTGAGCAAAGATTGATGGGTAAATTCACCTTCAGTACCATGGCTGCTTGTATAATATTATGGACACATTAGTTACTCACTCATTTCTTATGGGCAATGATACTTAATTATGATAGGTGACAGAATACTCTATTAATATATGTGTGGGAATTTCTTAGTTTTAATATAATTATTTAATGAATAATTTGTTTTTGGTCAAACTATATTTCATAAGGTTGAATGAATAACTGGTCTAGTTTCTTCCTTTTGGGCATATCCAATCATTCTTATGGATATACTATACCAAAACAGTGGGCAGCATATTGCTTATTTAGGCAGCCAGATGGCTGAACACTCGGGAAGTAGCTGGTCCATTACATTGTACACTTTTTCAGGTGAGGTGGCAGTAACCTTGTGACCTTAATGTTTTCACTGATGATATCTTGAATTATATGTACTGTAGTTGGGTACAAGAAGCAAAAGTACAGAACTAGGATGGTCATATTTTGATTTTCTCTTGGTGGCAAGTCTCTTGGTCATTATGAAGTGAACACTTTTAGGCTGGCTCATTGATCGTTGAAGAAATACACATCATCTTCCTCTGACTGTCCAGCCTGATATTTGGCTGGTGCCATATATGAAGTCAGATTCAATTTTGTACTAGTGAAACAGTATTGATTTGATTTTATTCATGACTCCAAATGGCACATTTTTATGATGATCAGTGGAAGTGCCGAACATGGCGTGTTATACTACAGTACTGCATTTATAACATTTACCCATTGCATAACTCAACTTTTAAGTATCTTGTCAAAAAATACCATTGTGATATGCACTTAAGCTCTGGCTGAATGACATTCTGTTGCTTTTTGAAGATTGAGGGAAATTTGGCCAGTGTGATACAATTATTAGGCTACAAACTTTGCCCTCATCTTTTTCTTTATAGGTTTATGAGAGTGCAGTTTAAGCCTCAGAGCTCATTTTTTTTATCACTGATTATCCGTGAGTTGAACATTTAGCTATTTAGGGGAAAATAGTTTTCCTCATATACATGCAGAGCTATATGTTAACCAAAAGAAATGTTAATCTTTGACACTTTCACACATTTACTAGGTTTCCTCTTTCGCCTTAGGAATGGTTGTTCTACATTCGTTAATGGCTGTTACTGGACTTAGATTATTTATGCAGGATGGTAATCACGTATATTATTGTTTACATATTCCTAGATACCATAAAAATCAAAGTAAATGTGATACAGACTTCTGTGTTACTGTAGAAGTTTTGCATTGAGCATTACCAGTTACTGTAATTTGAATAAAAACAAAACATTTTGGTTCCTGTGAATCAGCTATTACAAAGAGTAATGACTTTATTGTAGATTAAAAGTATAGAGCTCCAGAATTACTTATATATTAATTAAAGATTTTATAAAAGTAGAGAGAGAAACCTTTACCTCCTGTTTATTATATCAAAATCTCACAAATGTATGTATGTGTGCATGTACTGTACTGTACAGTTGCCTTGACATCTATGTGGTAATGTTATTGTTGTCATTCTTTTTTTTTTAATCTGATGCTGGAACAGTCAAGCCTCCTTATAAATGGCTATTTGTTCCACATGTCTACCGCATTAAACAAATTCAGTATTGACAGTAGTCTTGAAAGCCCCCATTCTTTACTACAACTCAAATAAGTCCCTTTATTGACCCCTTGTGTAACAAAAAATATAAGTGCCTCCAAATGTTTTCACTTGTAATTCATTAGTAAACCATGTACTGACACATCCCTAACATGGAGGAAAGGAAACTCTAATTGTTTTGTCATGACTGAAAGTGTTGGTCTGTATGTTTACACTGGTGACCGCTGACTGGTCATTAGCATATTCTTTAATAAATGGTTATTCAAGCTTAATGGAATAATAAAAATATATGCTTATAAAACAATGTAAAGTAAACATTATTTTGAGCTGAAGACATATGATAGTACCAAAAATAAATCGTGTTCAAGCTAGGTCACTTAAATTGTCCACATTTGCCACCTGTATGTATATACAGTACAGTACTTGGCCCAAGAATCCCTGGGGGTTCCTTTCTGGCTACTGTAAACAATAGTGGTTTCTTAAGTTTTCCCTGATGAAAATGCTGTACAGTAGTTTTTATTTAAGACTTCATTCTCAGAGTATATAATTATTATCAGAATTATACAAAGTATGTACTCGTGTGAGGTAAGTTAGCCCCAACATTATAAGAAGTGAAAAATTATTACCACCATATAGCAGTGCTGTGTAGAAACATGATCACATGAAATTTTTGTTGTGGTGCTAAAATATCTTAAAATTTTATTTGTTGTAGTGTAAAACTGTATAGTGATTCCTTATTCAGTACTCAGTGGAATATATGTACAGTATACTGTATTAGGTGTAAATGAATGTGAAGTCTGGCAGGAATCAGGAATGTGAGGCAGTGTGTGATTGACCAGTGCTGTGACTACGGTACAGTATGTGAGTGTGGTGTCGGCATTTATCAAAGAGAGTTGCTAATAAAGTGGCTTTGATAGCTTAGGGGTTAACCCCTAACAATTAGGGATTTTGTCTTTTTGACTTAGTGCTCCCCAAGGAGGTATTATTTTTTTCATTTTTACTTTGAACCCCAATATAATACACAAACAGTAACATAAAAGAGTGGGTAAAAGGTATACAAATGTGATTGATGTGAAGCACATATGGAAGCACAAGGCAAACTAAGTGAAATGTGGGCACTCCATGCTGAGTTAGGCCCAACATTTTCTGATACAAGTAAACATATGCCAACAAAATTGTAATATCCCAAATAAGTTTTTCAATTAAAATTATTTTGCCTCTCTAACTTACACAATTCCGATGAATAGAAAGCTGACGACTTTGGAGTTCACTGTATCTGTTTCATTAATCCAGAAAAGTGACTGGGAGTTAAGTAATGATAGAGCAAGGAAGACGATCAGTTAAAAGATTAAAGGCCGCCAATGAGTGGTAGTCAATGGGACGGAGTGAAGCACACACTAGACTGCATGAAATACAACTATAGCACACATTACAAGATGATGAGTGGCCCAGAGACATCACCACCCATGTAAGACCCGAATCAGCTTGGGCTATGGCTGCGTAAACAGGAAGACCTCAGACAGCCGACTCAAACCCCCCCCACCCCCACCCCCTGATCAAAGGGATGGTAACCTCTGACATCATTGAAAGATTACAGTGTCCCGAGCATGGACCAAATGCTGGACCACAGAAATTGCAGCCGTGCACTCTAATACTGTGCCAGCCAGAGGCAGTTAACCTAAAGAAGGGAGGGAGGTGAGCTCTAATGGCTGCAGAAGAGGAAATCGCGAAGTGTGATCAGCGAGAGCCTTATGACATTAGTCCACCCAGTAATTTCAAGGTGGGTTACGCGGCTATGAACCACTTGGTACTGAAAATTTGCTTTGTTGAAGGTTAAAATGCCTTGAAAAGTGAGACTCCTTCACCAGAATTGCCTTCAGTTTGGCTTAATTTTCTAGTTTAGTACATCTTGTACGTGTACATTGATTCCCTATTGTATGAAGCCACTTGTAATCATACATTTCCAGCCTCCTCTCATGAAAGATTAACAATACTGTGCTGTACTCTAGGAATAGAAATATTCAGCTATCCAAATTATTCTTTGGTACAGTATTATTCTTTAAGTTTACCTTTTTTACTCAGATTATCTCTAACTGTGATTTACTGCCATTTGGTGTTGGTGGTGTGGTAGAGGAGTAAGATTATTTGTGTATAGAAAAATGAGATTTGTGGGTGTATCAGTAGAGATTCAACATACAGTTTCCATTTCTTAACTCCTTCTCACAACAGTATCTACAAATAAACATCATTCATTAGAGCAATTTTTCTCTCCATGGGACATTCCTTGCCAGCGAAATGGGAAGCTGGAGACTGACTTGGTGTAACTATGGATTGATCACACTAGACTATTGTGATTCATTTTTATTTAGGAGGCACCTCCATCCTGCTGACATCATAAAACCCTATTTACTGTCTGCTACTTTCTCCTTGATTTCCATCTCTGTTCAGTTGCTTATGACCTTGCTTTCCTATTTTTGCTTGACTGTCACCAGGCTTCTTGCCTAAAAGATATACTCCAGAACTCCATGAATTTTTCAATTGCTCGATTGATGGCTTTACTTCAATGTGTCAGCTTTTTAACTGGATATTTTATACTAAAGTAGTCAGTACCTCTAATTATTTTGGCAAATTTTTGTTAATTAATTTAATTTTCCTTGCAGTATAACCCAGTAAACTATGTACTTTACTAAAATGATTCTGGTTCTGATTTTATACCAGATGGCCTTAGCCGCTTGGTATAAGTATACTGTGGGATTATATTATATTCTCAGTTATATAATTTTACTGTGGCATATTTACCGGTACTTGAAATTATAATTTAATGTTTGTTATAATAATGCATATAATGTATGTTATGTAGCTTATTTAAAATCTCTCTTCTATCCTGTCTCTGGTTCTAAGCCCTGTCAATTATAAGTGAAAATAATTTACTGAATAGCTAAACAGGGTAAGAACTCCTCAAAATCAAATTACAGTACTGTTAAATTTTATAACGAGATCAGATAAGAAGAGTTGTATGAACTGGGGTCAATTTTAATGATGAATTCTAACTGGTTAGTAATGAAAGTGTATGGTAAATAATTTAATAGAATAATCAGTTCACACTGCTGTAATTTTTTTATTTTCTTTATTTGTTACAATATGAAGGGAGGAAAATTCATATTATGCTTTAAAAGCTTAGTGCTCATTTAGATTTCATATGTGCATGAATAACATCCAACTTCTTTCTTGTGATATGTGGCAGTCAGTAACTGAATCTTTTTGGTTTGGGATCTTTTCTGTAGCCAAGTGGTGAGGATACTGGATTCATATTCATAACTCGGTGGTTTAGTGTTCATATCCAAATTGTGGCAGTTGCTGAAAAATAAATGAACATCTAATGAAGTCCTAGTTGCTAAGATAGGGCCATAATCACTGGCAAAATTACAGTTGTAATTGTTGGGATACCCCCTCATGTTCCTCTTTGTTGCAATTGAATACTGTACCAGTTCAGAAGACGTGAGGAATGTGTAAGAGTTATTAGCACAACTTTGAATGAATATTCCTCCTCTGTATGCCATGCCATTTATGATATCATGTTTGGCTCTAGCTCAAGAAAACAGCTAACTTAATTATGATGCACAAAAGTTCATTCCTTAATTATTAAAGGGGGTATCACACTAGCTCAGCGTATGAGGTTTTTGTGGGACTGGCTGAATAACGTTCTGTGAACGAGGAACCGCTTCGGCATTCGCGGGACAAAGATGGAATGGATCTCTAGCAAAGACCATTCCTCGTATACAGAACCAAGTAAATAAATAATGTATTTATATAAATTAATTCTAAGCAAAAAAGGTGGATTAATATCAGAAAACATTTTTGCAATACAAATATTTTCGAACAACAACAAAAAGTAGAAAATACGATGTCGATATTTTACTGTGTTTACATCCCGTAGAGATGGGTACACGTGTAGTGTTCATTGAATGCAAGCATGGACAACAAATCAAACCTATGGTACTCTTTTCTTCTTCAAAAATATTAATTACAAGGACCAATGCAGCCACAAACTGGTCATTATCATCCGCAAGATTTTTGTTGTTGTTTACGTTTTGTGGTGGTGGTGTGACTCATCTGCCATGCCACGTTCAGTGTTTTACATACAAAGAACTAGCCGGTGATAGTGTGATAGCTACTGCCACATCCGTTCTGGTACCTTGTTCCACCAGTCCAACGAAAACCTCGTATGCGGTGCTAGTGTCATACCCCCATTTTAAGCCGGCGACAATATGATTGAATTCTCTGTATTTTGACCGTGAAAGTACAGTTTGCCATTGTACACTCATTCGAGCAACAAGTGATTCAGTTACACCATAGTACAGTCGGCGGCATATGTCCTGTCACCACATCTGTCAAGTAGAGAAATACAGTATGGAAATATAATCTTCACAGGCTCGTAAACTGGAAAACCAGCGGGGCTTATTAATTTCCCCCCGGGATATTGTAATTCTGTATAGTGAATGTCTTAGTTCGATAATTATCTTTATGTTATTCTTCAAGAAGCGATGAGTGAGATGACAGGCGACATGACTTTTGCCTCCGACTCTACATTACCTTGCTAAAGGGTTGAATTGTAGCTAACCACAGATACAAGGATTGAGTTTCTTTTGTGCACACATTTTATGAGAAATCATGAGCTCACAGTGATGCATGCTATAATCTGTACTGTATTGATCACCATGAGAGTGTTGTTAGATTAATGCCACATTTCACAGCACATGCATTGATTTCGCATTGTTCATGAAGAGTATACTGTTAGATGAGCAATTATTGCTGCCGTAGGTATCTGTACAACTTGTCATATACTATGAGAGAGTGTACACAGGCCTCGAACATCAGTTACCACAGCATGAAACTATGTTTTTGTGTAGATGTGTGTGTGATATGTGCACGTGTGTGTGTGTGTGTGTGCATTTTGTGTGAAGTAATCAATACCCTAGCTTATGTAAATCTTAAGGATATTATTAATATGAATATTTCTTACCCTGTTGGTGTATGACATATATAGTAGGATACCATTACCAAATGCCTTGTTAGCTCAGCATTCTAGCATATTGGTACATGTTTCTTGTTTACTGTTTGAATGACTGAAACCATAATGAATGATCGAATGTGAATAAGGGGTGTGTGGATCATAATTGTTATAATATCATGTGGTGTAAGTTTATTATAATATGTTTATTATATCCTAATGCTCAATTTTTACATATAACCTATTGTTGGCTACACAGTTGGTATGCCACTGGACTATTAGTTTGAATACCAGATATTTGTTGCCTATATTTACTGTAGTGTGTTAATGTGTGGTTGACAGCATGATTTTATGTCCGCAACTGATATCATTATCTTGTATCCAATTGGATGATGAGATGAGTTATTTCAAACTCTTAAAAGCTAAGCTTTGATAAATCAAAGACTTAAAGATATCAACTGTGGACATTGGTTTTCAGGTCTAGAAAAGCTGGCCATAGTTACAGAAGTATTCTACTTGCTTAAGTTCTCGTTTATTACTAGCCCATGACAGACAGTGAGTATGTGGAAACTGCATGGCTTTATTATATATTGTGATTAGAAATCAAACATACTAACATACATAACAAGACATCAACAACAACAACAAGACAGATAGTACAGTACCATGTGAGAAATGTGTGCACCTTTCCAGTTTCTACCTCTTGTTGTTAGACATCAAGAGAATGAATGTGTACGGTACTTAGGTTGTTACAGCTAATTAGGTACTTAATCAGATATTAGGTACAAGTATTATAATGTGTACCAGAAGGGATCCAACATCTCCAGGATGATGGGTTGTCATGTGCTGTACTATGTATTACTTACTGTCGTTAACTAGACAGTGAGAGAAGCTGTGGCAACTAGATTGTGAAATCTTATTTTGAAGATACCGTTACTAAGCAATTTCTTTCTGAAAGTGACATAATTAATTTTTTTTCGATTGGTTGCTAAGTGACTGCAAACTACTAGGTGGCATGTTTTGATATCCTGCATTAACTAGGGACAGTTTTCATCAGCTATAAGACAACAGACCGTAGCTCTGAATCCTGGCAAGGTTAAATCATAGTTGCTGGAGAGGCTTTAACCTGTACTGTACAGTGTAATTTTATTTTGAATATTAACTTATGTTACAGGATTAGATACAGTGTGGAGCTTCCAAGTTGTTGTGTTATTTTACAAATGATGTTCAGTGAGAGAGAGAGAAAAAATGACTCAAGTGAAGGCACGGTCACACGAGTCATTTTCTTGTTACCATAAAATGTTGGCATCCCTGCATCTACAACATCTGGTTGGTTATGCTTAGCTAGCTACAAAATTTTGTATTATGATTACTCTTACCTCTATATAAAATTACATTTTGTTTTCTAAATACTGAGGACGGGTAGAAAATATTGTTTCAGCCATAGAAGAGTGAAATATCACAAGAGGGACACGCCCAGCCACCATGTAAATGGATATTGTTGATGACATAACTTTAATTCCCTGTGAAATAGGGTAAGCTTTTGAATTAATGAAACAAATCTCATTTTCCATACATTTACACTTTGTTAAGGAATTATGAATTTATTTGAAATAAAGCCTAAAGATTTATTAAAGGTTAAATAAATACATAAAGTGCAAAAGTTAACACGAGGAAAACCTCTAATAAGTCTACCCCTTCCTTATGATGTTCCAACAGTGACAAATGAGATTTTTATTTGAGATGAAAGACAACTGCCCTAGGCCTGTAAGACTGTAGGATGCAGGAGAAGGTGATGTATAGGTACCCGTAGGTCAGCAAGCACCAAGAAAATAGAAGGAAAGGAGGGACAGTTGATGAGGTGACATGTGAGAGAAGTTGGATTAACTCTTAAGTAAGGGAGGAAGGAAGGATGAGAATACTGTATAGCCAATAGTGAATACTTCCCTAGTTGACAGCAAATGTCCACAGCAATTATCAATATGTTGCATCTGATGGGGTAGTAAGCTTTAACCAGTTGTATGTAGCTTTAGCAATATCAGCTTAAAATTTTTATATCAGCTACAAATGAGCATATTTTAAGCTGTGTGTAAACAAGAGAACAAATTTTATGGAAGGAAAACATAATATAAAGCCGTATACCCATTCACTTAGAGCTGTCCTGTGGTAGCAGTAGCACCGATGTGAGCATGTGTGAACATTGCTGTTATGGTTGGTAGAGATGCCAGAATTACCCCCATTGTCTCTCACTGTAAACTTTCCTCACCATACTATTTCTTACTGTTCTTTAACTTATAGCTCGGCTGTTGCACAGAACTTTTTATTTTTTAATAACTCTGTACAGTACTGTGTACTGATTTAGGAAATTAGATAAATAAATTTATGAAAGGTGTTTGTAACTGGTAATGACAGTTTTTGGTAAATATAGAAAATATTTGAGGAATATTGTCAGTACAGTATAAACTTATAAAATAAAAAAATAACAATATTTGGAGGTTAATAGTGATTTCTTGTTGCTGATGATAATTAGATAATTTTAAAGGAATCTATGGATTCAGTTCCTGTAAAATCAGCATTACAGAGAGATGAATTGTGTGATGAAAGGGAAGAGATAAACAATATGTTACATGTGGTGAGAAGTTCTAGAGAATGACAATTAAGGGATATTTACAGTACCTGTACCTTCATCAAGACTTGAATTGAAACTAGTATGTACACTTACACAACTAACCTCTTGCAGCTCAATATGAGACAATTGAATGTGAAGCAGAAGCCAGACACCACATGACTGGTATCTGAGAGTGTGAAGGAGGAGGGTGTTGCATGGAATGGGGGGACAAGGGAAGGTTTGCTGATATGGTGGGAATCTTGTGCAGGTGATGTGAGCAAATAATCAAATTTGCACTTCCACCCCACTGCAATCCTCCTTCACAGTCACAATTACCAGAAATATGGCATCTGACTGCCACTTCTTATTCATTCATTTATCTTATACACTCTTTGTCAAGAAATGGTTGATGTGGAGTATTTCAAAAATGTAGTAATGACTGTCAAGGTGTTGGGGAAACTCAAAGAATATTTAAAATCCTTTGTCTCGTCTAATCCTGGTAGCTGGTTTCATCTCATTCTGTCTCGTATGACCGAGGTATCATGCCAACTCCAGTTACACAGCACACACATCCATGGAAATGGCACCTATACCAGCTCTATAACACATTAGATTACACTATGCTACACAAACCTCCACTGGGAATTCTCCTCATGGCAAGGAGTAAATAGCCCCTTTTGGATGGACAGGCAATCTCCAGTAAAACCTTGCCAGGCGATATGAAGAAGTTGTTACTGTTCTACCATGGCAATTCCTAAAGGGAAGATTCCATAAGGAAACAAAACTTCAGTTCATATGAATGAAATTAGTGCCATAAGGACTCTGTTGCCTGGTAATAGGATTCAAATAAATATCTGGTCAAAGTATCCTTGCAGTCAACAATAATGTGTTTTTTGTCTGAAAATTATTAATGTGTAACATATCAGAACAAGTATTTTGAATCAGCAACTGCTTGAAATTTTAACATACTGTACTGTACTGTACTGTACTGTATAATTTATATAAAAAATATTTCAAGGTGACTAAGGTATTGTTGATAAATTGGAAATTATAGATTACACAGAAATACTTATTCCTTCCAGCTTGTCATAGAATTATCCATTTTATGGGGAAGTCTGTTTTATAGCATAGCATACCATTCAAGAATCAGGAGCTGCCAATATGCAAGCAAAATCTTATGCTCCGTATAAGTAGTTAAACATATAATATTTGGTTTTCTCCTTCACACATCTTTTATACTGTAATACAATTTCATTTTGTAAAGTTCATATTACCATACACTTGTTTTACTAGAATTCACTCTTGATATTGTGCTTGTCTGGTAATGTGCACAGTGCCTAAAATAGTACCGGTATTGTTATTGAAATGTAGAAAAATATTGAAATAACATTGTGGATCATTTTCCTTGATAGAGTTGCCTTGGTATCTTGCCATTCTTCAGATCCCAGAATCTGTTGTGTAAAATTATCAGTAATACATGAGTTTTTTTGTTTTGTTTTTGCTCCAAATTTAAAGACTGTACTGTACTGTTTACTACTTACTTAAGGAGAGGATGAGAAAATGGAGTTTTGAGACTAAATAAAGTTCCACCTTCAGAGAGCATAAAAGCACTGGAAAGTTCAGAAAGTGAAGTGATGTACTACTGTATACTATAGTACTGTACTGTACTTGCCAATGGCAAAAGTAAAATAGAGGGCATCTGCTGTACCGTACTCGTGCATGGTCATGGTACAGTACTCATCTCCGTCACTTTGGCCTTTGAACCTATAGTGGGTTATATTAGCCTACATTCCTAGGATACAATGTCACTGCATTATCTAGATAACTTCATAAATCTCCTATAGATGTTACTTTAGACAACTATTTTACCAACCAACCCTGTGAGGGTGAATGGAGAGCTGAGTCAAATCATGCCAGTTCCTCCAGGTGGAATTAAAACAACAGATATGACACTTAGTATGATAAAGGGATATTTTTTGATGGATTGTAGCATGGTGTGTGTGGGGGGTAGGGAATGAAGATTATTATTATTAAGCAGTTTGAAATTAATCTTGCTAGATACTAACACAGTGAAGATGGTTTCAACACTGAAGGTCATGAGGTCAAAGACCAATTCAATTCCTGACCATGACAAGGAATTTGTGGTATACAGTCATTTAAGTTTAGCATTGTAGATATTCATTACAAATGGTGAAGAAAGCTTATCTGGAAGGAATATAGTAAGTTGTTCACTGCGCTCTACAGTATCTATATACAATATGTATATGGTGACTCATTTCCTCCAGGAACTACCTCCATAGGGCTTGCCAAGGCATAAATGTCTGTAACAAACATTTGGTTAAAGAACTTGAACAAATTTGAATACAGGTACAGCCATGGCTGAAAGTGCTTGACCAGGGTCCAAGGAGTGTTGGAGAGCAACTGAACATAGTTTGAACAAGTAAATTTTCCAAACCATTCTTAACATTGAGAGAGGTTTGGAAGACTCACTTTTTCAAACTCTTTTCAGTTACTCTCCTACACTCCTTGGACTCTGGTCAAACACTTTCAGCCATGGCTGTACAATGGACATCTTTAATAGATGAAAGAGAAGAAGGGTACTGTGACCATGTTAATTATAATACATAGTATCAATGTTGGAAATCATATTTATAGGAATGTATCATAGATTATGGTCATGAAAAAAAATTAACAATGTACAGAGTATGACAAAGTGTCAACTTCAGCTTGGACATACTGTATATCCAATGGCTCTGTCTTACCCTGTTTACACAGGTATGGTCAAGAGTTTAGCTATTGATGATCAGTGCTAATTCAGTGAATGAACTAGAGAGTTTCAGCAACATTATTAGTAGCACAAAGAGGATTTGTCCTGTCATAGCCATAAACAGTAAATTCATGTAACATTATTCAGCTTTATAACAGCATTCTGGTGTACAGCTGACACCTCACATGAGTTTTGGTGCACCACTTGTCCTTTAAACTATATTCTTTTATAGCTTAACCTAATTCAATGACCATGAGTGAATCACAAAATGTCTTGCAGCATATTTTTGTCATGCACATTGTAGAGGATTAAGGATGATTGTGTCTAGTTCAGATATTCATTATGCACAATTCATCCAACCATTGTTTTGTAATTTTTGATACAATATTTCAAATATTTATTATTTATTTTTATCTGTTGGCTACTATCACTGAGAAAGAAAACGAGCTACAGTATTCATAAACTTCACTTCTTAAGGATAATGATATGGAGTTGTATGATGAAATATAATGGGACACTCTATGATGAATAAAACAGAATGACACAAGTACTGTAGAGTAAGTGTACTGAAGTGGCTGATTAAGATCCAGGTACGGTAATCTTGATCACTTGAGTACAGTATTTGATTTTTCCTTCGGCAAATCAAATGTTCTGGTATTGGCCTGAATGGTGAAAGGATTAATGATGTAGTGATGTTGCTTTTAACCGTGGACAATGTGTGGGTGCTTTATGATTAATACAATATGCAGAATGTCAGCCATTATATATGTACAATATAGATATGGTTGGTATATGAATATGTAGATTGAATGAAGATTGATAATGGACCTCACTAAGGATCTATCTGGATACCATTTGTATGGTGTCTGCTGTACATACTGGGTTAACATATTTATTTTATAGAATGTTCAGGTTTTGTTATGACTTTTTAATACAGTATGTGTAGTTTTCTATTACGAAAGTAGTGTAGTGAGGTGTTAATAATGTTGGGTGAGGACTACTTATAATTTGAAGGGACTTGTTAATTGAGCAGCCAATGTAAATGGCAAAACTGTTGTCTGTATCTTGTTATACCAGTGTAGTCTCAACATATCATAGCTGTTTTATGATGCCAGTTAGACTAAACCAATAGTGTATGGCAAATCGGGTTATTCATATAAGACAATAAGTCGCATGCTGTTCATCAGGACAGTGTTGTAAAAAGGAAAATGAAGAATAGCACATGAAACTGCTTTGGGATGTTAATACTGTTAATACAAAAGTGCAGTAGGTAGAGGAAAGGAGAGTATAGAGATATATATAAAACATATGGTTAAAGTACCATTCATATAAGGAAATGCATTGTACCATAACTATTGAACTAGACATATGACAGCAACTTTACTCATCACTGGAGTGAAGGAATCAACTACTACCAGTTCAGTTACCAATATTTTTGTGGGTCTAATTGTTTATGCTTGATTAATGGTGTGTAATAAGCGTAGGTTGGAATATTAGATTAGAAACGATGTGATAATGCACTGCATTTCCAAAACAGTGTTCTGATTTGATATGTTATCCTGTCAAACATATGACCACATTCCCAGAGAATTGTCCAACAACCAGATGCTATTATACTGAGGTGATGAGGAAGGAGTATTGGGTGAGACAGGGTAAGAGGTATAAAAAGAGATTTATAACAGACAGAATTGTTTGAAGTATAATGTGAGACATTAAATCTTGTAATTTTTTAACATGCAGAATTGAGTGAAGGTTGAGATATGTTTGAGTGGTATATATGCCTTTTACAAATACAATAAAAAATGAACACTGTACTGTACCACTAAACCTGTAGTAAAGTGTTGTGAAAGGTTGCTGTAAATTATCATCTGAAAGATGCTTATGAATCACAAAAAGTAATGTACAAGAAATGGAATATTAGATGATGGGATGGAATGAAAGGTACAGTCTCCAATTCGTAATTATAAGATATCAAATTGGAATCCTGATGAGTTTACTACAATAATGTGAGATAGTTACAGTATGTAGAGATGCTGTCACTCCAACCTTAGGAGCATTGAGAGTATAGGCATTGATTACCATATTGGTAGTGTTGGCAAGGGTTTAGCAACTACTTTCTTTTCATGGCAGATTGAAAGAATAAGCAAGGGTACCAGGTCATTCAGCAAAGTACTGTATATTGTATTGTCTGCAATTAGAATCGGCATAAATCAAGATATATGATTTGTTTGCCATTAAAGGTCGCTTTCTCTTTATACTCAGTTGCTTGTACCCACGCTTTCCTTCTGACAAGGGCCGAACTGTCTTGTGCCTTGTCTGATATGCTTCAAGAGTCCTGTCACTTTCTGTTAACCCCATTATGCTCTTCATTCAGTGTACAGGACTCCTGACTGACATATATAGTGAGTGTAACCCACTCTGCTAGGTGGTATTGTGATGTTGTAGAGTTGGCTTCACTCACAGTCTTCTCCGCATATACTGTATGTACTGTATCCCATGTGTGTGTTTCCATATTATGTGCCTATTCACATACGTAACTTTGGCCCTGATTGACTTTGGTTATTTGTATTATGTGCCCCATGTGGTTGTTTCTCTATTATGTCTCCCCATATGTCACATTAGTCCTTAGTAACCTAGTTAACCATAATAATTGTGTATATATATCCTCACTTCTACATTATTTTATGTGTCAGGTTCTCTTCTATGTGTTTGTTTTCTTGTACTGTATAATCTTCATTACCAAATGCCCCGTGTGGCCTGGTAGTTGTTTTTGCATTATTGAATTGAATTGGCCATTTAAAGTTAGCACAGTTTGCATGTGGAGTGTCAAAGAGGAGTTACTAGTCTCCACAATATACAATTGTATATTTTTTCCTTACAATAAATTATTCCTGATGTAATTTGAATGGCCAGCATTGGATAGGCCTCATTACACCTCAGACGTAGACCACAATGAGACTAGCACATGCTACAGCAAGAGTAAGTTCTTAGCACAATATACAACAGAAATGAGTGCACAGCACAGTACAGTACTGTATATTGTACTGTAGGAAGAGTAAATACTGTACCGTATAATATAGCACAAGGCATAATAGGAAGGATTACAGCACTTAAGCACAAGGTAGCAGCAGTCACAAGGCTGTGAGAAAACACCCAAGACAATAATAACTATTTACATTAATACATTAAGCATTGTTACTTAACTGCAACCAAACAGAACAACTGTAATCAAAGTAACAGAATTTGAGACTGGCATCTTAGATAGAGCTCTCGGTTGACAGTCTTGCTGTGTTGTAATACAGTGCTCTTGGTTGGGAGTTCTGGTCTCAAGATATGGTTGAATGATGATGAAGTTTATTTGATTTCATGTTTAGGCCTACTGTACTTATTATTCAAAGTAAAACTGTATTGCATAGACAGGATATGTATGGTTGTATATTAATATTGAGAGTGTTGTTGCTACTTTCACACACCAGTGTAGATATACAGAAGAGGGATAAATAGCGATACCTGTATATTATTTTCAAAATTTCTCTTTGATATTCATTTTTTTTATGGTATGTATTGTATACCTATTGGCCGGGACTGAAATTTGAGTATGAACTGTATGGAGTGATTTAATGAGAGAGTCTGCAGATGTAAATTTGAAGATAATATTTTCTGAATGCCCTCACCCATATGAGCAGAACTCTTACTGTGATTATGAATAAAGTCAATATCACATGCTTTTCATTTACTTAAACCTTAGTAAACCTTCTCATTGTAATAGTTGGTGGGAAACAGCCACGACTTGCCTGGAGCTTGGCCACACAAGAGTCACCCATGGCTTCTTATTAATGGAGAGGATATTCCTTTACTCTGTCAGTGCCGCCAGGTTCAGGTCCACAGTACCAGGCTGCTTGTTGCCTGGTCTTCCCCTTGATCTCTCTAACAGACCCTCTTAGCGAATCCCCTATGCTTTCCTTTCCACGCCTCATCTATTTTCTGATCCCTTACCTTTCTTTTGCCTCATACACTGTATAGCTGCTCTTTGAAGTCTGATCTTCCCTCTTTTTCCTGTCCTACTTAATTTCTTTCTGTCACTGTCATGCTTATCGTCGTGTCAAATATTGTAATTCCTCTGTTTGGTGCCAGTTCTGATTGTAATAATAAGTGTGGTATGGGCGCCCCTTCGGACTTGAGCTATTCTCTTTTCATTAATTTTCTTCCCTGCATGTTATTCATTCTTTATGCCTCCCCACTTGTAAGATAAGGTTTCTGGTGTAGCACAGTCATCTCTTCCCTTTATATTTCATTACAAGTGGATATTTAATATTAAAAAGTTATTCCTGATTACTAGACATTTATCCGTACCAAGCTGTAAAGATTTTGTTTACTCAAATAGTATTAATTACAGCCTTGTTAGATTTTTACTAATTCTACTCATAGCCTAATCCAGGTAATCCCATCTACCCTTCATTTCCCCACTCTTCTCGCCATCTGTCCCCCAACACATCCCACGGGACCTTTCCTTTCCTGGGTTATGGATCACATTGGATTTGTGCTTCACTTGGCCTCTTAAGGAAAAGTCTGGGAAACGCGTATTAATACGAATCGTCGGGAGGTCATAGTGAATGAGGTGAGAGAAGGGAATCTAGGCTGCTGTGTTTGGTCTTTAATGTAATATACAGTATATATATATATATATATATATATATATATATATATATGCGTAAATCCACAAGGAAGGAAAAATAAACACGGAGTCCCAAGCGCTTTCGTGTAATTCACATCTTCAGGGGAAGATGTGAATTACACGAAAGCGCTTGGGACTCCGTGTTTATTTTTCCTTCCTTGTGGATTTACGCATATTCCTGAATCACGTGCCACCAAGTGATTTATTTGCATATATATATATATATATATATATATATATATATATATATATATATATATATATATATATATATATATATATATATATATATATATATATATATATAATAATCCCTATTACTTGTAAATCTAAACAAAATGTTGTATATTTAAAAATAGCAAATACACGTGTCTAACTTTTTGTTCATACACCACACTACACAGCACTCGGCCTCATTTTGAACGGTAGGCTACATTGTATTCTCTGGACCCTGGGCTACATGGCACTGACAGCCACTGAGGCAACGTATTTAGAAAGTAGCTCTTCATTTTCTGGTGTTAAATAAACTCTGGGCGTCTGCCAGGCCGGTTTATCTTCTTATTAGTCAAGCACTGTTGTCCCTTTTTCCGAGGGCTGGTAATGGCAGGGGAAGGGGAGAATGGAGGGTCGACTCTGAATGAAGGAGGGAATAATGGAAGAGGGTCGGGGGGTAGTGGAGGTAAACGGGTGGGGAGGGGGGGGGGCTCAGTGACACGTACGATGAAGGGGTGGGGGGGTATAGTAGTGGGGAAGTGTAGAGGATACGCTTATAGCAGGGAGGTAGGGTGAATGACTGGGAACTGGGCATGGCAGGCTGGACTGGAGAGAGGGAAGGGAGAGTCGAATGCGGGAATTTAAAAGGAGAATTTGGCGTAACTTCACTCCTTTAGCAGCCTCCAGGTGTTGAACTGATTAATGGCGTGGTGAGAAGTGGGGGAAGAGAAGGATAAGAGGGAAAATGGTGGTGGGAGACAAGACAGAGAAATGAAAAAAGTACGTGGTGCATCGGGAAGGAAGGAAGGAAGAGGAGCGAGAGGCAGGAAAGATAGGAGTGAAATTAATAACTCTGTTGCTGTAGCCTTTATAGAACCAAATATCATCCCCCACACTCTACCTCATTCTACACCCTGTCGTACTCGCACCCTCTGTCTCACCCACACCCTGCCTCACCCACTTCCTGTCTCACCCACACTCCACATGTCTCGCCTACACCCTGTCTCACCCACACCCTGCCTCATCCACACCCTACATGTCTTACCCGTGCACACCATCCCTCACCTACACCCTGCCTCACCCTACAAATTATCCAACTGAGTGCCCAGGTGACTCATTACTTCCCAGGTGATAAATTGACCCAGGCATTCACTTTATTCCATCATCACCTCATTCCCTCTCTTCACTCATTCCTCCCTTTCACCACCCTCCTCTCCTCATTCTTTCTTCCCTTCTCACCTCATTCCTTCCTCACTTCATTCCCTCTTCACCTCATTCCTCTGATTCTTTCTTCCCTTCTCACCTCATTCCTTCCTCACTTCATTCCTTCCTCCTTTATCCCAACCTAATTTCCCCTCCCTTAATTTCACCCTCACTCATACCCTCCTTACCTATTCTCCCTTTATCTCTCCCTTACCCCACCTACCTCCACTCCCTCATCTCATTCTCCTCTCCTTTAACCCTACCCTCCTCTCCTCATTCCCCCTCCAACTTATTTCGTTAAACAATCTTCATCCAAGAGGCTTCTCATATTCATAGTACATCTCATAATCAATATCACTATCTATATTATATACAAAATAATATAGCACTGCAGGATGTGTTAAGGATCTACTGTATGTGTTAGGATCTCTTTCAATTCTCTCCCTGACTTGTTGTAGTATCAATGGGGATTAGCTTATAGGAGTGAGGTGTGTGTTTAGAAAACCTTATTACTATTCTTTATTGGTAAGAATAACGATGGGAGAAAGAGTAAAGAACGTTATTTATTATTGTTCTACTACAAAAATAACGTAATTATTCACACGCGTTAGACGGGGGTGTTTCACTCGTGTCAGGAAAAGCCATGGATACGTAATTAAATGAATAATTATGTAAATAATGTGCAAAAACTACAGCACAACAAAATAGTTGTGGTGTATTATATCTTTCATTGTAATTATAATTATGTGACACTTTAGTACATTGTTAAAATCTCAAACAACTTAACGTGCGCTTGTTCAAGGTTGTTCACTAATATTGTACTGTGTCTGTACTTTACATCACTCGTCAAGCGATAGCAATGCATTATTATTCAGATATAAACCAAAAGTATATTAATACATCTGTATTTTGTGACATGTGCATACTGTAGTTATAACTATTTCAACAATGATACTAATTGTAAAGATAAATGTATTTCGTCAATATTAAAATGAACAATTCCTTCTATTAATAATCATAAACCACCCTAGTACGGGGTTCTGAAGCTAATTTATAATATAGTTAACCAAAAAGGTAATAGAATTTCCAGCTATATGCAGCCTGGGCTAAGAGAGACCAGAGAGAGAGAGAGCTAACTTGTTGGGTTTCTATTCAGGGAAGACGGCCTTTACTCCTTTGTTGGTGGCGGGAGTCAATCATAAGCTAAAGAAAACTTGACATCTAAGTTGGCCTAAAACAGAAAACGACCCGAACCAAGACTTCGAAGGGAGTACTAGAACACAGTGTCATTATCTATTCCAAAGCAGATCTCGGAGGATGTAAAACAGGGACCTCCGCCTTTGGAACTCAAATTTCCAAGTGTAATGTGACTATGATTTACTGAGTGGCACCTTTGTTCCTTTTTATATACAGATTTATAAGCAAGGTAGGCTACTACCTAACTGGTAGGCTATGGTAGCTCCAGAAAGAGGGACGTGATAATCAAATTAGTATCATATAACCCACTTATGTATCCCTCATGAGTAACAGAGAGCATTATTTCTCCTATGATTATATAAGTGATTTTATTCTTCTGCCACTACTACACATACGAGCAGCTGGCCCAAGTCATTCAGGTTACAAACGTCACACATCAACAAAGAACCCATAGTCACACAGTCATTAGTTGGTTAAAAGGATACCTGCGTCATTCTATGGTGGAGAGAGTAATTGGTTGTTCCTTGGACCGTGTGTGTGACATATTGAATGATTGGTTGTGGGGGCTAAGATTATGTCGGTGAACTGCATGGAGGGTTAAGTGTCCTCCAAACTGTAGCAAGAGAAACAGATTACCTATATCGTTGGACTCTTATTTTCTGGCACAGTTTGGAGGAATAGGTCGGTAGTCTCGCAATATATCGACAAAAGTTATGTGCAGACTCTTTAAAAATATCAAATGTTTTCAGAGTCTAAGAGTCCACCTCATATTATTATCAATATTATTATTTATATTATTAATATACAATAATAATAATTGTTATTTATTTTTGTTGTGATTCTCTCACAAATTTGCATAATCTTTCTCATCGTCTACGCCAGCTGACCACTGTGCTCTAAAGAACAGAAGGGACGATGTAGCCTACAGCTCCGGACTGAATTTCCTGGTACAGTCAGCATTGCCAACACCTGTTTATCTGCCAGCGTTCAAAATTCGAATATGAGTTGCCTCATTTGTCTGCAAGCATATTATATAGAGATGGATAGAGAGAGGGGAATGGGTGAGGAGAGAGAGGGGGGAGGAGATGGAGAGAAGAGGGAGGAGGCACTGGGGTTAGAGATCCCTCTCTATACGGTGAGAGCCATTCAGTCCTATTCAGATGTTTGTAACTATTGAACAGCGTACAGGAAGAGAAAAAAATAGCTTATATGAAATATCTGATATACTGTAACATGAAATTGGAAAAATCTTTGGGATACTGCTTGATGTTTTATCTAATACTTTAGTAAATACTTATAAACTATATGATTATGAACTTCTCTGTAGCACATCAGTGAAGTGATATTCTTATTAAATACTGTATAAGCATTACTGTCTTATAGCTATTAATATTATATTGGTTTGTTATTTCTTGGCTTGGCTTTCATGCTTTCTGTCCCATCTCTCTAATACTTTTATCGTTCGACTCCCACATGGTCTTCCAGGCCTAAGGCGGTCTTCTTTCGTCCTTGACCCCTTAATCAATCTTGATGTTCCGAAATCACTTCGAATATCATCCATCGTGATTCTTCACTTTCTCTTGTGCTCGAATAGTTGCCCACAAACAGTGAATGAATGTCTTTAGATATCAGTACTTACAAGATTTCTTTATTTTTTGATACTTATCTTTAGAACACTGTTACCATCAATATTATAGGGTACATCATACAATACTAGATAGATTCTTCAAACAATACAAAGACATAATATCGGGTTTGGGCCTCATTACTTACTTACTCCCTTTGATTACTTCCATCTTACAGTCTGGATGTTGACAGTGGACACTGGATAGGCTACTCACTTTTAAAGGTATGTGATGTGTTTCCTCGTTGCCAGACAATATGCCTTTCTTGTGTCTGTCTGGTTTTTCTACCTGTCATGCCATTGTTTTATACATTGATATTGGTTGGAGATATAAAAGTTTTAGTTCTGCTCACCACCGAACCTATTGTGTAGTTAGTATTGATTACAAAACGTAGGCCTATGTAGATGCCATTGGATTTGATGTTAGGCTAAAAATTATGTGGTAATAAATAGCAATGTTAAGGTTAAGTAGAAAAAAAAACGATGATACTTTAATTATGTGGTAATAAATAGCAAATATTAAGGTTAAATAGAAAAAAAAAAAAACTATGATACTTAAACTCACTGTGTATAAATGATATCGGTACTCCTCATAATTGTGTTTCAGGCATCTACTGTTGGTACATTTTCGAGAATGAACAAGGAAGTGAATTTCTGCATCCAGTAACACAATGCGGGTTTTTTAGGTGATAGACAGGCAGCAGCACTCTCTATCATCCCCTGTGTCTAAAAAGAGTGGCAGTAGGCAAGACTTTTACCCAACTCAATAATTATGAACTCCAAACTCATTAGAACAATTTTTATATAATTATGTATCTGTCCCATAGCCTAATGGTTTTTATTAATATATTTTATGTGACAGCTATATTAATGATCGACGGAAATGTTTCATAAGGTAGAATACTATAGTTTTTCGTTATATATAGAAGTAAGTATATATTTATTGATTGATGGAGTTATTCATTTATGTTCAGTGTTACGGGAGAATTATTTACTTTGAGGGGAGGGAAGGAGGATGTAAGGAAAGAAGCGAGCCAAGGGAGACTGGAACAAAAGGGGAAAGGAATATAGTGAAAAATAGAAGTGGCTCAAATTTCAAAACAAAAGGAAATAATATATATATATATATATATATATATATATATATATATATATATATATATATATATATATATATATATATATAGAGAGAGAGAGAGAGAGAGAGAGAGAGAGAGAGAGAGAGAGAGAGAGAGAGAGAGGAGATAATTAAACACAGACAGACACACACAGAGAAGTGTGAGAAAGAGAGAAAGAGAGAGAGTGAGCGGTACCGTCAGTACATTGAATCACGTTGGACACCATAAAGGAATCAAATAATCCCACACATATAAAAGTCAACAGAGAATCATGAGAGGAATCACACGAGGGTTAGTAGTAGTAGTAGTAGTAGGGAGGGAGGAGGGGTAGTAGTAGTAGTAGTAGTAGGGAGGGAGGAGGGGAAGGAACAAAATGGCGGCTCTTGTATTCAGCCAAACAAAACTATATTGTCCATAATGATTTTCCGGCTGGTACCCTTCCCGCTTCACCGCTTTTGTTGAGGCCGGTATATAGTGGGTGACTGGCTGGGGAGGGAGGGAGGAAGGGGGGTACAATGACACCAATACGGCCGGAATGGGGTGCAAATGAGAGGAGGAAGGGTACGGGGGGAACAAATTGAGAGAGAGAGAGAGAGAAAGAGAGAGAAAAGGTTGTACTGTATAGGGAACTAGAGACAGAGACAGAAAGAAGAGAAAGAAATACTGAGGGGGAAGAGAAAAGGAGATGGTAGAGTGAAAGGAAAGAAAGGAGGGGGTCATTGGTGATAGAGTGTGTGTCTATACATGAGTCTGTAGTATGTGTGTGTGTGTGTGTGTAGGTAAGGAGACGTGGGGTAAATAAATAGAAGGGTTTGATTAAGGGAGATATTCAGAGTACCATATCTTTACATAAGTTAATAGTGATGGGTGAGAGAGAGAGAGAGAGAGGGAGTGGGGGGTCTTGGTAGGATGAATTTAACGACGGAAATTAACGTGTATATTATTATGTCGACAAATATTTAAATATAAACAAAGATGTATACTAAGTAAACTTGCACTGTACAGTACCTAGATATAATTCAGTGTGTATTTGAAGATACTGTACTGTATGATTTATCCCTCGCACGTGCTGAACCAGTTATGACATACCATAAGCCCCAAGCCAAAACATATATATAGGGAAGAATCCTAGACGAAGCAAACGTTAGTTCTTGGCAGAGGGAGCATGTATCATTCCATTGTTTTGTACAGTTGGGCCACAGGAATTCTTACACAGGCTATATGGAAAGAAGTAGTGGAAGAAGTTTTTTTTTTTTATAGTGCATGCAGTGAATGGTCTATATACCAAGTGACTCGATGATTAGCAAAACAACAAACCTAAAAATAATGTATTACGGTTACGTATAGTCTTCCATTTTCTATAATTATTATGTAAACCTTTGTAAACAACAGTGTGTGTGTACGAATTCTTGTATTATGAAATATGTTTGTAAGGAAGGAAGGAAGGAATAAGAGGCGAAAGAGTATTATTATAGGTAAGAGGATAATATGTAATTTATACAGTATAGGTTGTAAGGAACAGAGGAGTCAGAATGGAGAGAGGGACATGGGAAGTGGAAGGTATAGGCTACATGGGGAAGAGGAAGGGGCGGGGAGAGTAATTCAAGGCCCATCTGTACTGTAAGGGAAGTGTCATTTACCCCACCCATTTCTCCCTCCTCTCTCTCTCTCTCTCTCTCTCTCTCTCTCTCTCTCTCTCTCTCTCTCTCTTATTTTCGCTTCTCCATCCTTTTACTCATCAATCACTTTCAATTTCCTTTAGCACTCATCCCACTTTCCATCCCAGCGTGTGATGTTCCTCGCCTCTGTCTAACCTATTTCTCAAGTTTTTGTATAGTAGGAATCAGGTAGTCTATAGGTAGTGCATGGGTTCGTGTGTGGAGTCTAAAGGCAGAGTCATAAGAACACTTTTTCGGCATGGTCGCAGGTTCTCGGAAGATCGTCATGTAGTCGTCCTTGCGGATATCTTTGTTTACACTGGAAAACAATATATAAGAGTAAGCTACTCCATACAACCGCTTTCATAGTTAGATATTTTCTGTGAAGTGGTGATGTGGTCAAGGGATACACTATATGATACGGTATATACTATAGGGATATACTGTAAGTCCTTAATTATGGGGTATCAAAAGCATATAAAACAAACGGCTAGGAAACAGACACATGAAGTTTGATGGGCATGCCTTCTTTTATTATCTTAATAACTCACTAGAGTCAACCTAGTGAGTAGCAAAATGTGTTCTGTTTACCTTCCTTTGTTAATACATGTATAAGTGAAGAGATGATCCATTTCGTGGCGATGACTATTATGTTTCAGTCACTGCCTCAGTTGGCCACGGAGGTCCACACCAACACAAGCATCAGAGGACCCATGATTGATATGTGGGGGAATTAAAAGCTACCGATGCCTCTAAACAACGTCATAATCAGACTATACCTCAGTTAATGTGCAATATTGTAATGTAGGTTAGAGTAATTAATGGCCTCTAATTTGCCTACAGTATCTCAACATTCGTAAACAGTTTTGAATTTGCACTCTTTCATAGCGGACTGTTGATTAAGCTGCCTTCGTGTCACACAGGACAGTATACCACAACATTCATATAGTGTTGACGATGGCGAGGTACCGGTACGATAGTCCTGTATTTTTGTGTCTATGGAGTTATTGTATTGATACCCTATCACACTATCGTCAACACCTCCAATGTTGTTTTATCTTTTCCTCTTTACCTCACACTAGGGACTGTATATTGTAAGTAGCCCGTGACTCTTGCGTGGCCCCGAGATTAAAGATCGTGTATAAGAATTAGAGGCTTCTGGTTCCTCATGACTATACCACGAAATAAGCTCCTTCCATATTGGTGGTGTTTCGTAGCAATATTGAAAGACTCATTTACCTCCAATTTTCTGACTACATTACAGGGTCCCATAATGAGTCTCGCTCGATATGTTTCGTGTCCTTTAGTGTGTGTGTGTTGCCAGTCCATCTATATATAGCCTTCCTCTACAAACATAACAGCCTGAATGTATGTGAAAGTGGTGGTGCCATGTGTGTGTGTGTGTGTGTGCAGGAAGCTGGGCACATTAGCGGCGTGAGGACCTCTATGGCGCCTCACACAATGCTGCCCCCCCTCACCCCTCACCCCTCCCCTCCCCTCACCCTCCCCTCCTCGCTCTTTCTCTCTCTCTCTCACCTGGACCCTCTTAACTCAATTATACGGCTGGCTACCTTTCTCACACACCACCGCCTCTCCCTCCTTTCCTACTCTTCCTGGCTGCTGCTGCTGGCTATACCTTCCTTCCGTTCCTTCCTTTCGTTCTTCCTTTTTTCTTTACGTATATTATAGGGGTGCTGATGGTGTAATGGTTAGCACACTCGCCTCTCAAGCGAATGATCCTGGGTTCGATCCTAAGGTCAGTGGAATTGTTGGACAATTTTCCCAGCCCTCTATGTCCCTGTTCACCTATAGCAATAAATAGATACCCGGCTGTAAGAGTAAGGATAGCCACCTTGTATAGGCTGGGGAAAGATATGTTGATGTAACAACACTGACTGCCTTAAGGACCCTGTGATCGTGTATGATATTAGGTGGCTTCTGATTCCTCCTGACTATACTACGAAACAATCTCCTTCCCTATAGGTGGTGTTTCGTGGCAATATTTGAAGGACTAATTTATCTCCAATTTTCTGACTACAGCACAGGGTCCCTTAATGATCAACACCATGAGTCTATAGGCATAAAACCCTAAATCTTCTTTACATCCTTTCGTCTGTCCTTTCTTTTCGTCCTTCCTTTCGTCCGTCCTTCTCATTTCTTTTTTCACCTTCCATCTTCTCATTCCCGTCTTGTCATTTATTTTCTCACCTTCCCCCACCTCCCATCTTCTCATTTCTTTTCTCACCTTTCCCCATGTACCTTTCTTCTTGTCATTTCTTTTCTCACCTCCTCGCCTTTCTGACTCTCACTAAACCCGTGTATAATTATAATCTTTTTCATCATTAATTTATTTTCCTGGTGATTTTCTCTCCCTCTTGTTCCTCGACTCCTTTTTTATCCTTCCTTAACTGTTTTTTTACATTTTCCTCTCTTTCTCTCTCTCTCTCTCTCTCTCTCTCTCTCTCTCTCTCTCTCTCTCTCTCTCTCTCTCTCTCTCTCTCTCTCTCTCTCTCTCTCTCTCTCTCTCTCTCTCTCTCTCTCTCTCTCTCTCTCTCTCCAGCTATATTTCTCCGTCGCCCCCTGGACCCCCAAATATATAATAGAGTACATCGAAGGGTTGTGGAAGCCAATACTAGTGACGTAAACAATATGAGACCTTCCCTAATAAGATAAGGTCCAAAATAATACTCTGGGTCGGGAAGCCAGGTACTGTACGTTTTCTGGGATACGGTAGCCTATATATAGCGACGCGTTTCAATCTTTCCTCTATTATAACATCCCATTGGAGGGATGTTGGTAGCAGGCATGGTTAGAAAGTGAAGGCTCGAGCTTAAAAGTATAAATATGACTGGGCTGTACAGTTAAGAGCACTAATATATATACAGCTATGGTTGAAGCTTTGAACAGTCCAATTTTACCAACGAACTAATTCCAATGGATGTTTTATTGTGTATTTATTTACAGTCTCTTGGTATTCGAAGCACACCTGGATACTTATTAGTGCTCGTGACTGTACGTATCGTATCCAAAGAAGGTTTCATAGCTTGACGTTGGTTGGTGTAGCACGTGGCTATTAGATTGCATTGTAGATTTCTTTCCATAATATTATTCTTCAAAAGAGGGATTTCCATACAACGGAATTGTTCTTACCTTTCATGTTGTAAGTAAGCGTTATTCCACATGGTTTCCGGCACTGGTATTAGGCTAAGAATAATAAAATTAAGACATACGATAATAAAAGGTGCTATCATCAGTTACCGAGGCAGCAGGTACACACGGTGCCACTAGGATTAACTGTCTAATTCCACTTCTCCACAATTAGGTACACAATCAATGGTTTCCTTCTGTATGGAAAAAATGTCGAATGTCAGCCACAATTTAACCACAGATAATGTTCAAGAAATACGAATGTTTGCTTTAACCCTTAATTAATGTGCCGAACAGAGGCAGGAAGTTAGCGTGTATGAGCCCTGCTGATAGACACAACACACACGGGTGAAGTGATGGATGGGTGTGGGATGATGGGTGGTCATGAAGCTCAGACTAGAGTTGGCTATACTGTACTCTCAACTATACCACTTAAACTCTCGTATTTATTAGTTTTAGAGTTACCTGTCCTCCAGGGATGGAAATAAATGTAATGAAAAGATGTAAAGACGAAGTATCCATTCAAGGATGGAAGAAATGAACCTCATATTTATTGTTAATTATAGTAAAAAGTTGATCTTAATATCTCTAGCATTACGGTACTCCCTTGGACAGTGTTACCAGATACACGACAGTATATTTTAGCCAAAGATTACGCACTATAGAATAACTATTTTCTGCACGGTTTAAAAATACCATATAACCTTAATTGTTTCTTATTAAAATGTTATTACTGACTTGCCAGGCTCCAGTAATTCATGGATGAATGGTGTTGGATGAGAGGTGAGGGGGTTGTGGATGCAGGATATAATTATAAAGGGTGATATAAGACAGTAGGTAATAGGATACATGGATAGGGTTTGCTGGAGATGAACTATATATAGGCTACGTAGGTTATATTGAAGGAGAGGGAAGGGGGGCTACAGAGATTACATGTATCACCCCAACCAGTCGATACAGTGAGGTGAGAGGGACGGGCCAGCCTAATGGAGCAAGTCAAGGTGGCCTCATAACTCCTTCACGGCTGAGGAAGGTTGAGTGGTCCGCCATCTTGGTACTCCTCTCTTACTCTCACACACCTTTCTTTCTCTCATTCATTACACTTGCCTGTTTCCCTTTCACTTTTTTTTTTTTTAGAGGGTTTGGCTTCCTTCGTTCTTAATGCAATCACTTTCATTTCTTCAACTATTGCTGCTGCTCTCCCTGTTTATCCTCTCAAGATTGCTACCTCTGCTCTCTCTTCCTTGTCTATAAGTAATTATGATTGTAACTGTTACTCTGCTGTTAGTTTAGTTCAGTCAGACAATGAGACAACCAAATAGTAAATTGAGACAGCATCAAATTAGTGGCTAGGATAGAAACCAAAGGTGATGTACAGAATCTAAACATCCTTGTATGGTCAATTTCAGAGTGTATTAAATTATCTGGTTACACTGAAGGAACCTCATGAACTACACACACACCAGCCCTTATAACCTCATACACACCAGCCCTTATAACCTCATACACAACACCACTTATAACCTCATACTTATAACCTCATACTTATAACCTCATACACAACAACACTTATAACCTCATACACAACACCACTTATAACCTCATACTTATAACCTCATACTTATAACCTCATACACAACAGCACTTATAACCTCATACTTATAACCTCATACACAACACCACTTATAACCTCATACTTATAACCTCATACTTATAACCTCATACACAACACCACTTATAACCTCATACTTATAACCTCATACTTATAACCTCATACACAACACCACTTATAACCTCATACTTATAACCTCATACTTATAATCTCATACACAACAGCACTTATAACCTCATACTTATAACCTCATACTTATAACCTCATACACAACACCACTTATAACCTCATACTTATAACCTCATACTTATAACCTCATACACAACACCACTTATAACCTCATACTTATAACCTCATACTTATAACCTCATACACAACACCACTTATAACCTCATACTTATAACCTCATACTTATAATCTCATACACAACAGCACTTATAACCTCATACTTATAACCTCATACACAACACCACTTATAACCTCATACTTATAACCTCATACTTATAATCTCATACACAACAGCACTTATAACCTCATACTTATAACCTCATACTTATAACCTCATACACAACACCACTTATAACCTCATACTTATAACCTCATACTTATAACCTCATACACAACAGCCCTTATAACCTCATACACAACAGCACTTATAACCTCATACTTATAACCTCACACACAACACCATTTATAACCTCATACTTATAACCTCACACACAACACCATTTATAACCTCATACTTATAACCTCACACACAACACCATTTATAACCTCGCATCATGCACCTCTCCATCACACGGTCACACTATCTATATATGTTTGTTACTGTACAGCCACAATCAAATAACCAAAGACACTTTCCTTCCATCATGCAAATAAATCAGTAACATTTCAAAATATATAACCATACAACAACACCTTATAACGTCAACTCGACCCCCTCAATTATTATTATGAGCTGCTGCAAAATCATAATATTACGTGTTGTTCTTTATGGGTGGATATTTGATGATTGTGGCTGTACATACCTTCTCAGTTGGGTCACGCTCCCACACACAGCCAAAGGGTACATACATACATACATACACACAGGGGGAAGGGTGGTGTGAGTGGCTGGGGAAGGATCCATCAGAAGGCATAATAGCTTTTAGAGTCGATTTGTTGCCTTCACACACACTCGCTTTCTCTCGCTCAGATGGCATTTGTCAACCCACACCCACACTTTCATCTCTTTCCCTTTTCCCCCTTCAACTCTTTTCCTCTATTTTATATATATTTTAGGGTGGAGTTTATCATTTCTTAATAGTCATTCTTTTTCTAGACATACGTAGGAATAATCCCAGCAGATACAGTATAATAGTAATAGGAAAATCCTTTAATTAAGGTATGTACGTTCCTTCGGTTCCCTTTCAGCTCTTCATCTATACACTTCTTTCCTGGTTGTGTCCTGTATATATAAGCTTACTAATCCACCTATATACCTGTTTCCTTTGCCGGTAAATATATTTGTATTGTCCCTCTAATCAGTCAGTCAACACATCATTTCTTTCTTGCATTCAGTCGTCATTTTAATAGTTCCTTTAATAAGTTATTGGGTTTCACTAAGTTTATCAATTCCATACAGTCCCATTTCATCTTCCACTTCACTTCTAGCCTCGCCGTACATACATACAGTTAGCATAGCGTAATCAAACGGCCTTGTATGGTCCAGTACCGTATAGTTCAGTAGTTGGTTTAATGTCCCTTGTTTGTTTTTCTTCTCTCTCTCTCTCTCTCTCTCTCTCTCTCTCTCTCTCTCTCTCTCTCTCTCTCTCTCTCTCTCTCTCTCTCTCTTGACCTCCCAGGCGCTCTCCCCATCCCTCCCTCCCTCCCTTCCTTCATTCTCTACCTTTTCCTGCCTCCATTGTCCGTCACTCCAGGGGTCTGCCTTAATACCTCCCCTTCCCCTCTCTCCCCCCCCCATACCCTCCCTCTCCCTCCTCTCCTCTCCTCCACTCCCCTCCCGACTCTCTTTCTCTTCTTTCTTCCCCTTTTCTCGCTTTCATACTCTCCTGACTCTGCCCTCCCTCTCTCAGTTTTCCTCTCCCTCTTCTCTCCTTCTCTTCCGTCCTCTCCTCTCTCCATCTCTTATCTCCCCACACTTTGGCCTCTCCCTCATCTCTCCTTCCATCCTCTCTCCTTCTCTTCCATTCTCTTCCGTTATTCCACATCTTATCATATCTCTCCACATTCCCCTTTCCCTTCATGCATTCTCCCTTATCCCACAATTACTCTTTCTTTAACACCCCTCATGACACCATTCCATCCATGCATTTCACTCACTCAAAACCTCAGCATCTTACCCTTTTCTTCCTTCCTTCCTTCTATCTTCTCCTTTCTCCCATCTCTCTCGTTTTCCCTCTCGCTTCCCTCATACTACACCCTATCTCCTGGCCTCATAGTTCACGTAGTCTTTCCCCTCTCTCTTGCTCTCTCCCTCCCATATATACTGTACCTCATTCCTTTCCCCTGTCCCTCACTTTCTATCACCATCTCATTTTGCTTTTACTAATATTCTTCCTGCCTTTCCTCATCTCCCTGGACAGCCACAATCAAATAACCACCGACACCTTCCTTCCATCGTGTAAATAAATCAGTATCAGATCAAACTATAATCATATAACACCTTACGTCAACTCTACCCCATCACTTTTCATCAAGTTATTATTTATATTCATCAATCCGAGGACCCCAGCCCCATGAATCTAACCTGAAGAAAAGAAAACAGCTTAGAGAAAATGAAAAAAAGATGAGCAGTTAGCTTAATAAAAACATATTAGCCATATACTCTTGAAGCCATCCAGTCCTACACCACCAAAGACAGAATCACCAAGGCCATTCCACAGAGACACCGACGACCTAGGGACAAACGATCGACTATACTGACTGACAGGTTCTACAGCGCGGCAATACGTAAGCGTATCTATGTATGGGAATCCAATACACCACGAGTGACGCGAACCGGAACATGCTGCAAAATCATACACGTGTTGTTCTTTATTACCAAGATATTTATATGGAAGGAAAGTGTCGGTGGATATTAGATTGTGACTGTACATATCACTCTCTTTACCTCTCGCTATCCTGTCCCGTTTCCTCTCGTATGTAACCTAACGTAACCTAACCTAACCTGTAACGAGCGTAACATAACATAATCCCTCTGATTCGTCAATAAAAAATATTAGTGTCCTTGAATGGATACCACTTCCCTACATCTGTTCATACCATTCTTTTCCTTCCTGTCTCATTTTCTCTCTAACCTAACCTAACGTAACCTTTAACCTTACCTAATCAAAGCTATCTTATTCAACCTCTCTGCTTCGTCAATTAAAAATCTTATTGCCCTTGAATGGATACCTCTTCCCTACATTTTCCCATGCCATGTCATTATTTTCCATCCTTTCCCATTTTCTCTCAACTGCAGCCTAATTAAATCTATCCTAACCAACCCCTCTCATTCCTCAACAAAAAAATCTTGGTGTCTTTGAATGGATATTAATTAATGGATTAATGAATGGATAATTAATTAATGAATATTAATATTAATCTCTACATCTTTTTATGCCATTAATTTCCATCCCATTCCATTTCTTCTTTCCTTCCCCACATTTTCCCCCACCTACCTTCCTTCCCCACTTTTCCCCCACCTACCTTCCTTCCCCACTTTTCCCCCACCTATCTCCCCTTCCTTCCTTCCTTCCTTCCTTGTACCTCTCACCTGGGCAATAGGTACCTGGGGATTAATACATGATTGATGGGGTGTGTAAGGTAAACACTTCTACCCTCCCCCCCCCCCCACCTCCACCCACTACCCCTATTTACTTGCTGGGGAGGAGAGGGGGGAGGGGGGATATAATAATGGAGGGGTGGGGTGGGGGGTGGGGAGGGAGAGAAGAATAGGTTATGATGATGAAGGGATGGGGAGGGAAATTATTTTTATAGAGAAAACTCCTATTTCTCACAAACCTTCTAAACCTCTCCTCTCGCCCCTTACTCTTATTTTGTTCTATATATACCTCTCTTACTTCAATCCTTCATCTCTTTTCCTTCTCCCTCTCATTCCCGTTCCTAACTCTTTTTAACTCTTTATATCCTCACTCTTTTTCTTTTCCTTTCCTCTTCTCCCATCCTCTCCTTTTTCACCCCTTCCCTCCTTTTCCTTCATCCCTCCATCCCTGCATGCTTGATTCCCTTTTCTCATCCTCTCTCCTACTTATTTCCCTTCCCTCCTCTCCCTTCTCCTCCCCTCCCTTCTCCTCCCCTCCCTTCTCTTCCCTGCTTGACTCCCTTCCCTCCCCCCTCCCTTCTCCTCCTCTCCCTTCTCTCCCCTGCTTGACTCCCTTCCCTCCCCCCCCCACACAACCCAAATGGACTCAGTCGTGTGAATAATCTCATCTAAAGACACCACGACCATCATCCCATCCCCTTTCCTCTTTCCTCTTTCCTCTTTACCTCCTCTCCTCCCCTTTTCCTCTTCCATCTCATCTCCTCCCCTTTTTCATTTTTCCTCTCCCTCCTACCCGCTCACCCTTTCATCTTTCATCTCTGTTTCCTCTCCTCACCCTCTTCCCTTTCCTCTTTTCTCTCCTTAGCCTACTTCTCCTTTCCTCTCTTTCTCATTCACTCCCCCTTTTCCTCTTCCCTCTCCTACCTACCCTAACCCCTTTCCTCTTTTCCATACCCCTTTCATCTTTCATCTTCCGTCTCCTCCCATCTTCTCCCCTTTTACTATTCCACCTCTTCTTCATCACCCCCATTCCTCTTCCATCTCCTATATATTCTTTCCCTTCCCTATATACCTCTCCTAGATTTCCCCTCCCTATCACATCTATATACTTCTCTCCCCTTCCCTCCTGGTTCTTTTCCATTCCATTACAACTTTTCCCTCCCTATATATATGGTCTCAACCCCATCACACATCACACCCCTGTCTTATAATAATGGTCCTCTTTACATCACTTTTCTGTTTAATCCCCATCACAAAAAATAAATACCTTCATGTTTCATTTCATTCACTTTCTTCCATGCAGTGGCTTTTCTCATTTACCTTAATTTTCCGTCCTCAACAGGTCATATAGTATTATCATAGCATTTTCATCCCTCCCTTTCAGCCAACACCTCTCATTCTCTTTTGTCTCTTCTCGTCTCTTCTCTGTATTTCTACCCCTCATTCTTTACACTCATGTCTCTCTCTCCTTTCCATTTTTCAGCTATCTCTATGTCTCTCTTTTCCTCTCTGCATGACCCCTTCTATTACTTCCCTTACTCTTCCCCTACATTCCCTTCCATCTAGTGCCTCTCATACACATGATAATTATATTCTAAACTAATTCCTCTCCCTCTCTTTTAATTTTCTTCCCCTCATCTTCCCACCCCAATTATTCCCCATACAACCCCATCCCTCCCTCCTCTTCTCCATCACATCCCATCACCTTCCCTCCCCATCGCTGTCCTCTTGTCGTCTCGACCCCATCACCCTTCCAGTCCTGTATGTACGTGGCCACCCTCACTCACTGACCCCTATACCCCAGACCCCATAAATTAGCACTCACAACACCCCATTTCCCCACGTCATAATGCTGGCCCGCTCTCTCTCCCTTCCTTCCTTCCTTCCTTCCTTCCGTACACTCATACAATATCCCCCAGCCTTATACTGACCCTGCCCCCTACACACACACACACACACACACACACACACACACACACCCTCATGCCATACCACAAACCATGCACTACAAACACGACCTACCCTATATACAAACACGACCTACCCTATACCCTGTACTCCACTTCGCCCATACAGGCCCTCCTCAATATAATACTCGTACTTCCTCTGCGGCACGTGGTACAACTTCCGGGTGTGGTGCGGTGTGGTGTGAGGGAACGAGTGTCTTCCGCCTGGTGTGACTTCTGAAGGTGGGGACACAATGACCATGTTTCCCTATTTTTGGTTGGCCATCGTGTGTTGACAATATAATATAATGTCCCTCCTGCCTGGCCGTCCCCTCTCTCCCTCTCACCCACGGTCACGTAATGGCCAGTCTCTCAGGATTCTTTTATATGGTCCATGTGTAGATGCTGCTAACACACACAAACACACACACACACACGCGAGATAAGTTACAAGGCTGCTTATATACTCCAATTTATCTACTTTGCGAATGCGTACCGGCTACTTCATTTAATGTCTTGTTTGTTTCGGTAATAATATAATGTAATCCAAAACTTAAATTTAATATAATAAAGCTTTGCACACTATAGGTACAACCACAATCAAATAACCACCGACACTTTCCTTCTATCGTAGTAAATAAATCAGTATCATATCAAAATATAATAATAATTGAGGGGGTTGAGTTGACGTAAGATGTTGTATGATTATATTTTGATATGATACTGATTTATTTGCACGATGGAAGGAAAGTGTCGGTGGTTATTTGATTAATGGGCATCAACCCTATTACAGCTCTCTCTACTCGTACTGTACCTATCGTGTTTGTGTGTGCCGACAGCGGATTTAATTTGGAAGTTGGTTAACGGAGTGATGGCCGAGTTATGATGTATTTTGTTAAATCTTCCCCGCGATAATTACTGATACATCGTACGTCTGAGCCCTTACCTCATCATTCTCATCTCCAGCGGGCAATTTAGTGTCAGCTGAGGCTCTGTAGCTTTAACAGTGCCACACCTTACAGCCAGATGTTTCCTTATCCGGAGACTGTTGGCTAGATTAATAAAATTGGTCCATTTTATCTTTTCTTCATAATACAACTAGTCCTGTTGATACGCATATGACAATATATAACATTCTATGTTGTTAGGATTTAATACCCTGGGGACCTTCATACTTGCTCTACTTGTTTTCATAAAATATAGGGTTTACGATGTCTTCAACCCAATGGTATTTATATTGTTCCAAGCCTAAGAAAAGAATAAAGAAAGCAGAAGAATAGAGACATGCCTCAGTTATAGAAGCCACACATACATTCGTCCCCTCTTTATACTTCTACCAGTATTATATAAACATTAGCATCTTCATATATTTCTTCAAAGTGAAAGAAGTAAAATAGATTTCTATCAGATTAAAAGCTGGTTGACAATTATATAATTTATAAGCCTTATAAATACAGTACCTCCTTTCCAATTGATATTGTCCTGCAAGAGTTCTTTTCCTTCATTCATTTCTAATTATTGTTATCTTGTGCAATCAGTCATTGTTGAACACTGCTTTGTTCCAATCCCATTCACTGAGCTCCAATCCAAGTTCATCCCATTATCAATTAACTCATCCATCCCTTCACCCACTAACTACAGTACGTACAGTACAGTTGAGCAAGTAGAAAGTGCAAGAAAAATATGAGTGTTTATGGCAAAATCTTTCAGTTCTATGTAATAAATCTTAGTTTTCTTATCAATGAAAAGTGGAACGTGACTGAATGAAATTTTTGAGTGGTAACCAGAAAAGGACATAATATTATACACTCATAGTTTACTTGCACTTTCTACTTTCTGAAGGTACTTTACGTGAAAAGTGATGAAATATTAATCTGGAAGAGCTTGTCGCCTTTGGAATTTCTTGGACTGTACGACGTTGCCACTGACACGATCATGGACTCATGGTATTATTAAAAGGGGTGAGGTAATAGGGTGACAGGTTTGGGTAGGTTTTAAGGGGGTGCATGGGTTTTTTAGGGTGCGGGAGTAGGGGGACATGTTCTACTCCCGCAGATTTTACAAAATACATCTAACTCGGCCAACACTGTTCCCCTGTTAAATCCGCTGGCGTTCACACGCAATCCTTCAGTTAGTTACCCCGGGAACCGGGGTAACTAACTGAAGGATTGCGTGTGATCGCCAGCGGATTTAATTTGGAAGTTGGTTAACGGAGTGATGGCCGAGTTATGATGTATTTTGTTAAATCTTCCCCGCGATAATTACTGATACATCGTACGTCTGTACTTTAAGATGTTATTATGAAACGTGCACTATTGAAATTGTAACAGGCACTTTTGGAAATAGAAAAAAAAAAAAAAAAAAAAAACAAGATCAAGATAAAAACAAATATATATATTGGTGTATGAGGTGCAAACTAAAGATTAAGATATAAGGTGCCGTTGTAAAGGCAATATTTCCCATCAACCTTTGAAATTGTAACAAGCATTTTTGGGAATAGAAAATTGTAAAGTAAAAAGGGAAATAGATTAAGATAAAAAATATATATATATAAGTTTATAAGGTGCCGTTGTAAAGTCAATATTTCCCATCAACAACATAACCAATTTCATAGTTTCAAATTCATACACAGTCAGTTCTCCTAAGATGGTGGTAGGATTCTGATTTATTTTTTCCCTTCCTACTGGAATTCGACAAGGGTGTGTCCCTGTCCCCACACATTTCAATGCCTCTATGGGCTGAATGATTGGCTTGGCTGATCTCGCTGCCATAATGCTGCCTTCTATATTTACTTTTATTTCCACTTCCACTGCTCCATAGAACTTACAAACCACCTTCACAATGTTGGCCTAACAATATAAGTAGCTAACGAGTCATGTAAATTTATGTTTTTTTAAATCTAAACTGCTATATTATGGAATGACCTACCATCCTTTATAATCCCCCTACCTTATGACCTACCCACGTTCATAAGGCTTAAATTGTATATCCTCATTACAGTATTTGGATATGGACTATTTGATCTGTTCTTAATTTGTCCATGCTCAGCTAGTGGATAATTTGCCCTTGCTGTTCTGATATTAACTATTAATGTATAACCTGACGTATATATAGCATTGACAGGGTTATAAAAGATAAACTGGCTCCATGGGGGGACCTATTGTAAAGTAGGCAAGATTGGTGGGACACAGGAGGTTTTGTTGTCATTCTCGCTGGCTGCTGACGCTAGCAAGATATTACCAGTGTAACTCGGCCAACACTGTTCCCCTGTTAAATCCGCTGGCGATCACACGCAATCCTTCAGTTAGTTACCCCGGTTCCCGGTTAAATCCGGTTCCCTGTTAAATCCGCTGGCGATCACACGCAATCCTTCAGTTAGTTACCCCGGGAACCGGGGTATTTAATTTGGAAGTTGGTTAACGGAGTGATGGCCGAGTTATGATGTATTTTGTAAAATCTTCCCCGCGATAATTACTGATACATCGTACGTCAGCTGGAGATTTCGAGCCATTTTTCTGGGTATTATCTAGAAATCTGGAGATTTCCTATTATTTTATCAAAAAATCTGAGATTCGACTAAAAATCAGGAGATATACGATTTATTACAACAACAACAAAAAACATTAATATTATAATCGGGTGAGGTTAGTAGGTGAAGTGTAATAAGGTGCTTGTTGGTGTCTACTACATAATAATTAATTAATTATGAAAAAATAGCAATAATAATAATAATGGTGAAAAATAATAATAATGATAATAAAATAACCTTTTGTATATATGATAGTTTAGGCTTTGGCCGCTAGGTAGACAGACCATGGAGGTATAATCTAAGAGGAAAAAGCCAAGGCTATTATAGTGTTCTGATATTAACTATTAATGTATAACCTGACGTATATATAGCATTGACAGGGTTATAAAAGATAAACTGGCTCCATGGGGGGACCTATTGTAAAGTAGGCAAGATTGGTGGGACACAGGAGGTTTTGTTGTCATTCTCGCTGGCTGCTGACGCTAGCAAGATATTACCAGTGTAACTCGGCCAACACTGTTCCCCTGTTAAATCCGCTGGCGATCACACGCAATCCTTCAGTTAGTTACCCCGGTTCCCGGTTAAATCCGGTTCCCTGTTAAATCCGCTGGCGTTCACACGCAATCCTTCAGTTAGTTACCCCGGGAACCGGGGTAACTAACTGAAGGATTGCGTGTGATCGCCAGCGGATTTAATTTGGAAGTTGGTTAACGGAGTGATGGCCGAGTTATGATGTATTTTGTAAAATCTTCCCCGCGATAATTACTGATACATCGTACGTCAGCTGGAGATTTCGAGCCATTTTTCTGGGTATTATCTAGAAATCTGGAGATTTCCTATTATTTTATAAAAAAATCTGAGATTCGACTAAAAATCAGGAGATATACGATTTATTACAACAACAACAAAAAACATTAATATTATAATCGGGTGAGGTTAGTAGGTGAAGTGTAATAAGGTGCTTGTTGGTGTCTACTACATAATAATTAATTAATTATGAAAAAATAGCAATAATAATAATAATGGTGAAAAATAATAATAATGATAATAAAATAACCTTTTGTATATATGATAGTTTAGGCTTTGGCCGCTAGGTAGACAGACCATGGAGGTATAATCTAAGAGGAAAAAGCCAAGGCTATTATAGTGTTCTGATATTAACTATTAATGTATAACCTGACGTATATATAGCATTGACAGGGTTATAAAAGATAAACTGGCTCCATGGGGGGACCTATTGTAAAGTAGGCAAGATTGGTGGGACACAGGAGGTTTTGTTGTCATTCTCGCTGGCTGCTGACGCTAGCAAGATATTACCAGTGTAACTCGGCCAACACTGTTCCCCTGTTAAATCCGCTGGCGATCACACGCAATCCTTCAGTTAGTTACCCCGGTTCCCGGTTAAATCCGGTTCCCTGTTAAATCCGCTGGCGATCACACGCAATCCTTCAGTTAGTTACCCCGGTTCCCGGGGTAACTAACTGAAGGATTGCGTGTGAACGCCAGCGGATTTAATTTGGAAGTTGGTTAACGGAGTGATGGCCGAGTTATGATGTATTTTGTAAAATCTTCCCCGCGATAATTACTGATACATCGTACGTCAGCTGGAGATTTCGAGCCATTTTTCTGGGTATTATCTAGAAATCTGGAGATTTCCTATTATTTTATCAAAATATCTGAGATTCGACTAAAAATCAGGAGATATACGATTTATTACAACAACAACAAAAAACATTAATATTATAATCGGGTGAGGTTAGTAGGTGAAGTGTAATAAGGTGCTTGTTGGTGTCTACTACATAATAATTAATTAATTATGAAAAAATAGCAATAATAATAATAATGGTGAAAAATAATAATAATGATAATAAAATAACCTTTTGTATATATGATAGTTTAGGCTTTGGCCGCTAGGTAGACAGACCATGGAGGTATAATCTAAGAGGAAAAAGCCAAGGCTATTATAGTGTTCTGATATTAACTATTAATGTATAACCTGACGTATATATAGCATTGACAGGGTTATAAAAGATAAACTGGCTCCATGGGGGGACCTATTGTAAAGTAGGCAAGATTGGTGGGACACAGGAGGTTTTGTTGTCATTCTCGCTGGCTGCTGACGCTAGCAAGATATTACCAGTGTAACTCGGCCAACACTGTTCCCCTGTTAAATCCGCTGGCGATCACACGCAATCCTTCAGTTAGTTACCCCGGTTCCCGGTTAAATCCGGTTCCCTGTTAAATCCGCTGGCGATCACACGTGTGAACGCCAGCGGATTTAATTTGGAAGTTGGTTAACGGAGTGATGGCCGAGTTATGATGTATTTTGTAAAATCTTCCCCGCGATAATTACTGATACATCGTACGTCAGCTGGAGATTTCGAGCCATTTTTCTGGGTATTATCTAGAAATCTGGAGATTTCCTATTATTTTATCAAAAAATCTGAGATTCGACTAAAAATCAGGAGATATACGATTTATTACACCAACAACAAAAAACATTAATATTATAATCGGGTGAGGTTAGTAGGTGAAGTGTAATAAGGTGCTTGTTGGTGTCTACTACATAATAATTAATTAATTATGAAAAAATAGCAATAATAATAATAATGGTGAAAAATAATAATAATGATAATAAAATAACCTTTTGTATATATGATAGTTTAGGCTTTGGCCGCTAGGTAGACAGACCATGGAGGTATAATCTAAGAGGAAAAAGCCAAGGCTATTATAGTGTTCTGATATTAACTATTAATGTATAACCTGACGTATATATAGCATTGACAGGGTTATAAAAGATAAACTGGCTCCATGGGGGGACCTATTGTAAAGTAGGCAAGATTGGTGGGACACAGGAGGTTTTGTTGTCATTCTCGCTGGCTGCTGACGCTAGCAAGATATTACCAGTGTAACTCGGCCAACACTGTTCCCCTGTTAAATCCGCTGGCGATCACACGCAATCCTTCAGTTAGTTACCCCGGTTCCCGGTTAAATCCGGTTCCCTGTTAAATCCGCTGGCGATCACACGTGTGAACGCCAGCGGATTTAATTTGGAAGTTGGTTAACGGAGTGATGGCCGAGTTATGATGTATTTTGTAAAATCTTCCCCGCGATAATTACTGATACATCGTACGTCAGCTGGAGATTTCGAGCCATTTTTCTGGGTATTATCTAGAAATCTGGAGATTTCCTATTATTTTATCAAAAAATCTGAGATTCGACTAAAAATCAGGAGATATACGATTTATTACACCAACAACAAAAAACATTAATATTATAATCGGGTGAGGTTAGTAGGTGAAGTGTAATAAGGTGCTTGTTGGTGTCTACTACATAATAATTAATTAATTATGAAAAAATAGCAATAATAATAATAATGGTGAAAAATAATAATAATGATAATAAAATAACCTTTTGTATATATGATAGTTTAGGCTTTGGCCGCTAGGTAGACAGACCATGGAGGTATAATCTAAGAGGAAAAAGCCAAGGCTATTATAGTGTTCTGATATTAACTATTAATGTATAACCTGACGTATATATAGCATTGACAGGGTTATAAAAGATAAACTGGCTCCATGGGGGGACCTATTGTAAAGTAGGCAAGATTGGTGGGACACAGGAGGTTTTGTTGTCATTCTCGCTGGCTGCTGACGCTAGCAAGATATTACCAGTGTAACTCGGCCAACACTGTTCCCCTGTTAAATCCGCTGGCGATCACACGCAATCCTTCAGTTAGTTACCCCGGTTCCCGGTTAAATCCGGTTCCCTGTTAAATCCGCTGGCGATCACACGCAATCCTTCAGTTAGTTACCCCGGTTCCCGGGGTAACTAACTGAAGGATTGCGTGTGAACGCCAGCGGATTTAATTTGGAAGTTGGTTAACGGAGTGATGGCCGAGTTATGATGTATTTTGTAAAATCTTCCCCGCGATAATTACTGATACATCGTACGTCAGCTGGAGATTTCGAGCCATTTTTCTGGGTATTATCTAGAAATCTGGAGATTTCCTATTATTTTATCAAAATATCTGAGATTCGACTAAAAATCAGGAGATATACGATTTATTACAACAACAACAAAAAACATTAATATTATAATCGGGTGAGGTTAGTAGGTGAAGTGTAATAAGGTGCTTGTTGGTGTCTACTACATAATAATTAATTAATTATGAAAAAATAGCAATAATAATAATAATGGTGAAAAATAATAATAATGATAATAAAATAACCTGTTGTATATATGATAGTTTAGGCTTTGGCCGCTAGGTAGACAGACCATGGAGGTATAATCTAAGAGGAAAAAGCCAAGGCTATTATAGTGTTCTGATATTAACTATTAATGTATAACCTGACGTATATATAGCATTGACAGGGTTATAAAAGATAAACTGGCTCCATGGGGGGACCTATTGTAAAGTAGGCAAGATTGGTGGGACACAGGAGGTTTTGTTGTCATTCTCGCTGGCTGCTGACGCTAGCAAGATATTACCAGTGTAACTCGGCCAACACTGTTCCCCTGTTAAATCCGCTGGCGATCACACGCAATCCTTCAGTTAGTTACCCCGGTTCCCGGTTAAATCCGGTTCCCTGTTAAATCCGCTGGCGATCACACGCAATCCTTCAGTTAGTTACCCCGGTTCCCGGGGTAACTAACTGAAGGATTGCGTGTGAACGCCAGCGGATTTAATTTGGAAGTTGGTTAACGGAGTGATGGCCGAGTTATGATGTATTTTGTAAAATCTTCCCCGCGATAATTACTGATACATCGTACGTCAGCTGGAGATTTCGAGCCATTTTTCTGGGTATTATCTAGAAATCTGGAGATTTCCTATTATTTTATCAAAAAATCTGAGATTCGACTAAAAATCAGGAGATATACGATTTATTACAACAACAACAAAAAACATTAATATTATAATCGGGTGAGGTTAGTAGGTGAAGTGTAATAAGGTGCTTGTTGGTGTCTACTACATAATAATTAATTAATTATGAAAAAATAGCAATAATAATAATAATGGTGAAAAATAATAATAATGATAATAAAATAACCTTTTGTATATATGATAGTTTAGGCTTTGGCCGCTAGGTAGACAGACCATGGAGGTATAATCTAAGAGGAAAAAGCCAAGGCTATTATAGTGTTCTGATATTAACTATTAATGTATAACCTGACGTATATATAGCATTGACAGGGTTATAAAAGATAAACTGGCTCCATGGGGGGACCTATTGTAAAGTAGGCAAGATTGGTGGGACACAGGAGGTTTTGTTGTCATTCTCGCTGGCTGCTGACGCTAGCAAGATATTACCAGTGTAACTCGGCCAACACTGTTCCCCTGTTAAATCCGCTGGCGATCACACGCAATCCTTCAGTTAGTTACCCCGGTTCCCGGTTAAATCCGGTTCCCTGTTAAATCCGCTGGCGATCACACGCAATCCTTCAGTTAGTTACCCCGGTTCCCGGGGTAACTAACTGAAGGATTGCGTGTGAACGCCAGCGGATTTAATTTGGAAGTTGGTTAACGGAGTGATGGCCGAGTTATGATGTATTTTGTAAAATCTTCCCCGCGATAATTACTGATACATCGTACGTCAGCTGGAGATTTCGAGCCATTTTTCTGGGTATTATCTAGAAATCTGGAGATTTCCTATTATTTTATCAAAAAATCTGAGATTCGACTAAAAATCAGGAGATATACGATTTATTACAACAACAACAAAAAACATTAATATTATAATCGGGTGAGGTTAGTAGGTGAAGTGTAATAAGGTGCTTGTTGGTGTCTACTACATAATAATTAATTAATTATGAAAAAATAGCAATAATAATAATAATGGTGAAAAATAATAATAATGATAATAAAATAACCTTTTGTATATATGATAGTTTAGGCTTTGGCCGCTAGGTAGACAGACCATGGAGGTATAATCTAAGAGGAAAAAGCCAAGGCTATTATAGTGTTCTGATATTAACTATTAATGTATAACCTGACGTATATATAGCATTGACAGGGTTATAAAAGATAAACTGGCTCCATGGGGGGACCTATTGTAAAGTAGGCAAGATTGGTGGGACACAGGAGGTTTTGTTGTCATTCTCGCTGGCTGCTGACGCTAGCAAGATATTACCAGTGTAACTCGGCCAACACTGTTCCCCTGTTAAATCCGCTGGCGATCACACGCAATCCTTCAGTTAGTTATCCCGGTTCCCGGTTAAATCCGGTTCCCTGTTAAATCCGCTGGCGATCACACGTGTGAACGCCAGCGGATTTAATTTGGAAGTTGGTTAACGGAGTGATGGCCGAGTTATGATGTATTTTGTAAAATCTTCCCCGCGATAATTACTGATACATCGTACGTCAGCTGGAGATTTCGAGCCATTTTTCTGGGTATTATCTAGAAATCTGGAGATTTCCTATTATTTTATCAAAAAATCTGAGATTCGACTAAAAATCAGGAGATATACGATTTATTACACCAACAACAAAAAACATTAATATTATAATCGGGTGAGGTTAGTAGGTGAAGTGTAATAAGGTGCTTGTTGGTGTCTACTACATAATAATTAATTAATTATGAAAAAATAGCAATAATAATAATAATGGTGAAAAATAATAATAATGATAATAAAATAACCTTTTGTATATATGATAGTTTAGGCTTTGGCCGCTAGGTAGACAGACCATGGAGGTATAATCTAAGAGGAAAAAGCCAAGGCTATTATAGTGTTCTGATATTAACTATTAATGTATAACCTGACGTATATATAGCATTGACAGGGTTATAAAAGATAAACTGGCTCCATGGGGGGACCTATTGTAAAGTAGGCAAGATTGGTGGGACACAGGAGGTTTTGTTGTCATTCTCGCTGGCTGCTGACGCTAGCAAGATATTACCAGTGTAACTCGGCCAACACTGTTCCCCTGTTAAATCCGCTGGCGATCACACGCAATCCTTCAGTTAGTTACCCCGGTTCCCGGTTAAATCCGGTTCCCTGTTAAATCCGCTGGCGATCACACGCAATCCTTCAGTTAGTTACCCCGGTTCCCGGGGTAACTAACTGAAGGATTGCGTGTGAACGCCAGCGGATTTAATTTGGAAGTTGGTTAACGGAGTGATGGCCGAGTTATGATGTATTTTGTAAAATCTTCCCCGCGATAATTACTGATACATCGTACGTCAGCTGGAGATTTCGAGCCATTTTTCTGGGTATTATCTAGAAATCTGGAGATTTCCTATTATTTTATCAAAATATCTGAGATTCGACTAAAAATCAGGAGATATACGATTTATTACAACAACAACAAAAAACATTAATATTATAATCGGGTGAGGTTAGTAGGTGAAGTGTAATAAGGTGCTTGTTGGTGTCTACTACATAATAATTAATTAATTATGAAAAAATAGCAATAATAATAATAATGGTGAAAAATAATAATAATGATAATAAAATAACCTTTTGTATATATGATAGTTTAGGCTTTGGCCGCTAGGTAGACAGACCATGGAGGTATAATCTAAGAGGAAAAAGCCAAGGCTATTATAGTGTTCTGATATTAACTATTAATGTATAACCTGACGTATATATAGCATTGACAGGGTTATAAAAGATAAACTGGCTCCATGGGGGGACCTATTGTAAAGTAGGCAAGATTGGTGGGACACAGGAGGTTTTGTTGTCATTCTCGCTGGCTGCTGACGCTAGCAAGATATTACCAGTGTAACTCGGCCAACACTGTTCCCCTGTTAAATCCGCTGGCGATCACACGCAATCCTTCAGTTAGTTACCCCGGTTCCCGGTTAAATCCGGTTCCCTGTTAAATCCGCTGGCGATCACACGCAATCCTTCAGTTAGTTACCCCGGTTCCCGGGGATTTAACAGCGGATTTAACAGGGAACCGGATTTAACCGGGAACCGGGGTAACTAACTGAAGGATTGCGTGTGATCGCCAGCGGATTTAACAGGGGAACAGTGTTGGCCGAGTTACACTGGTAATATCTTGCTAGCGTCAGCAGCCAGCGAGAATGACAACAAAACCTCCTGTGTCCCACCAATCTTGCCTACTTTACAATAGGTCCCCCCATGGAGCCAGTTTATCTTTTATAACCCTGTCAATGCTATATATACGTCAGGTTATACATTAATAGTTAATATCAGAACACTATAATAGCCTTGGCTTTTTCCTCTTAGATTATACCTCCATGGTCTGTCTACCTAGCGGCCAAAGCCTAAACTATCATATATACAAAAGGTTATTTTATTATCATTATTATTATTTTTCACCATTATTATTATTATTGCTATTTTTTCATAATTAATTAATTATTATGTAGTAGACACCAACAAGCACCTTATTACACTTCACCTACTAACCTCACCCGATTATAATATTAATGTTTTTTGTTGTTGTTGTAATAAATCGTATATCTCCTGATTTTTAGTCGAATCTCAGATTTTTTGATAAAATAATAGGAAATCTCCAGATTTCTAGATAATACCCAGAAAAATGGCTCGAAATCTCCAGCTGACGTACGATGTATCAGTAATTATCGCGGGGAAGATTTTACAAAATACATCATAACTCGGCCATCACTCCGTTAACCAACTTCCAAATTAAATCCGCTGGCGTTCACACGCAATCCTTCAGTTAGTTACCCCGGGAACCGGGGTAACTAACTGAAGGATTGCGTGTGATCGCCAGCGGATTTAACAGGGAACCGGATTTAACCGGGAACCGGGGTAACTAACTGAAGGATTGCGTGTGATCGCCAGCGGATTTAACAGGGGAACAGTGTTGGCCGAGTTACACTGGTAATATCTTGCTAGCGTCAGCAGCCAGCGAGAATGACAACAAAACCTCCTGTGTCCCACCAATCTTGCCTACTTTACAATAGGTCCCCCCATGGAGCCAGTTTATCTTTTATAACCCTGTCAATGCTATATATACGTCAGGTTATACATTAATAGTTAATATCAGAACACTATAATAGCCTTGGCTTTTTCCTCTTAGATTATACCTCCATGGTCTGTCTACCTAGCGGCCAAAGCCTAAACTATCATATATACAAAAGGTTATTTTATTATCATTATTATTATTTTTCACCATTATTATTATTATTGCTATTTTTTCATAATTAATTAATTATTATGTAGTAGACACCAACAAGCACCTTATTACACTTCACCTACTAACCTCACCCGATTATAATATTAATGTTTTTTGTTGTTGTTGTAATAAATCGTATATCTCCTGATTTTTAGTCGAATCTCAGATTTTTTGATAAAATAATAGGAAATCTCCAGATTTCTAGATAATACCCAGAAAAATGGCTCGAAATCTCCAGCTGACGTACGATGTATCAGTAATTATCGCGGGGAAGATTTTACAAAATACATCATAACTCGGCCATCACTCCGTTAACCAACTTCCAAATTAAATCCGCTGGCGTTCACACGCAATCCTTCAGTTAGTTACCCCGGGAACCGGGGTAACTAACTGAAGGATTGCGTGTGATCGCCAGCGGATTTAACAGGGAATCGGATTTAACCGGGAACCGGGGTAACTAACTGAAGGATTGCGTGTGATCGCCAGCGGATTTAACAGGGGAACAGTGTTGGCCGAGTTACACTGGTAATATCTTGCTAGCGTCAGCAGCCAGCGAGAATGACAACAAAACCTCCTGTGTCCCACCAATCTTGCCTACTTTACAATAGGTCCCCCCATGGAGCCAGTTTATCTTTTATAACCCTGTCAATGCTATATATACGTCAGGTTATACATTAATAGTTAATATCAGAACACTATAATAGCCTTGGCTTTTTCCTCTTAGATTATACCTCCATGGTCTGTCTACCTAGCGGCCAAAGCCTAAACTATCATATATACAAAAGGTTATTTTATTATCATTATTATTATTTTTCACCATTATTATTATTATTGCTATTTTTTCATAATTAATTAATTATTATGTAGTAGACACCAACAAGCACCTTATTACACTTCACCTACTAACCTCACCCGATTATAATATTAATGTTTTTTGTTGTTGTTGTAATAAATCGTATATCTCCTGATTTTTAGTCGAATCTCAGATTTTTTGATAAAATAATAGGAAATCTCCAGATTTCTAGATAATTAATTAATTATTATGTAGTAGACACCAACAAGCACCTTATTACACTTCACCTACTAACCTCACCCGATTATAATATTAATGTTTTTTGTTGTTGTTGTAATAAATCGTATATCTCCTGATTTTTAGTCGAATCTCAGATTTTTTGATAAAATAATAGGAAATCTCCAGATTTCTAGATAATACCCAGAAAAATGGCTCGAAATCTCCAGCTGACGTACGATGTATCAGTAATTATCGCGGGGAAGATTTTACAAAATACATCATAACTCGGCCATCACTCCGTTAACCAACTTCCAAATTAAATCCGCTGGCGTTCACACGCAATCCTTCAGTTAGTTACCCTGGTTCCCGGGGATTTAACAGCGGATTTAACAGGGAACCGGATTTAACCGGGAACCGGGGTAACTAACTGAAGGATTGCGTGTGATCGCCAGCGGATTTAACAGGGGAACAGTGTTGGCCGAGTTACACTGGTAATATCTTGCTAGCGTCAGCAGCCAGCGAGAATGACAACAAAACCTCCTGTGTCCCACCAATCTTGCCTACTTTACAATAGGTCCCCCCATGGAGCCAGTTTATCTTTTATAACCCTGTCAATGCTATATATACGTCAGGTTATACATTAATAGTTAATATCAGAACACTATAATAGCCTTGGCTTTTTCCTCTTAGATTATACCTCCATGGTCTGTCTACCTAGCGGCCAAAGCCTAAACTATCATATATACAAAAGGTTATTTTATTATCATTATTATTATTTTTCACCATTATTATTATTATTGCTATTTTTTCATAATTAATTAATTATTATGTAGTAGACACCAACAAGCACCTTATTACACTTCACCTACTAACCTCACCCGATTATAATATTAATGTTTTTTGTTGTTGTTGTAATAAATCGTATATCTCCTGATTTTTAGTCGAATCTCAGATTTTTTGATAAAATAATAGGAAATCTCCAGATTTCTAGATAATACCCAGAAAAATGGCTCGAAATCTCCAGCTGACGTACGATGTATCAGTAATTATCGCGGGGAAGATTTTACAAAATACATCATAACTCGGCCATCACTCCGTTAACCAACTTCCAAATTAAATCCGCTGGCGTTCACACGCAATCCTTCAGTTAGTTACCCCGGGAACCGGGGTAACTAACTGAAGGATTGCGTGTGATCGCCAGCGGATTTAACAGGGAACCGGATTTAACCGGGAACTGGGGTAACTAACTGAAGGATTGCGTGTGATCGCCAGCGGATTTAACAGGGGAACAGTGTTGGCCGAGTTCCCTGTTAAATCCGCTGGCGATCACACGTGTGAACGCCAGCGGATTTAATTTGGAAGTTGGTTAACGGAGTGATGGCCGAGTTATGATGTATTTTGTAAAATCTTCCCCGCGATAATTACTGATACATCGTACGTCAGCTGGAGATTTCGAGCCATTTTTCTGGGTATTATCTAGAAATCTGGAGATTTCCTATTATTTTATCAAAAAATCTGAGATTCGACTAAAAATCAGGAGATATACGATTTATTACAACAACAACAAAAAACATTAATATTATAATCGGGTGAGGTTAGTAGGTGAAGTGTAATAAGGTGCTTGTTGGTGTCTACTACATAATAATTAATTAATTATGAAAAAATAGCAATAATAATAATAATGGTGAAAAATAATAATAATGATAATAAAATAACCTTTTGTATATATGATAGTTTAGGCTTTGGCCGCTAGGTAGACAGACCATGGAGGTATAATCTAAGAGGAAAAAGCCAAGGCTATTATAGTGTTCTGATATTAACTATTAATGTATAACCTGACGTATATATAGCATTGACAGGGTTATAAAAGATAAACTGGCTCCATGGGGGGACCTATTGTAAAGTAGGCAAGATTGGTGGGACACAGGAGGTTTTGTTGTCATTCTCGCTGGCTGCTGACGCTAGCAAGATATTACCAGTGTAACTCGGCCAACACTGTTCCCCTGTTAAATCCGCTGGCGATCACACGCAATCCTTCAGTTAGTTACCCCGGTTCCCGGTTAAATCCGGTTCCCTGTTAAATCCGCTGGCGATCACACGCAATCCTTCAGTTAGTTACCCCGGTTCCCGGGGTAACTAACTGAAGGATTGCGTGTGAACGCCAGCGGATTTAATTTGGAAGTTGGTTAACGGAGTGATGGCCGAGTTATGATGTATTTTGTAAAATCTTCCCCGCGATAATTACTGATACATCGTACGTCAGCTGGAGATTTCGAGCCATTTTTCTGGGTATTATCTAGAAATCTGGAGATTTCCTATTATTTTATCAAAAAATCTGAGATTCGACTAAAAATCAGGAGATATACGATTTATTACAACAACAACAAAAAACATTAATATTATAATCGGGTGAGGTTAGTAGGTGAAGTGTAATAAGGTGCTTGTTGGTGTCTACTACATAATAATTAATTAATTATGAAAAAATAGCAATAATAATAATAATGGTGAAAAATAATAATAATGATAATAAAATAACCTTTTGTATATATGATAGTTTAGGCTTTGGCCGCTAGGTAGACAGACCATGGAGGTATAATCTAAGAGGAAAAAGCCAAGGCTATTATAGTGTTCTGATATTAACTATTAATGTATAACCTGACGTATATATAGCATTGACAGGGTTATAAAAGATAAACTGGCTCCATGGGGGGACCTATTGTAAAGTAGGCAAGATTGGTGGGACACAGGAGGTTTTGTTGTCATTCTCGCTGGCTGCTGACGCTAGCAAGATATTACCAGTGTAACTCGGCCAACACTGTTCCCCTGTTAAATCCGCTGGCGATCACACGCAATCCTTCAGTTAGTTACCCCGGTTCCCGGTTAAATCCGGTTCCCTGTTAAATCCGCTGGCGATCACACGCAATCCTTCAGTTAGTTACCCCGGTTCCCGGGGTAACTAACTGAAGGATTGCGTGTGAACGCCAGCGGATTTAATTTGGAAGTTGGTTAACGGAGTGATGGCCGAGTTATGATGTATTTTGTAAAATCTTCCCCGCGATAATTACTGATACATCGTACGTCAGCTGGAGATTTCGAGCCATTTTTCTGGGTATTATCTAGAAATCTGGAGATTTCCTATTATTTTATCAAAAAATCTGAGATTCGACTAAAAATCAGGAGATATACGATTTATTACAACAACAACAAAAAACATTAATATTATAATCGGGTGAGGTTAGTAGGTGAAGTGTAATAAGGTGCTTGTTGGTGTCTACTACATAATAATTAATTAATTATGAAAAAATAGCAATAATAATAATAATGGTGAAAAATAATAATAATGATAATAAAATAACCTTTTGTATATATGATAGTTTAGGCTTTGGCCGCTAGGTAGACAGACCATGGAGGTATAATCTAAGAGGAAAAAGCCAAGGCTATTATAGTGTTCTGATATTAACTATTAATGTATAACCTGACGTATATATAGCATTGACAGGGTTATAAAAGATAAACTGGCTCCATGGGGGGACCTATTGTAAAGTAGGCAAGATTGGTGGGACACAGGAGGTTTTGTTGTCATTCTCGCTGGCTGCTGACGCTAGCAAGATATTACCAGTGTAACTCGGCCAACACTGTTCCCCTGTTAAATCCGCTGGCGATCACACGCAATCCTTCAGTTAGTTACCCCGGTTCCCGGTTAAATCCGGTTCCCTGTTAAATCCGCTGGCGATCACACGTGTGAACGCCAGCGGATTTAATTTGGAAGTTGGTTAACGGAGTGATGGCCGAGTTATGATGTATTTTGTAAAATCTTCCCCGCGATAATTACTGATACATCGTACGTCAGCTGGAGATTTCGAGCCATTTTTCTGGGTATTATCTAGAAATCTGGAGATTTCCTATTATTTTATCAAAAAATCTGAGATTCGACTAAAAATCAGGAGATATACGATTTATTACAACAACAACAAAAAACATTAATATTATAATCGGGTGAGGTTAGTAGGTGAAGTGTAATAAGGTGCTTGTTGGTGTCTACTACATAATAATTAATTAATTATGAAAAAATAGCAATAATAATAATAATGGTGAAAAATAATAATAATGATAATAAAATAACCTTTTGTATATATGATAGTTTAGGCTTTGGCCGCTAGGTAGACAGACCATGGAGGTATAATCTAAGAGGAAAAAGCCAAGGCTATTATAGTGTTCTGATATTAACTATTAATGTATAACCTGACGTATATATAGCATTGACAGGGTTATAAAAGATAAACTGGCTCCATGGGGGGACCTATTGTAAAGTAGGCAAGATTGGTGGGACACAGGAGGTTTTGTTGTCATTCTCGCTGGCTGCTGACGCTAGCAAGATATTACCAGTGTAACTCGGCCAACACTGTTCCCCTGTTAAATCCGCTGGCGATCACACGCAATCCTTCAGTTAGTTACCCCGGTTCCCGGTTAAATCCGGTTCCCTGTTAAATCCGCTGGCGATCACACGCAATCCTTCAGTTAGTTACCCCGGTTCCCGGGGTAACTAACTGAAGGATTGCGTGTGAACGCCAGCGGATTTAATTTGGAAGTTGGTTAACGGAGTGATGGCCGAGTTATGATGTATTTTGTAAAATCTTCCCCGCGATAATTACTGATACATCGTACGTCAGCTGGAGATTTCGAGCCATTTTTCTGGGTATTATCTAGAAATCTGGAGATTTCCTATTATTTTATCAAAAAATCTGAGATTCGACTAAAAATCAGGAGATATACGATTTATTACAACAACAACAAAAAACATTAATATTATAATCGGGTGAGGTTAGTAGGTGAAGTGTAATAAGGTGCTTGTTGGTGTCTACTACATAATAATTAATTAATTATGAAAAAATAGCAATAATAATAATAATGGTGAAAAATAATAATAATGATAATAAAATAACCTTTTGTATATATGATAGTTTAGGCTTTGGCCGCTAGGTAGACAGACCATGGAGGTATAATCTAAGAGGAAAAAGCCAAGGCTATTATAGTGTTCTGATATTAACTATTAATGTATAACCTGACGTATATATAGCATTGACAGGGTTATAAAAGATAAACTGGCTCCATGGGGGGACCTATTGTAAAGTAGGCAAGATTGGTGGGACACAGGAGGTTTTGTTGTCATTCTCGCTGGCTGCTGACGCTAGCAAGATATTACCAGTGTAACTCGGCCAACACTGTTCCCCTGTTAAATCCGCTGGCGATCACACGCAATCCTTCAGTTAGTTACCCCGGTTCCCGGTTAAATCCGGTTCCCTGTTAAATCCGCTGGCGATCACACGCAATCCTTCAGTTAGTTACCCCGGTTCCCGGGGTAACTAACTGAAGGATTGCGTGTGAACGCCAGCGGATTTAATTTGGAAGTTGGTTAACGGAGTGATGGCCGAGTTATGATGTATTTTGTAAAATCTTCCCCGCGATAATTACTGATACATCGTACGTCAGCTGGAGATTTCGAGCCATTTTTCTGGGTATTATCTAGAAATCTGGAGATTTCCTATTATTTTATCAAAAAATCTGAGATTCGACTAAAAATCAGGAGATATACGATTTATTACAACAACAACAAAAAACATTAATATTATAATCGGGTGAGGTTAGTAGGTGAAGTGTAATAAGGTGCTTGTTGGTGTCTACTACATAATAATTAATTAATTATGAAAAAATAGCAATAATAATAATAATGGTGAAAAATAATAATAATGATAATAAAATAACCTTTTGTATATATGATAGTTTAGGCTTTGGCCGCTAGGTAGACAGACCATGGAGGTATAATCTAAGAGGAAAAAGCCAAGGCTATTATAGTGTTCTGATATTAACTATTAATGTATAACCTGACGTATATATAGCATTGACAGGGTTATAAAAGATAAACTGGCTCCATGGGGGGACCTATTGTAAAGTAGGCAAGATTGGTGGGACACAGGAGGTTTTGTTGTCATTCTCGCTGGCTGCTGACGCTAGCAAGATATTACCAGTGTAACTCGGCCAACACTGTTCCCCTGTTAAATCCGCTGGCGATCACACGCAATCCTTCAGTTAGTTACCCCGGTTCCCGGTTAAATCCGGTTCCCTGTTAAATCCGCTGGCGATCACACGTGTGAACGCCAGCGGATTTAATTTGGAAGTTGGTTAACGGAGTGATGGCCGAGTTATGATGTATTTTGTAAAATCTTCCCCGCGATAATTACTGATACATCGTACGTCAGCTGGAGATTTCGAGCCATTTTTCTGGGTATTATCTAGAAATCTGGAGATTTCCTATTATTTTATCAAAAAATCTGAGATTCGACTAAAAATCAGGAGATATACGATTTATTACAACAACAACAAAAAACATTAATATTATAATCGGGTGAGGTTAGTAGGTGAAGTGTAATAAGGTGCTTGTTGGTGTCTACTACATAATAATTAATTAATTATGAAAAAATAGCAATAATAATAATAATGGTGAAAAATAATAATAATGATAATAAAATAACCTTTTGTATATATGATAGTTTAGGCTTTGGCCGCTAGGTAGACAGACCATGGAGGTATAATCTAAGAGGAAAAAGCCAAGGCTATTATAGTGTTCTGATATTAACTATTAATGTATAACCTGACGTATATATAGCATTGACAGGGTTATAAAAGATAAACTGGCTCCATGGGGGGACCTATTGTAAAGTAGGCAAGATTGGTGGGACACAGGAGGTTTTGTTGTCATTCTCGCTGGCTGCTGACGCTAGCAAGATATTACCAGTGTAACTCGGCCAACACTGTTCCCCTGTTAAATCCGCTGGCGATCACACGCAATCCTTCAGTTAGTTACCCCAGTTCCCGGTTAAATCCGGTTCCCTGTTAAATCCGCTGGCGATCACACGCAATCCTTCAGTTAGTTACCCCGGTTCCCGGGGTAACTAACTGAAGGATTGCGTGTGAACGCCAGCGGATTTAATTTGGAAGTTGGTTAACGGAGTGATGGCCGAGTTATGATGTATTTTGTAAAATCTTCCCCGCGATAATTACTGATACATCGTACGTCAGCTGGAGATTTCGAGCCATTTTTCTGGGTATTATCTAGAAATCTGGAGATTTCCTATTATTTTATCAAAAAATCTGAGATTCGACTAAAAATCAGGAGATATACGATTTATTACAACAACAACAAAAAACATTAATATTATAATCGGGTGAGGTTAGTAGGTGAAGTGTAATAAGGTGCTTGTTGGTGTCTACTACATAATAATTAATTAATTATGAAAAAATAGCAATAATAATAATAATGGTGAAAAATAATAATAATGATAATAAAATAACCTTTTGTATATATGATAGTTTAGGCTTTGGCCGCTAGGTAGACAGACCATGGAGGTATAATCTAAGAGGAAAAAGCCAAGGCTATTATAGTGTTCTGATATTAACTATTAATGTATAACCTGACGTATATATAGCATTGACAGGGTTATAAAAGATAAACTGGCTCCATGGGGGGACCTATTGTAAAGTAGGCAAGATTGGTGGGACACAGGAGGTTTTGTTGTCATTCTCGCTGGCTGCTGACGCTAGCAAGATATTACCAGTGTAACTCGGCCAACACTGTTCCCCTGTTAAATCCGCTGGCGATCACACGCAATCCTTCAGTTAGTTACCCCGGTTCCCGGTTAAATCCGGTTCCCTGTTAAATCCGCTGGCGATCACACGTGTGAACGCCAGCGGATTTAATTTGGAAGTTGGTTAACGGAGTGATGGCCGAGTTATGATGTATTTTGTAAAATCTTCCCCGCGATAATTACTGATACATCGTACGTCAGCTGGAGATTTCGAGCCATTTTTCTGGGTATTATCTAGAAATCTGGAGATTTCCTATTATTTTATCAAAAAATCTGAGATTCGACTAAAAATCAGGAGATATACGATTTATTACAACAACAACAAAAAACATTAATATTATAATCGGGTGAGGTTAGTAGGTGAAGTGTAATAAGGTGCTTGTTGGTGTCTACTACATAATAATTAATTAATTATGAAAAAATAGCAATAATAATAATAATGGTGAAAAATAATAATAATGATAATAAAATAACCTTTTGTATATATGATAGTTTAGGCTTTGGCCGCTAGGTAGACAGACCATGGAGGTATAATCTAAGAGGAAAAAGCCAAGGCTATTATAGTGTTCTGATATTAACTATTAATGTATAACCTGACGTATATATAGCATTGACAGGGTTATAAAAGATAAACTGGCTCCATGGGGGGACCTATTGTAAAGTAGGCAAGATTGGTGGGACACAGGAGGTTTTGTTGTCATTCTCGCTGGCTGCTGACGCTAGCAAGATATTACCAGTGTAACTCGGCCAACACTGTTCCCCTGTTAAATCCGCTGGCGATCACACGCAATCCTTCAGTTAGTTACCCCAGTTCCCGGTTAAATCCGGTTCCCTGTTAAATCCGCTGGCGATCACACGCAATCCTTCAGTTAGTTACCCCGGTTCCCGGGGTAACTAACTGAAGGATTGCGTGTGAACGCCAGCGGATTTAATTTGGAAGTTGGTTAACGGAGTGATGGCCGAGTTATGATGTATTTTGTAAAATCTTCCCCGCGATAATTACTGATACATCGTACGTCAGCTGGAGATTTCGAGCCATTTTTCTGGGTATTATCTAGAAATCTGGAGATTTCCTATTATTTTATCAAAAAATCTGAGATTCGACTAAAAATCAGGAGATATACGATTTATTACAACAACAACAAAAAACATTAATATTATAATCGGGTGAGGTTAGTAGGTGAAGTGTAATAAGGTGCTTGTTGGTGTCTACTACATAATAATTAATTAATTATGAAAAAATAGCAATAATAATAATAATGGTGAAAAATAATAATAATGATAATAAAATAACCTTTTGTATATATGATAGTTTAGGCTTTGGCCGCTAGGTAGACAGACCATGGAGGTATAATCTAAGAGGAAAAAGCCAAGGCTATTATAGTGTTCTGATATTAACTATTAATGTATAACCTGACGTATATATAGCATTGACAGGGTTATAAAAGATAAACTGGCTCCATGGGGGGACCTATTGTAAAGTAGGCAAGATTGGTGGGACACAGGAGGTTTTGTTGTCATTCTCGCTGGCTGCTGACGCTAGCAAGATATTACCAGTGTAACTCGGCCAACACTGTTCCCCTGTTAAATCCGCTGGCGATCACACGCAATCCTTCAGTTAGTTACCCCGGTTCCCGGTTAAATCCGGTTCCCTGTTAAATCCGCTGTTAAATCCCCGGGAACCGGGGTAACTAACTGAAGGATTGCGTGTGAACGCCAGCGGATTTAATTTGGAAGTTGGTTAACGGAGTGATGGCCGAGTTATGATGTATTTTGTAAAATCTTCCCCGCGATAATTACTGATACATCGTACGTCAGCTGGAGATTTCGAGCCATTTTTCTGGGTATTATCTAGAAATCTGGAGATTTCCTATTATTTTATCAAAAAATCTGAGATTCGACTAAAAATCAGGAGATATACGATTTATTACAACAACAACAAAAAACATTAATATTATAATCGGGTGAGGTTAGTAGGTGAAGTGTAATAAGGTGCTTGTTGGTGTCTACTACATAATAATTAATTAATTATCTAGAAATCTGGAGATTTCCTATTATTTTATCAAAAAATCTGAGATTCGACTAAAAATCAGGAGATATACGATTTATTACAACAACAACAAAAAACATTAATATTATAATCGGGTGAGGTTAGTAGGTGAAGTGTAATAAGGTGCTTGTTGGTGTCTACTACATAATAATTAATTAATTATGAAAAAATAGCAATAATAATAATAATGGTGAAAAATAATAATAATGATAATAAAATAACCTTTTGTATATATGATAGTTTAGGCTTTGGCCGCTAGGTAGACAGACCATGGAGGTATAATCTAAGAGGAAAAAGCCAAGGCTATTATAGTGTTCTGATATTAACTATTAATGTATAACCTGACGTATATATAGCATTGACAGGGTTATAAAAGATAAACTGGCTCCATGGGGGGACCTATTGTAAAGTAGGCAAGATTGGTGGGACACAGGAGGTTTTGTTGTCATTCTCGCTGGCTGCTGACGCTAGCAAGATATTACCAGTGTAACTCGGCCAACACTGTTCCCCTGTTAAATCCGCTGGCGATCACACGCAATCCTTCAGTTAGTTACCCCGGTTCCCGGTTAAATCCGATTCCCTGTTAAATCCGCTGGCGATCACACGCAATCCTTCAGTTAGTTACCCCGGTTCCCGGGGTAACTAACTGAAGGATTGCGTGTGAACGCCAGCGGATTTAATTTGGAAGTTGGTTAACGGAGTGATGGCCGAGTTATGATGTATTTTGTAAAATCTTCCCCGCGATAATTACTGATACATCGTACGTCAGCTGGAGATTTCGAGCCATTTTTCTGGGTATTATCTAGAAATCTGGAGATTTCCTATTATTTTATCAAAAAATCTGAGATTCGACTAAAAATCAGGAGATATACGATTTATTACAACAACAACAAAAAACATTAATATTATAATCGGGTGAGGTTAGTAGGTGAAGTGTAATAAGGTGCTTGTTGGTGTCTACTACATAATAATTAATTAATTATGAAAAAATAGCAATAATAATAATAATGGTGAAAAATAATAATAATGATAATAAAATAACCTTTTGTATATATGATAGTTTAGGCTTTGGCCGCTAGGTAGACAGACCATGGAGGTATAATCTAAGAGGAAAAAGCCAAGGCTATTATAGTGTTCTGATATTAACTATTAATGTATAACCTGACGTATATATAGCATTGACAGGGTTATAAAAGATAAACTGGCTCCATGGGGGGACCTATTGTAAAGTAGGCAAGATTGGTGGGACACAGGAGGTTTTGTTGTCATTCTCGCTGGCTGCTGACGCTAGCAAGATATTACCAGTGTAACTCGGCCAACACTGTTCCCCTGTTAAATCCGCTGGCGATCACACGCAATCCTTCAGTTAGTTACCCCGGTTCCCGGTTAAATCCGGTTCCCTGTTAAATCCGCTGGCGATCACACGCAATCCTTCAGTTAGTTACCCCGGTTCCCGGGGTAACTAACTGAAGGATTGCGTGTGAACGCCAGCGGATTTAATTTGGAAGTTGGTTAACGGAGTGATGGCCGAGTTATGATGTATTTTGTAAAATCTTCCCCGCGATAATTACTGATACATCGTACGTCAGCTGGAGATTTCGAGCCATTTTTCTGGGTATTATCTAGAAATCTGGAGATTTCCTATTATTTTATCAAAAAATCTGAGATTCGACTAAAAATCAGGAGATATACGATTTATTACAACAACAACAAAAAACATTAATATTATAATCGGGTGAGGTTAGTAGGTGAAGTGTAATAAGGTGCTTGTTGGTGTCTACTACATAATAATTAATTAATTATGAAAAAATAGCAATAATAATAATAATGGTGAAAAATAATAATAATGATAATAAAATAACCTTTTGTATATATGATAGTTTAGGCTTTGGCCGCTAGGTAGACAGACCATGGAGGTATAATCTAAGAGGAAAAAGCCAAGGCTATTATAGTGTTCTGATATTAACTATTAATGTATAACCTGACGTATATATAGCATTGACAGGGTTATAAAAGATAAACTGGCTCCATGGGGGGACCTATTGTAAAGTAGGCAAGATTGGTGGGACACAGGAGGTTTTGTTGTCATTCTCGCTGGCTGCTGACGCTAGCAAGATATTACCAGTGTAACTCGGCCAACACTGTTCCCCTGTTAAATCCGCTGGCGATCACACGCAATCCTTCAGTTAGTTACCCCGGTTCCCGGTTAAATCCGGTTCCCTGTTAAATCCGCTGTTAAATCCCCGGGAACCGGGGTAACTAACTGAAGGATTGCGTGTGAACGCCAGCGGATTTAATTTGGAAGTTGGTTAACGGAGTGATGGCCGAGTTATGATGTATTTTGTAAAATCTTCCCCGCGATAATTACTGATACATCGTACGTCAGCTGGAGATTTCGAGCCATTTTTCTGGGTATTATCTAGAAATCTGGAGATTTCCTATTATTTTATCAAAAAATCTGAGATTCGACTAAAAATCAGGAGATATACGATTTATTACAACAACAACAAAAAACATTAATATTATAATCGGGTGAGGTTAGTAGGTGAAGTGTAATAAGGTGCTTGTTGGTGTCTACTACATAATAATTAATTAATTATCTAGAAATCTGGAGATTTCCTATTATTTTATCAAAAAATCTGAGATTCGACTAAAAATCAGGAGATATACGATTTATTACAACAACAACAAAAAACATTAATATTATAATCGGGTGAGGTTAGTAGGTGAAGTGTAATAAGGTGCTTGTTGGTGTCTACTACATAATAATTAATTAATTATGAAAAAATAGCAATAATAATAATAATGGTGAAAAATAATAATAATGATAATAAAATAACCTTTTGTATATATGATAGTTTAGGCTTTGGCCGCTAGGTAGACAGACCATGGAGGTATAATCTAAGAGGAAAAAGCCAAGGCTATTATAGTGTTCTGATATTAACTATTAATGTATAACCTGACGTATATATAGCATTGACAGGGTTATAAAAGATAAACTGGCTCCATGGGGGGACCTATTGTAAAGTAGGCAAGATTGGTGGGACACAGGAGGTTTTGTTGTCATTCTCGCTGGCTGCTGACGCTAGCAAGATATTACCAGTGTAACTCGGCCAACACTGTTCCCCTGTTAAATCCGCTGGCGATCACACGCAATCCTTCAGTTAGTTACCCCGGTTCCCGGTTAAATCCGATTCCCTGTTAAATCCGCTGGCGATCACACGCAATCCTTCAGTTAGTTACCCCGGTTCCCGGGGTAACTAACTGAAGGATTGCGTGTGAACGCCAGCGGATTTAATTTGGAAGTTGGTTAACGGAGTGATGGCCGAGTTATGATGTATTTTGTAAAATCTTCCCCGCGATAATTACTGATACATCGTACGTCAGCTGGAGATTTCGAGCCATTTTTCTGGGTATTATCTAGAAATCTGGAGATTTCCTATTATTTTATCAAAAAATCTGAGATTCGACTAAAAATCAGGAGATATACGATTTATTACAACAACAACAAAAAACATTAATATTATAATCGGGTGAGGTTAGTAGGTGAAGTGTAATAAGGTGCTTGTTGGTGTCTACTACATAATAATTAATTAATTATGAAAAAATAGCAATAATAATAATAATGGTGAAAAATAATAATAATGATAATAAAATAACCTTTTGTATATATGATAGTTTAGGCTTTGGCCGCTAGGTAGACAGACCATGGAGGTATAATCTAAGAGGAAAAAGCCAAGGCTATTATAGTGTTCTGATATTAACTATTAATGTATAACCTGACGTATATATAGCATTGACAGGGTTATAAAAGATAAACTGGCTCCATGGGGGGACCTATTGTAAAGTAGGCAAGATTGGTGGGACACAGGAGGTTTTGTTGTCATTCTCGCTGGCTGCTGACGCTAGCAAGATATTACCAGTGTAACTCGGCCAACACTGTTCCCCTGTTAAATCCGCTGGCGATCACACGCAATCCTTCAGTTAGTTACCCCGGTTCCCGGTTAAATCCGGTTCCCTGTTAAATCCGCTGGCGATCACACGCAATCCTTCAGTTAGTTACCCCGGTTCCCGGGGTAACTAACTGAAGGATTGCGTGTGAACGCCAGCGGATTTAATTTGGAAGTTGGTTAACGGAGTGATGGCCGAGTTATGATGTATTTTATAAAATCTTCCCCGCGATAATTACTGATACATCGTACGTCAGCTGGAGATTTCGAGCCATTTTTCTGGGTATTATCTAGAAATCTGGAGATTTCCTATTATTTTATCAAAAAATCTGAGATTCGACTAAAAATCAGGAGATATACGATTTATTACAACAACAACAAAAAACATTAATATTATAATCGGGTGAGGTTAGTAGGTGAAGTGTAATAAGGTGCTTGTTGGTGTCTACTACATAATAATTAATTAATTATGAAAAAATAGCAATAATAATAATAATGGTGAAAAATAATAATAATGATAATAAAATAACCTTTTGTATATTTATGATAGTTTAGGCTTTGGCCGCTAGGTAGACAGACCATGGAGGTATAATCTAAGAGGAAAAAGCCAAGGCTATTATAGTGTTCTGATATTAACTATTAATGTATAACCTGACGTATATATAGCATTGACAGGGTTATAAAAGATAAACTGGCTCCATGGGGGGACCTATTGTAAAGTAGGCAAGATTGGTGGGACACAGGAGGTTTTGTTGTCATTCTCGCTGGCTGCTGACGCTAGCAAGATATTACCAGTGTAACTCGGCCAACACTGTTCCCCTGTTAAATCCGCTGGCGATCACACGCAATCCTTCAGTTAGTTACCCCGGTTCCCGGTTAAATCCGGTTCCCTGTTAAATCCGCTGGCGATCACACGCAATCCTTCAGTTAGTTACCCCGGTTCCCGGGGTAACTAACTGAAGGATTGCGTGTGAACGCCAGCGGATTTAATTTGGAAGTTGGTTAACGGAGTGATGACCGAGTTATGATGTATTTTGTAAAATCTTCCCCGCGATAATTACTGATACATCGTACGTCAGCTGGAGATTTCGAGCCATTTTTCTGGGTATTATCTAGAAATCTGGAGATTTCCTATTATTTTATCAAAAAATCTGAGATTCGACTAAAAATCAGGAGATATACGATTTATTACAACAACAACAAAAAACATTAATATTATAATCGGGTGAGGTTAGTAGGTGAAGTGTAATAAGGTGCTTGTTGGTGTCTACTACATAATAATTAATTAATTATGAAAAAATAGCAATAATAATAATAATGGTGAAAAATAATAATAATGATAATAAAATAACCTTTTGTATATATGATAGTTTAGGCTTTGGCCGCTAGGTAGACAGACCATGGAGGTATAATCTAAGAGGAAAAAGCCAAGGCTATTATAGTGTTCTGATATTAACTATTAATGTATAACCTGACGTATATATAGCATTGACAGGGTTATAAAAGATAAACTGGCTCCATGGGGGGACCTATTGTAAAGTAGGCAAGATTGGTGGGACACAGGAGGTTTTGTTGTCATTCTCGCTGGCTGCTGACGCTAGCAAGATATTACCAGTGTAACTCGGCCAACACTGTTCCCCTGTTAAATCCGCTGGCGATCACACGCAATCCTTCAGTTAGTTACCCCGGTTCCCGGTTAAATCCGGTTCCCTGTTAAATCCGCTGGCGATCACACGCAATCCTTCAGTTAGTTACCCCGGTTCCCGGGGTAACTAACTGAAGGATTGCGTGTGAACGCCAGCGGATTTAATTTGGAAGTTGGTTAACGGAGTGATGGCCGAGTTATGATGTATTTTGTAAAATCTTCCCCGCGATAATTACTGATACATCGTACGTCAGCTGGAGATTTCGAGCCATTTTTCTGGGTATTATCTAGAAATCTGGAGATTTCCTATTATTTTATCAAAAAATCTGAGATTCGACTAAAAATCAGGAGATATACGATTTATTACAACAACAACAAAAAACATTAATATTATAATCGGGTGAGGTTAGTAGGTGAAGTGTAATAAGGTGCTTGTTGGTGTCTACTACATAATAATTAATTAATTATGAAAAAATAGCAATAATAATAATAATGGTGAAAAATAATAATAATGATAATAAAATAACCTTTTGTATATATGATAGTTTAGGCTTTGGCCGCTAGGTAGACAGACCATGGAGGTATAATCTAAGAGGAAAAAGCCAAGGCTATTATAGTGTTCTGATATTAACTATTAATGTATAACCTGACGTATATATAGCATTGACAGGGTTATAAAAGATAAACTGGCTCCATGGGGGGACCTATTGTAAAGTAGGCAAGATTGGTGGGACACAGGAGGTTTTGTTGTCATTCTCGCTGGCTGCTGACGCTAGCAAGATATTACCAGTGTAACTCGGCCAACACTGTTCCCCTGTTAAATCCGCTGGCGATCACACGCAATCCTTCAGTTAGTTACCCCGGTTCCCGGTTAAATCCGGTTCCCTGTTAAATCCGCTGGCGATCACACGCAATCCTTCAGTTAGTTACCCCGGTTCCCGGGGTAACTAACTGAAGGATTGCGTGTGAACGCCAGCGGATTTAATTTGGAAGTTGGTTAACGGAGTGATGGCCGAGTTATGATGTATTTTGTAAAATCTTCCCCGCGATAATTACTGATACATCGTACGTCAGCTGGAGATTTCGAGCCATTTTTCTGGGTATTATCTAGAAATCTGGAGATTTCCTATTATTTTATCAAAAAATCTGAGATTCGACTAAAAATCAGTAGATATACGATTTATTACAACAACAACAAAAAACATTAATATTATAATCGGGTGAGGTTAGTAGGTGAAGTGTAATAAGGTGCTTGTTGGTGTCTACTACATAATAATTAATTAATTATGAAAAAATAGCAATAATAATAATAATGGTGAAAAATAATAATAATGATAATAAAATAACCTTTTGTATATATGATAGTTTAGGCTTTGGCCGCTAGGTAGACAGACCATGGAGGTATAATCTAAGAGGAAAAAGCCAAGGCTATTATAGTGTTCTGATATTAACTATTAATGTATAACCTGACGTATATATAGCATTGACAGGGTTATAAAATATAAACTGGCTCCATGGGGGGACCTATTGTAAAGTAGGCAAGATTGGTGGGACACAGGAGGTTTTGTTGTCATTCTCGCTGGCTGCTGACGCTAGCAAGATATTACCAGTGTAACTCGGCCAACACTGTTCCCCTGTTAAATCCGCTGGCGATCACACGCAATCCTTCAGTTAGTTACCCCGGTTCCCGGTTAAATCCGGTTCCCTGTTAAATCCGCTGGCGATCACACGTGTGAACGCCAGCGGATTTAATTTGGAAGTTGGTTAACGGAGTGATGGCCGAGTTATGATGTATTTTGTAAAATCTTCCCCGCGATAATTACTGATACATCGTACGTCAGCTGGAGATTTCGAGCCATTTTTCTGGGTATTATCTAGAAATCTGGAGATTTCCTATTATTTTATCAAAAAATCTGAGATTCGACTAAAAATCAGGAGATATACGATTTATTACAACAACAACAAAAAACATTAATATTATAATCGGGTGAGGTTAGTAGGTGAAGTGTAATAAGGTGCTTGTTGGTGTCTACTACATAATAATTAATTAATTATGAAAAAATAGCAATAATAATAATAATGGTGAAAAATAATAATAATGATAATAAAATAACCTTTTGTATATATGATAGTTTAGGCTTTGGCCGCTAGGTAGACAGACCATGGAGGTATAATCTAAGAGGAAAAAGCCAAGGCTATTATAGTGTTCTGATATTAACTATTAATGTATAACCTGACGTATATATAGCATTGACAGGGTTATAAAAGATAAACTGGCTCCATGGGGGGACCTATTGTAAAGTAGGCAAGATTGGTGGGACACAGGAGGTTTTGTTGTCATTCTCGCTGGCTGCTGACGCTAGCAAGATATTACCAGTGTAACTCGGCCAACACTGTTCCCCTGTTAAATCCGCTGGCGATCACACGCAATCCTTCAGTTAGTTACCCCGGTTCCCGGTTAAATCCGGTTCCCTGTTAAATCCGCTGGCGATCACACGCAATCCTTCAGTTAGTTACCCCGGTTCCCGGGGTAACTAACTGAAGGATTGCGTGTGAACGCCAGCGGATTTAATTTGGAAGTTGGTTAACGGAGTGATGGCCGAGTTATGATGTATTTTGTAAAATCTTCCCCGCGATAATTACTGATACATCGTACGTCTGTACTTTAAGATGTTATTATGAAACGTGCACTATTGAAATTGTAACAGGCACTTTTGGAAATAGAAAAAAAAAAAAAAAAAAAAAACAAGATCAAGATAAAAACAAATATATATATTGGTGTATGAGGTGCAAACTAAAGATTAAGATATAAGGTGCCGTTGTAAAGGCAATATTTCCCATCAACCTTTGAAATTGTAACAAGCATTTTTGGGAATAGAAAATTGTAAAGTAAAAAGGGAAATAGATTAAGATAAAAAATATATATATATAAGTTTATAAGGTGCCGTTGTAAAGTCAATATTTCCCATCAACAACATAACCAATTTCATAGTTTCAAATTCATACACAGTCAGTTCTCCTAAGATGGTGGTAGGATTCTGATTTATTTTTTCCCTTCCTACTGGAATTCGACAAGGGTGTGTCCCTGTCCCCACACATTTCAATGCCTCTATTGGCTGAATGATTGGCTTGGCTGATCTCGCTGCCATAATGCTGCCTTCTATATTTACTTTTATTTCCACTTCCACTGCTCCATAGAACTTACAAACCACCTTCACAATGTTGGCCTAACAATATAAGTAGCTAACGAGTCATGTAAATTTATGTTTTTTTAAATCTAAACTGCTATATTATGGAATGACCTACCATCCTTTATAATCCCCCTACCTTATGACCTACCCACGTTCATAAGGCTTAAATTGTATATCCTCATTACAGTATTTGGATATGGACTATTTGATCTGTTCTTAATTTGTCCATGCTCAGCTAGTGGATAATTTGCCCTTGCTGTTGCTTAACCCATTACAAACATAACACTGCTTTGTTCCAATCCCATTCACTGAGCTCCAATCCAAGTTCATCCCATTATCAATTAACTCATCCATCCCTTCACCCACTAACTACAGTACGTACAGTACAGTTGAGCAAGTAGAAAGTGCAAGAAAAATATGAGTGTTTATGGCAAAATCTTTCAGTTCTATGTAATAAATCTTAGTTTTCTTATCAATGAAAAGTGGAACGTGACTGAATGAAATTTTTGAGTGGTAACCAGAAAAGGACATAATATTATACACTCATAGTTTACTTGCACTTTCTACTTTCTGAAGGTACTTTACGTGAAAAGTGATGAAATATTAATCTGGAAGAGCTTGTCGCCTTTGGAATTTCTTGGACTGTACGACGTTGCCACTGACACGATCATGGACTCATGGTATTATTAAAAGGGGTGAGGTAATAGGGTGACAGGTTTGGGTAGGTTTTAAGGGGGTGCATGGGTTTTTTAGGGTGCGGGAGTAGGGGGACATGTTCTACTCCCGCAGATTTTACAAAATACATCTAACTCGGCCAACACTGTTCCCCTGTTAAATCCGCTGGCGATAGCCGACAGATGTTCACTTGTCTGCCACTGATCCTCTCTACACGGCGTGATGTCGAGGGTGAGGTCTATAGGCAGAGGGTAGATAGATAAACATTGAGGAAGACAAACCATAGATGAAAACAGCTAGGGAGGCTGGAAGAAAGACAGGGAAGCAGAAAGCAGGTTTTTTTATTAATATAGGCTGGGGAGTCAAGTATATATATTTGAGGTAAGGTAGACAGAATAGAAAGATTGGGCTTAGCCTAGGCAAACAAAATTAGCAACACTGGGTAATGAAGGGAAGGAGGATAAATGAATACAGACAGGAAAATGAGTCAGAGAAGCAACAGATAAGGGAGAGGGCAAGACAGAAGGAAATAAATGAAGGATGACCGCAGGAAGTGACAAAAGAAGGGAAAGAGAGGAAGGAGGAATTAAGGAAGGAAAGAAGGAAGGATAATGGCAAGCAGTAACAGGAGGGAAAGGGCACCGAGACAAGGGCAGGGGAGGGCAGGGCAGGGCAGGGCAGGTGTGGAGGATAAAAGTACAGAGCAGCCATTAAGGGTCATATTACTGTTGTTGATCAAGTTTTAATTCACACTTTGATGTGCAAATGAACTCCTTTTCCCCCTCACACGCACACACACACATACACACACACACCCTCTCTCTCTCTCTCTCTCTCTCTCTCTCTCTCTCTCTCTCTCTCTCTCTCTCTCTCTCTCTCTCTCTCTCTCTTTCTCTCTCCCTCATTGATTCTCTTGTTTCACCTCACTCAATCTCATGTTCTCTGTCAGTCTCGCTAATTCATTCTCTTTGCGCTCTTATTCTTTCGTTCTTCTCACTCAGGCTCTCTCATTTCCCTCTCACTCTTGACTCACACTCATTTCCTTTTCACTCTGGCTTACTCTGCACTCGTCGTCGTCACCTTGTTCCTATTTATTCAACGCAATTTCTGACTTCTCTCATTCTCAATTTTATTTTTCATTTCATTCTCCCTCACACGCAACTCATCAGTCTCTCGTCATTCTCTTTACTTTCGATAATACCTCACTCATTATTTCATTCTTTCACACTCAATTTCACTCACTCTCTTATTCTCTCTTATTCACTCGTTCTCATCTGCTTTCTTTATCCCTCGATCTCACTCAGTTTTTCATTTAATTCTCTTCCTCTCTCATTCACTCATTCTGCCCCCCCCCCCCCCCATTTTTTTTATCCCTGTTCAGGTAAATAGATTTCGTGAGCTGCCACCAGAGGTCAGGTTAATGGCTTGACACATACGATTAATCAAGAAAAATATACTTGTAATGCCTTATATATAAGTAGTAAGTTTAAATATTAGTTTAGATAGATCAATAAATATAGTTAAATAGATATAGTTAAATAAATATAGTTAAATAGACGGATATAGGTAGATAATTTATATAGAGTGATATTGGTAGATCACCAAATAAGTAACTATAGGTATATTTAGGTAAATATAGAGAAATTATATAGAACCTGCTTAGTTAGAAATAGAATAGTGGATAATTATGAGTTAAGAATTATAAATCAGAGGTAGAAGAGGAGAGAAGGAGAAGAAACGATGACTAGAAGAGAGGAGGAGAGAGTGAAGGAGAGGAGAGGCAGTATATAGGAGAGGGTGAAGGAAAGGAGGGTATGGCAAAATGAAATTGAAAGGAGATTTGGGGGAATGAATAGAGAAGGAAATAGGAGAGAAGTGG